>JACEEZ010014130.1:0-42500 GCA_016584305.1 Chionoecetes opilio | reverse complement strand
ATGGGGGGTGGGGCGATGGTGATGGGTGAGGGAATAGGTGGGGGGTGATGGGTAATGGGTGAGTGAATGGATGTGTGGTGATGGGTAAGGGTGAGGGAATGGGATCAGGCGGGTGATGGGAATGGGTGAAGTGACATGGGTGAGGGTGATGGGTTACAGGCTTAATACATAACATTTCTACATCATGATTTCAGGAAAGTTAGAAGAGGGGCTATTGGAGAGTTAGTTGTTTGGTGGGCCGAAGCCCACCAAATATACAGGGGTGGGCCAAGGGCACACCAATAGCCCCTCCGGCAGGAGTAGCAAAAAGTCCGCCCGGAGGCGGCACATCTGCGGATAGTTCTGTACATAAGGCTGTACTTGCTATATAAAATTTGTCTGGGGTATGCCATAAAATTACGAAAAAAGAAACTTAATAAAACCAAATTAGTTAATCGACGATTATGACTAAAACAGGTCATAGCTATAAATGCTTATATTCACTAAGATCGTATAATGGTATCAATTACAATGAAAAATAACGTTCGGGGTCTCAAGGGTTAACGTCAGATTTTCCCACAGTGTATTATAACAGCGGGGGGCAACTGCGGATTCCAAGGGACCTGATGCGCCTCCTGCATATACTGAAAAATGTTCAAATTATCCTTAAAAAAATAAGAGATAGAATATTGGATGGAAAGCCGCAGTACAATTAGGTATGTGACTAGCGTCCTGGGTCTCTAGGAAAATATGGAATGAAATTCTTGTGCTTATTAATTGTACGTGCTCGTATTTGCATTTCATAATGTACATGTTGGCTCATCGCACTGCTGCCCTGCAAGCTTGAAGAAACTGGCAACTCTCATAATTCTGGGTGGCCGACCTGTCTTTGAGGTCGCGGTCGATGATACACTTCCAATTTCTATTGTCGGCGTTCATCATTTGAATTGCGGCATGAGTTATACGCCCCGATGCCCTTGGTAACAGACATCACAATTTACGGCTGAGGCCCCAGCTGGATTGCCTGCCATGGCTACGACACCACCTGCCCGGGAGCATACACACCACCGCCACAAAAATCGTTCCTTTCTCAATCTCTGTATAGGAAGCCAGCATCCGGCAAACCTCCCCACGCACAAGCATATACCAATACAGTTGGACCCCCTATAACCCTACAACCACAAGTTCTACGCACACACACCACAACTACCCGCAGACAACCTAATGTATTAATGCTTTAAGACAAGGGCACTAAACATGACTCTATCACCACCTGACAGCTGACACACTAAACAATACATAGAAGTCAAGGGGTGAAGTCTTGCCACAAGAGGGGGAATGTATTCCAAACACTGCTCCAAATGGTGGAGGCGGTGGCAGAGTTGTTAGTTGCACTCCGAGTGGCGTCTTCGGGTGACCGCGGTCTCGAGCCCGATGTGAGACCCATAAATCTTTTCTCACATCCAAAATCTTCTGACATTCGTTGAGTGGCCTAAGAACCACAACGCATGCTGCCCATACCTTGCCTTGGAGGCGAGTGCATCAGGAGGAAATAGGGGGGCTGGACACCACGCACTTTCTACACTCCAACAGGCACTATAACAATCCTGCCTGCGCCACCACGGGCGAGGCTCCACATATCATGCAACACCCCTCAAGTGTGCTCCAGGGCCTTGCCATCCCAGCCTTAGAAGTCACTGCCTAAACAGGCACTATAGGAATAATGTAAAAAAAAACAAAAAACAGCCCCGTACTTGTCTGAGGCAGTGCTGGCTCTTAGCGCAAGGGTTGAACCACTCTGGTGTCACTCTGCCTTCCTCCCCAGTGTATCACGAGTCCAAAACTCACTCGCGTGCCACTCTGCCTTCCTGACGGCTTCCCACTTGGTGCCCACTCTGCTTACGACGGCTTGCTTCAACTCAGCTTCGCTCATCTCTGCTTCTGACGGCTGTCATCTCCTCCTCTCCCCCCTCCCCTCTCTTTTTCCCCCCCCCCTCTCCCTTCTTTCCCTCCCCCCCCCCTGGTACACTCTGCCTTCCTGACGGCTGTCATCTTGGTGCCCCACTCTACGCCCACTCCCTGACGGCTGTCATCTGGGCCACTCTGCCTTCCTGACGGCCGCCATCTTGGTGCCACTCTGCCTTCCGAAGGCTGCCATCTTGGTGCCACTCTGCCTTCCTGGACGGCTGCCATCCTGGTGCCACTCTCGCCGTCCTGACGGAGCATCTTGGTGCCACTCGCCTTCCTGACGGCTGCCATCTTGGTGCCACTTCTGCTTCTTGACGCGCCGCCATCTTCGGTGCACACAGGCTGCCTTCCTGTACGGCCGCTATCTTTGGTCCCACTTGACCATTCCTGACGGCTGCCCATCTTGGTGCCACTCTGCATTCCTGACGGCTGCAATCTTGGTTGCCCACTCTCCCTTCCTGACGGCCACCATCTTGGTGCCACTTCTGCCTTCTGACGGCTGCCATCTTGGTGCCATCTGCCTTCTGACGGCTGCCATCTTGGTGCCACTCTGCCTTCATCACAGGACGCCATCTTGGTGCCACTCGCCTTCCTGACGGACGCCATACTTGGTGCACTCTACCGTCCTGACGGCTGCCATCTTGGGGCCACTATGCCTTCCTGACGGCCGCCATCTTGGTGCAACTCGGCCTTCCTGACGGCCGCCAGCTTGGGTTGCACTCTGCCTTCTGACGGTCCGCCAATAATTGGTGCCCAACTCTGCATCTCATGAACGGACCGCAATCTTTGGTGCCACTCTGCCGTCCTGACGGGTCGCCATCTTGGGGAACATCTGCCTCTGACGGCTGCCAGTCGTGGTGACACTCTGCCTTACTGACGGTTTTGCCATCTTGGTGCCACTCTGCCTTCCTGACGGTTATTGACATCTTGGTGCCACTCTGCCCTCCTGAACAGTTGCCCATCTTGGGGCCACTGCATTCCTGACGCTGATCTTGGTGCCACTACGCCTAACTGACGGCTGCCATCTGGGAACACGTAGGCCATCACAAGCGACCTCCAGCCGAGGTATCAGCAAAGATTAAGCAAAGATTAATGCATCAGTCGGCAAGAACAAGATCAGCGGATATGGTTGTTGCGACGGATGCTCACAATCACGTTGATCTACAACCTTGTCCAATACCAAAGTCAATACAAGCGTTGAAAAGTGATGGGCATGACGCCACACTGCCGCACTCCGTATTCACAGGAAAGAAGCGGATAAACTGCCCCACACTTTCACAAAGCACGCTCAGTCCCAGGAATACAGCCCAGTAATACAACATAGTCCTTTGCAGGAATTCCCTCGAAGTCGCAGAAGATTCCAGAGTGGACTCACGATGCACTGAGTCAAACGCCTTCTTGCGATCAACATAGGCTGCCCAGCATCCCCTGTCAGAAAACTCACGTCGGCCGTTCACCGGACACGAAGCGCTAGTAGGATACGGTCCGTGGTGTGAAGCTTACCAGGCGTGAACCCAGGGAATGCTGAGGCCTCTGAGGCTTCACCAGATGATGCGAATTCGTGTCAGCAATAGATGGGCAAGCACCTTGCCTGTACGCCTGAGCAGGTAATACCGCAGGTAGTGTTGCAGTCCTGACGGTCCACTTTCCCTTTACAGTCAGGACGCAGCCCCCTTTTCAGTCAGGAGGGAATTGTACATGATTGGGCAACACGGAGTAAGGACAGGCAGCAACCCGCGGATCATGGACCCCAAAGTGTGAGGAGCTCCGCATGAATTACAAACACAGCTGCCTTTCCACCCATTAACTTTGATACAACTCTCTGACTTCGTCAAGACGAGGGTGCGGTTCGTCAATGGAGGATCGGCATCAATGCCTGTAACAGTGGGGTGGAAGCTGCTCATTTGGAGGGTCCACCGTGAAAAATGCCAAAGTCTCAGCCCAACGAGCCATCTCCTCCAGTCCGACACAGGCGCCCATCTGCTGTTGAATAGCCTCGCCCAAAAGGGAGACTTGGAAGGAGCTTTTGGGCTGGGTAGGCGGGCGGAGGTCTTAGCTTTCAAAGACCCTCGACATCCCAGCGGACCCTGACATACCTTCCTTGCTCCCCTCAAGGGTTCTAGTCCGGCGGGGACAGACCCCTGTGTGGTCCGGTTCCCAGCCAGCCTGGCAGCCGACTCTCCTCATTTTCTCCAGCTCTCCGCGAGAAAAACCACGCCTTGACTGGGTCCTCCCCAAACACTCCTTGGCAGCCTGTAGGTTTAGTTTGAGGTATCCCACAGTTCTACAGGACCCCCGAGAGCACCGGCACATAAAAACCGATTGAGCTCCCAAACCGCTACTCATGAGACAGTCAAGCCCTTTTCAGTTTCTAAAGATGAAACACAGTATGGTTCCCTTTCCTGAGATTCTTCTGGACTTGACAAAAGCTTAAGGGGTAGAACAAAAAGTATTATCTTTCCAAAGAACCGCACTCCGGAAACCCTGAGTTCTGGAGGATCCATCAACGAGTACAACGAGGATGTGGTCGATTCCTTATAGTCAGTCAATCTAGTGTTTTTTTTGGCAAACCTCAAAAAAATTGTAACAAAGGTTTTAATTGTTTTGGGGCATGAAAAACCCTCTCTTTTGGATAAAAAAAGTTACCAAAAAATTTAACTTGCCGAAAGGGGTCAACGGCCCCCCATCTTAAAATCCAACGGGGAAGATCTCCGACCCCCCGCCCAAACGGTTTTTTTTCCTCTTATCCAAATAATTAACTAGGTCAAAATTTTTTTTTTCACCAAATGCATGTATGTACTGCCTTAATACAATTTCATCAAAAAAGGTAGAGTATTTTTTTTGGCAAAAAAAATTAAAACCGATAATTAGAAATAAAAAAAATTTTTTGCATGAAAAAACCCCCACAGGGCCCACCCCCAAACCAGCTTACTTTCTTGGGGTTTTTAAATTGTAATGATAGGGGCTATATGCTTTTCAAAAACTAACACCAGAAAATGATACCCCTGCCATTGTTTTTTTTTTTTTTTTTATTTCTTATACAAATTGGGAAAATAAAAAGGGGACAAAAACGACTAAGTAGCCTTTTTCAAGGCAACAATTTTTAATTTTTAAATTTCCCGACTTTCATTAAAAAAATAGGTCCAAAATAAATACAAATTACAATAAAGGAATGGGCAGTTGATCGAATGTGGGGGGAAGCTCTTGCTAACCACCACAGAACAAATTTAGAACGGACCAAAGAAAATTTTTTGTCAAGAAATAGCACGGTAAATTTCATCATCATCAAGATCTGGCTGTGTTGAGTTTGGGGCAGTGGGGCCCTTGCAATCACCCCCAAGTTTTAACAGTGAAAGCCCTTTTCCGTAAAAGTAAAACACTTGTCTTCTTTTCCCTTAAACAACATGTCATTTTCTCCACAATAAAGATTTGCGATGGAAGTTCATAAGAGAAAAGTTTTCCCAGAATCCAATAAGGTAAAAAAGAAAGCACACGCCCAATTGGTAGGCAATTTCGGGGCCTAGTGTAAAATAATACCTCCGCCCAGTGAGTAAAATAAATACTCTCCCTTCCTTTTTCTCCTCCACCCCCTCTTCTCTCTAACTAACTTGAAACCCCCTTTTCTTTCTCTCTAAAAACCCCTTTTACCCTTCTCAACCCCCTTTTATTTTTTCACCCAACACACACACACACCACTCTCTCTCTCTCTCTCTAACCCACACACTTTTATTTTTTCACTCCAAAACACTCCTCTCTCTCTGTAACTAACTCTAAGTAGTAGTAGTAGTAGTAGTAGTATAGTAGTAGTAGTGTAGTAGTTGTAGTAGTAGTAGTAGTAGTAGTAGTATTAGTAGTAGTATATAGTAGTAGTAGTTTTAGTAATAGTATAGTATAGTTGTAGTAATAGTTGTATAGTATAGTAGTAGTAGTATAATAGTAGTAGTAATAGTTGTAGTAATAGTTTTATAGTAGTATAGAGTAGTAGTAGTATAGTATAGTAGTAGTAGTAGAATAGAGTAGTAGTGTAAAAGTGTAGTAATATTTTGTAGTAGTAGTATATATAATGTAGTATAGTTGTAGTAGGTAGTAGTAGTAGTATAGTAGTAGTAGTAGTAGTAAATTTCTCCACCCAAAAACCTCTCTCTCTCTGTAACAATCTAAGTATGTCGGAGTAGTAGTAAAAGTAGTAGTAATAGTTGTAGTAGTAGTAGTAGTATAGTAGTTTGTATATAGTGTAGTAGTAGTAGTAGTTGTAGTAGTAGGAGTATAGAGTAGTAATATAGTAGTAATAGTTGAGTAGTAGTGTAGTAAAATTAAATATAGTAGTGTATAGTTGTAGTTAGTTGTAGAAAAGTAGAGTAAAATTGTGTATAGTAGTAGTAATAGTGTAGTAGTAGTTGTAGTAGTAGTAGTAGAGTAGTAGTATAGTATAGTAGTAATAGTGAGTAATATTTTAACACTTTTTTTTTTCTCTCACTCCAACACACCTCTCTCTCTCTCTCTCTGTAACAACTTAAATGTATCGAGTATGTAGAATAGTAGTAGTAATAGTTGTAGTAGTAGTAGTAGTAAATTAGTAGTAGTTGTAGTAGTAAATAGTTTTGTATATAGTAAGGTTTTATTAGTAGTAGTAGTAGTGTAGTAGTAGAATAGTAGAGTAATAGTTGTAGTAGTAGTATAGTAAAAGTGTAGTAGTGTAGTAGTAGTTGTAGTAGTAGTATAGTAGTAGCCTAGTAGTAGAGAAAATTTTATACCGCTATACTACTACTAATAAAAGTAATAATAATAATATAATAAAATAATAGTAATAAAATTAAAAAATGATAATAAAAAAATAAAAGTAATAAAAATAATGATAAAATGATAATAGTAAATAGTAAAATAAAATGAGATTTTAAGTATGTAGGGGAGAGGAGAGGAGAGAGAGAAGAGAGAGAGAGAAGAGAGGGGAGAGAGGAGAGAGAGAGAGAGAGAGAGAGAGAGGGAGAGAAGAGGGGGGAGAGAGGGGGAGAGAGAGGGGAGAGAGAGAGAGAGAGAGGGGGAAAAGAGCAAAATTATTATTATTATTAATATTATTATTATTATTTTTTATTATGAAAAACTGACTATTTTTTTTTCCATCTATAATTTTAGAGAAAAAATGGAAAAAGTTTGAAGCTTAAAATAGTACGTAATAGTAAAGTAATTATATTTATTTAAACCCTTAAATTTTTAATTATTAAAAATAACAACTATAAGAAATTTAGATTGTTAAAAAAAAAAAATATTAATATCATTTACATAGAAAAAAAATTTAAAATTTTAATTAAGAGAAAAATTATTTTTATTATTTTATCATTTTTTTATTATAAGAAAAAAGATGCGGCAAAAAAAAAAAAAAAGGGTATATCAAAATAAAAAGAAAAATTTTACCTAAAAAAGTTTAAAAAAATTTTAAAAAATAAAGTGGGCGAAAAAAAAGTCGTAAAAATTTTAGAATAGTTTTGAAAAAATGAAAAAAAGAAAAGTTTTTCGCATTTTTTCCATTTTTGGTTTCATAAAACTGGCTTCAATGTGTTTGCATTGCGGGGATGTGTTATGCTATGGGGTGTGTTTCGGAACCCCCCGGGGGGTCTGTGGTTTTTCGTTAATAAACAGTTTCGTCACAAGGCGAAGGAAATAACGCCATACGTTTTTGGGACCCAAACCGTGTTAACTCGTTTCCGCCCAATCTTTCCCTTGGGTATATGAAATTGTTGTTGTTAGCCATAAAATAGAAAATCCTGAAATACCACCCGAGTTTTGGGGCAAGGATACTAAACGGATAGCTAAAAACATTGCTTTGTCACTAAAAAAATTTTTTAAAGGACATAAATTTCAAGGAAAAATTACCACTGGGCTCAAGGATTAAAGTGTTACGGGTGTGTTATGTTTAAATTGGTAAAAATGTTACAAAGATTTTTAAAAATGTTACGGATGTTGACGTGATTTTGGAAAGGAGAAAAGAATTTTTCTCAAGTGTACGAAACCACCACCACCACCCCACCACCACACCACCACCCGCATCACCACACCCCAACCACCCCCACACCACCAACCACCACCCACCATCCACCACCGCCACCGCCAAACGGGCCCCCGCACCACCACCACCACCACCAACACCACCCCCACCACCACCCCCACGCCCCCACCGCCACCACCACCACCACCACCCTCGCCACCCGCCACCAGCACCACCCCCATCCTCACCCCCACCACCACACCACCATCACCACCCCCACCACCCGCCGACACCACCATCACCACCCCCACGCGACCACCACCACCCCACGCCCAGGGTGCGGATATGGAACCCACCACCACCACCCACCCCGCACCCCCTACAACCCCCGCCACCACACCCACCACCCCCCCCCACTCACACCACCCACCACCCCCACCCACCACCACCCCCTCCCCCCCCCCCGCCCCCTGCCACCGTGCCCACCCCCTACCCCCACCGCCCCCCCCCACCCCCGACACCCCCACCTCCACCACCCACAGCCCCACCCCCACCCCCACCACCTCCCCCCCCACCCACCACCCCCCCCCACCCACCACCCCCACTCTACCAATGCGTCAGAAAGTTAGGTTAAGTTTTCTACGACGCTTTCTTTCATGGCATTTCTGTCCTAATAATGTTTTATCTTCATTTATAAATCAACTTTCTGTAGATTTTCAGGACTTACAGGGTGGGGTGTGGCTGCTGTGTGGGGGGGTGTGCGGGAGGCGGGGTAGGAGGGTTTATCAGGTTCTTAATAGCCTTTGCCCCTCCATGCCCTCCTTCCTCCGTAGCTAACACAACTTCTGTCTTTCCCCAGCCAGCCCGATTCCACCTGCCCCAGAAAAGACCCTGAAAATGAGGGAGAAAAATTTAAAGAAAGTTAGAGAAGTGAGAAACTAAAAAACAGTGGAATCGAACATGTTTTACAATAGTGAGACATATGCTACAGACAGTTAGCAACTATAGAGCCATTTAAAGCTGCGGAGAACTGAGTGAACTTTGTGCGCCAATTTCCCGAAAGTATCGCAGAAAGGGAGCCCTTAGAGATATTGAATAGAGAATCCATAGTACCTTACCCCCCAAAGACCTTGTAAAATAGTGCAGACAGTTTTAAAACCCCCTTCACGCCCAGATCTTTTCCTTGGCTATAAAAAAATGGTCTGATTGTCAACCATAAATTACGAAAAGATAATTAATATACATTAATTAGTTAGTGCCAGCGGTACTTAAACAGTCATAGCTATAAAATATTCTTTATCGTCACTAAAAATGTCTACATAGTCCATAGTTTACCTAGCTTACAATGGCAATTAACGTTCTCTGGGCCTCAAGGGTTATAAGACATTTAGGAAAATGAAAAAGAGGGATGTGAAAATCCTGAGAACATTTCAGAATAATAGAGAAAGTGAATAAAAAATGCAGTGAACTTAAACTTGTTGGTAAAAAAAAATTAACTTAGGTACAAACCAATAATCTAAACTTATTAAAAAAAACTTAAACCTTGTAACATTTTTTTTTTAATTAGTAATAAAAAAACTAAACTTTAAGTAAAAAAAAAACTTTAAACTCGTAAAAAGATAACTTACTTAACCTAAAAAACTTAAACTTGACACAAAAAAACGTACTTAGTAAAAAAAACTTAACTTAGTACAGAACAAAAAAATTTATTAAAAAAAATTACTTAGTAAAAAAAAAAACATGTTAAAAAACTTGAAACTTAGTGTGAAAAAACCTAAAACTTTGCGCGTAGAAAGAAAAAAAAAACTAAGTGAAAAAAGTTTACTTAAGGAAAAAACACTTGAACTAAACACACCTTACTTATTGATAAAAACTTACTTATTGTGGAAAAAAATTATACATGGGTGAAAAAAAATTACTTAGTAAGAAAAAAAAAAACTGAAAAAAAAATTAAACTTTAGTGAAAAAAAAAAACGAACTTAGTGAAAAAAACTTAAACTTAGTGAACAAAAAACTTAACTTAGTTGAAAAAAAAACTTAACTTAGTGAAAAAAAACTTAAACTTAGTGGAGAAAAAAAAACTTGAACTTTAGTGGAAAAAAACTTAAACCTTGTGATAAAAAAACTTAAACTTAGGTTTTTTGTAGTTGGGAAAGAAACCTAAACTTAGTGAAAAAAAACTTAAAACTTAGTGCAAAAACCTAACTTAGGTGGGAAAAAAAACTTAAACTTAGTGGCACAAAACCTAAACTTAGTGAAAAAAACTTAACCCTTGTTAAAACTTAAACCTTAGTGAGAAAACCCCAATTTAGTGTAAAAACTTAGTTTAGTTGAAAAAAACTTAAACTTACTAGTGAAAAAAACTTTACTTAGTGATAACACAACTTAAACTTAGTGAAAAAAAAAAAAAAAACTAAACTTAGTGAGAAAAAACTTACACTTAGTGAGAAAAGAAATAACTTAGTGAAAAAAAACGAACTAGTGAACAAGAGAAAAAAACGAAAGAAAAAATGAACGAAGAAAGAAAAACCATTATTTACGGTCACCACGCACTACACTATCTCCGCCACATATCGTCTCGCAGACTCGAACTGTACGGAACACCGCCCGCACAAATAACATGGCTGCTGTGTCTACGTAAAAATACAATTCATTAATAACTTAAAGTGCTTAAGAGAGCCTTAAAATTTTCAATTAATATAAACTGGTAAATTATTTTTTCTTTCTCCTACTTATAGCGTAGCACGTATATGTTCGTGTGTGGTACGTAGTTTTTAGTCGAAGCATGGATTTTCTTTATATGGGGCGGAGTGTGTGTGTGTTCCGCGTGTGTGTGGTGCATATCACCAACCACCTCACCACCACCAAGTTTTCTCCGAAAGTAAATGCGAGTTTAATGCGTTCATACTTGAAACTCCCTTCCTTTCCTTATTCACACGACACACACCACACACACAACACACACATCACACACGCCGACACACACACGCAACACACACCCACACACACACACACACACACACACAACACACACACACACCACGAGTTTCATTCAAAGCAATATCTATATATATATAGATATATATATATATATATATATTTATATATTATGTAATATATGATATAGTATATATATCACACACACACAAAACACACACAACATGAGTTCATTCAAAGGCACTACACACCCACACACACACACAACACACACAGGCCACACACAACACAAACCCACACATGAGGTTTCATTCAAAGCAGTATGCACACACCCCACACACACACACACACACACACACGAACACACACACACACAACACACACCACAACACACACACACAAAAACACACACATATGACTTCTTTTCAAAGCCGTACACCACACACACACACACACAGGCACACACACCACCCACACACACCCACACACACACACACACACACACACACACACACACAAAACACACACATATGACTTCTTTTTCAAAGCCTACACAACACACATGCACACACACACACACACACCACACACACACACACACACACAACACACACTACACACACACACACACACACACATCACACACACACACAAAACACACACACATGAGTTTCTTTCAAAAAGCAATATATATATTATATAATATATACACAACACTCCACACACACACACACACACACACCACACACACACACACACACACACACCACACCACATACACACACACACACACACACACTGCACACACACTACACCACACACATACACACACATACACACCCACACACACACACACACACACACACACACACACACACACACACCACGACACACACACACACACCCACACACCAAACCCAAAAACACACACATATGAGTTTCTTACAAAGCAATAGACTATTTTTTTTTTTTTTTTTTTATTTTTTTTCCATCAACACGACTGGCCAAGGGCCACAACAAAAATGGGTAACACAAAAGCCCGCTTAGTTGCAGTTCTTAAAGAGACAAAGCAGAATAGCAATAAAAACGGAGGGGTGCCAATTTTAGTTCGGCGAGGTGTCTTGTTACTCTTCTTTTGAAAAGATTTAAGTCATAGGAAATGGAAAAGAACCACGGAAGAGAGTTCCAGGTTTACCAGTGACAGGGATGAAAGAGAAGGATACTGAATTTTAACTCTTGCATTAGGAAGATGGACAATCGGGTGAGATGAGGTCAGAAAGTCTTGTGGCAGCGGGCACGCGGGAGTGTGGGAGGCATGCAGTTAGCAAGGTTCTAGAAGAGCCAGTGAGCATGACAATAACGGTAGAAGAGAGCAAGAGAACACATTGCGGCGGTGATTTAAAGATTGAAGACAGTATCAGTCAGAGGTAGAGTAAGTTGTGAGACCGAAAGCTTTTGAACTCAACCTGTTAGGATAGAGCTTTATGAGTGATCCTCCCACAAACATTGAGACAGTGCTCCATACTGGGCGGATAAGGCCCCTTGTAGAGAGCAGCAATTGGGAGGGAGAGAAAAAAAAGGACACAGACTGCCACATGAACACCTAACTTTTAGAAGCTGGTTTTAGCAAGAGATGAGATGTGGTTTCCAGTTTCAGATTTTTTAGTAAGGATAGTCCTAGAATTGTTCATTGTAGAACATAATATATATATATATGTACAACACACTACACACCACACACACCCATCACAAACAAACCACACACAAACCACACACACACACACACACACAAACACACACACAACAACACACACCACACACACCCACCCACAAGTTCATTCAAAGATATATAATATACACAAAACACCACACACACACAACACACACCCCACACACACACACACACACACATACACCACACTCACACACAAAACCCAGCCCACCACACACCACCACAAAACACACACAATGAGTTCTTTCAAAGCAATATATATACACACACAACCACCCACACACACACACACAAACACCACACACCACACCACACCGACAACACACACACACACACACACACACACACACACAACACACACACACACACACACCACACGGACACACACACACACACACACACATACACCTCAAAACACACACACAAGAGTTCATTTCAAAGCAGTATGCACACACACACACACACACCACCACACACCCACACACACACACACTACACACACTATGAGTTCTTTCCAAGCATATACACAGCACACACACACACCACATGCACACACACACACACCAAACACACACAGAGTTCATTCAAAGCATATGCAACCCTTATCACACACAACACACATACACTACACCAACAACACACACACACCCACACACACCACAACACACACACACAACACACAACACCCCACACACACACACTACAAAACACACACATGAGTTCTTTCAAAGGCAATAATATACACACAACACATCCACACACACACACACCACAACACACACACGGAAGAGCAAGGCTACCCCACACACACACACACAAACGCACACAACGTGGAGTTCATTCAAAGCAGTATGCATACACACATACACACACCCGCAAGCAACACACACCACACACACACACACGACACACACAACACACACACACACACACACACACACAACCACACACACTAGTCTTTCTTTCAAAGGCAATATATATATATTATTATATATATATATATGATTATATATTATATATATATATATATATATAGATTATCATTATATATTTATATATTATATATTATATATTTATTATATATATATATATATATTTATATGTATATATGTATATTTATATATATATATTATATATTTATATATATATTTATATTATATATTTTTTATATATATATTTAGATATATATATTAATATATATATATTTATAATATATATATAATATTATATAAATATATATATATATATATATATATATATACACATACACATCCACATACACACACACACACCCACACGACCACACACACAAGCACACCACACAACACATACATACAATACACACACAACACACACACACACAAAACACCACAATGAGTTCATCTTCAAAGCAATATATATACTATATATATATATTATATATATATCTATATATAATATATTCTATATATATAATATATATATGATATATAATATTAATTATATATATAATATATATATATATTATATATATACACACACACACCACACATGGTTCATTCAAAGCCCATACTATATATATACACACACACCAACACACACACACACACACACACACACACACACCACACACACACACACACACACACCACACACACACACAGCAAACACCACACACACACAACACCCACACACAACGCACACACACACAAAACACACACAGAACATGAGTTCATTCAAAGCGAAATATATATACACACAACACACAACACCACACACACACACACACACACCACACACACACATACACACACCCAACCACACGCACCACACACTACACACACACACATCACACACACCACAACACACCAACCACACATACACACACAAACCACACCATCACACACACACACAACACACACGACACCCACACCACAACACAAACACACCACACAATACACACACAACAATACACACACACACACACAAACACACACACACAAACACACACATATACACACACATACACACACACACACCACACAACCCCACACACACAACACACACACACACACACACACACACACACACACACCACACACACAACCACACACATGTATTCCTACAAACAATATACGATACTCTTCTTCATTTAAATCAATGCTCTTCAACCTTTTTATGTCTCAAGTCGTGATTCCGTTAAAAGCTGTCCACCTCAATTTTTTTAAATCTCTAAAGTCTCACGGCTTCTTGACATTGTAATCTAACCTATATCATTCTACAAAATATTAGGTTAGGAAAGGCAGTTTCCTCATCTGAAATTTACAGTTTAACCTATTTTTTCTGTATAGTAACACATGCAGTCTAAGACTATAAATATTACAAGACAAAAATAAACATAACCTTGGAATTCCCAGCAAATGCATTTTCTTCATGAAACTAAAGTCAATCGCACCTTAATATTTGTTATATTATGTAATCCAGAACAAAGTCTTTTCCTTCCAGTTAAAAAAATCTGTGGCCTGGCTGCTGTTGCAATTTGTCTGCTATCAGCTTAAATCGAGGCATCAGGTTTGAATAAGCACTGATTTAAATCCTTCTTAATTTATTACCCACCTATTATTATTTTATCATGATGTGTATAGTTGTAGTTACGTGTCGTGGCAGGTGACGTGGGTGCGGCCTAGCTGCCCAAAGTGAGGTTCACGGACTGAGCCACGGGTTTTGTTATAACATTTTGATGCATTACTCTCCGGTATCTTTATTATTATCTATGAATACCTATGACTATCTATGTACCGCTCGTATTGTTTTCTTATACGGTACCTTCTATAATAATATAAGCGAAGGTGTGGTGTGGTGTGTCCTGTGTGTATGTCCGCTTATAGGTGCCGCCGCCCCGTGACAATCCCATCATATGGGAAGTTTGGAACCGCTCGACCACGGGGCAACAGTATAAGCCCACTTATAGATGATCCTGATCCGATCACTTTTTTTTCTTTTTTTTTTTTCTAGCGCCTATTAGCGATAATTGTGAAAAAATTGTGGGTTGCGAGAATTAAGAGGAACTGAAACTCGAGAAAATGCCAGTGGTCGCTGGCAGTTTTTAACTCAAAGGTCTTGGTCTACTGTGTTTTCCCTCCGCGAACTAATATTTTTAATAATCCATTTCGCAATGAATATTGATGCACCGCATCTGAATACTAAAAAGACGTTTCTTCTGTTTGTTCTAGTAAGTGGTATGCATGACATGGCATTTAACGATGAACGTTCTAAATCGCAATTTAATGCAAATTTACTCCGCCTCGAGTAACGAGCTTAATATATTTTTTAACATGGAATTGTGGCATGTAAATTTTGGGTGGCGATGTTCACGATTCTGTTTTCTTTCTAAGACAGTGCTGCTGCGTCCTGGCAAACGCTTGTCAAAATACAATAAGCAATGCCTTGGAAAAACGAGAATAAAGAATTCCGAAATCGGCTTGTTGCTGCGACAATGTAGGTTATAATTGTGGAGGCGACACGTTCCGCGGGGGGAGTGGTGGGCGGGGAGATTTTGGCGGGAGATTGAATCAAACTTGCCACTTCACGCTCGACTCATTGCACTTCCAAGGCCTTTCATCTGATTGATATACCAATAATAACAGAAACATATGACTGCCTTAGGTATAGATAACTTCTAAACATACGGTATTGGACTATATAATATCATAGAGTACATTTACTGCCTCCTCAACTATAACCTACTTGGTTATTTGGTTCTATACAATGTTATTACCGAATCAGGCTCTATACAATATACAATATTAAGAAAATCGTTCTTAATATTATACTTTTGTGTTTTAAGTGCAGTGGAATAAGCCCATATTTTTCTTTCAAGTTGACCAACTTTTCACCAAATTGGTGAGTAAAACTGCCAGCGACCACTGGCATTTCGGGTTGCAGTTCTCTTTTCGAATTACGAGATAACTGCAACTCCGAAATGCCAGTGGTCGCTGGCAGTTTTTAAACTCACCAGTTTGGTGAAAAGTTGTCACTTGAAAGAAAAATATTGGCTTATTCCACTGCACTTAAAACACACAAGTATCATACTTTAAGAACGATTTTCTTCTATATGTATAGTTGTATAGAAGCCTGTGCTGTAAAACATTGTATATAACCAAATAACCAAGGAGGTTATAGTGAGTAGTGCGAAAGGTTAAGTGCTACTCTATGATATTAATAGTCAATAACGATTTTTAGAAGTTTATTATACCTAGGGCAGTCATATGTTCCTGTTTTATTATTGTGTAATCAAATCAGATAGAAAGCCCTTGAATGCAAGTGAGTCGACGCGTGAAGTGCAATGTTTTTTGATTCAATCTCCCCGCCACAATTCTCCACCGCCCACCACTCCCCCCGCGGCGTGTCGCCTCCACAATTATAACCTACATTGTCGCGAGCGCAAGCCGATTTCGGCATTTTCCTTATTCTTCGTTTTTCCAGGCTTGCTTATTGTATTTTGACAAGCGTTTTGCAGACGCAGCAGTACTGTCTTAGAAAAACCGTGTGAACATCGCCCAAATTTTACATGCCACAATAGACATGTAAAAAAATAATATTAAGCTTTGCTACACGAGTCGAGTAATTTGCATTAAATTGCTAATTAAAGACGTTTCCATCGTAATGCATGTCATCCATATAATTAGTAGAACAACAAAGAACTATATTTTTTTGGTTTTTCAGATGCGGTGCATCAATGTTTTATCGCGGAATTATTTATGAAAATATTAGTCGCGGGGGCACAACACAGTAGACCAACCTTTGAGTTAAAATGCCCAGCGACCCTGGCATTTCTCGAGTTTCAGTTCTCTCTATTGGAGGAACCTTGATGTAGGGTGATGGGTAATGGGTGAGTGAATTGGTGGCGGTGAATGGGGAAAATGGGTGTGGGGTGATGGGTGAGTGAATGGGGGGGGGTGATAGGGTGATGGGTGAGAGGAAATAGGTGGGGGGGTGATGGGTAATGGTGAGTGAATGGATGTGGGTTGATGGGTAATGGTGAGTGAATGGGTAGGGGGTGATGGGTACATGGTGAGTGAATGGGTGAGGGTGATGGGTTAAGGCTTTAATACATACATTTCTACATCCATGATTTCAGGAAGTTAGAAGGGGCTATCTGGAAGTTTGTGTTTGGTGGGCCGAAGGCCACGCAAACCGAGTGGTGGGCCAAAGGGCCCACCAATAGGCCCTCCGCAGGAGCTAGCCAAAAAGTCCGCCCGAGGGCGGCATTGCGGCTATTTGTACTAAGGCTGTACCTTTGCTATATAATTTGTCTGGGTGGTTAGCCATAAGAATTACGAAAAAGAAACTTAAATAAACCAAATTTTAATCGAAAGATTGATACTAAAAAACAGGTCATAGCTATAAGAATGCTTATATTCACTCAGACTCGTCCTAATGTACTCAAATTACAATGAAAATAAACGATTCTTGGTCTCAAGGGGTTACGTCAGATTTTCCCACATTGTCTTATAAACAGCGGTGGGCAACCTGCGGCTTCCAAGGGACCTGTGCGCCTCCTGCCACCTATCTGAAAAATGTTCAAATTAATCCTAAAAAAATAAGAGATGAATATCTGGCATGGAAAGGCCGCAGTCATAGTGTATGGTATCTAGGTTCCCTGGGTCTCTAGGAAATATTGGGATGAATTCTTGTTCTTATTAACTTGTACTTTGCTACGTAATTTGCATTCATAATTTACACTGTGGCTCCATCAGACTGCTTGGCCCCCTGCCAAGCTTGAAGAAACTGGCAACTCTCAATTCCTGGGTGGGCCGACCTGTCTTTTTGAGGTCAGAACGGTCGATGATCACTCCAATTCTATGTCCGGCGTTCATCAGTTGAATTGCGGCATGAGTTATACGCCCCGGATGCTACTGGTAACAGACATCCACATTTAGGCTTGAGGGCCCAGCTGGATTGCCCTGCCATGGGCTTAACGACCACCACCTTCCCGGGACGCTTACACACACCGCCCAAAATCTTTCCTTTCTCAATATTTTATAGAAATCCAGCATTCCGTGCAACCTTTGTCTGATATCAATACAGGGAGTCACAGAAGGTGCGAACCCATTCACTGGACAATAATGTATTAATGAGACAAGGTGGCACTAACATGACTTATCACCTGCAGCTGACACAATAACAATACATAGAATTCAAGGGTGAAGTCTTTGGCCACAAGAGGGGAATGTAATTTCAACACCTGCTCCCAATGGGAGGCGGTGTGCAGATTGGTTAGTGGGTCTACCGAGTGGCGTTCTCGTGCCCGAGTTTCGATCCCGAGTGAGACCCTAATCTACATAAAATCTTTCTGCATCCGTTGAGTGGCCTAAGACACCCGCATGCTGCCCATGTCTCTGCCTTGGATGTGGCGAAGTGGCAATCAGAGGAAAATAGGGGGGCGGCATGAGCCTCTAATCACAGGCGGTCACTATAACAATCCTGCTGCGCCCACCACTGCGAGGGCCCACCATCACAGCCCTTCAAGTGTGCCTCAGGCCTCGCCTCCACAAGCCTTAGAAGTCAATACTGTCCTAACAGGCACTATAGGCATAAAATGTAAAAAAACAAAAAACAGCCCCGTCTTGTCTGAGGCAGTGCTGGCTCCTTAGCGGCCAAGGTGGTTGAACACTACTGGTGGCCACTCTGCCTTCCTGACGCTGCCATCTTGGTGCCACCTCTGCCTTCCGACGGCTGCCATCTTTGTGCCATCTGCCTTCCTGACGGCTGCCATCTTGGTGCCACTCTGCCTTCCTGACGGCTGGTCAATCTTGGTGTCCACTCTGCCTTCCCTGACGGCTGTCATCTTGGTGTGCCACTCCTGCCTTCCTGACGGCTGTCATCTTGGTGCCCCACTCTTCCTTCCTGACGGCCGCCATCTTGGTGCCCTCTGCCTTCCCTGACGGCGCAATCTTGGTGCACTCTGCTTCCCTGACGGCTGTCCTCTTGGTGCCAATCTGCCTGCCTGACCGGCTTGCCCATCTTGGTGGCCACTCTGCCTTCCTGCCGGCGCCCATCTTGGTGCCACTCTGCCTTCTTGACGGCCGCCATCTTGTTGCCACTCTGCCTTCCTGACGGCCGCCTCTTGGTCCCACTCTGCCTTCCTGACGGCTGCCATCTTGTGGTGCCACTCTGCATTCCTGAACGGCTGCCATCTTGGTGCCATCTGCCTTCCTGACGGCCACCATCTTTGGTGCCCTCGAGGCCTTCCTGACGCTGCCTCTTGGGGCCACTCTGCCCTTGCCTGACGGCTGCAGCTTGGTTCCACTCTGCCTTCCTCACGCCGCCATCTTGGTGCCACTCTGCCTTCCTGACGGCCGCCAATCTTGGTGCCACTTCTACCTTCCTGACGGCTGCCATCTTGGTGTCCTACTCTGCCTTCCTGACGGCCGCCTCTTGGTGCCACTCTGCCTTCCTGACGCCGACATCTCTGGGTGCCACTTCTGCCTTCCCTGACGGCCGCCATCTTAGTGCACTCTGACCTTCTGACGGACCAGACCTCTTGTGCCACTACTGCCTTCCTGACGGCCGCCATCTTGGTGACACTCTGCCTTCCTGACGCTTGCCATCTTGGTGCCACGCTGCCTTCCTGACGGTTCCTCTTGGGTGCCACTCTGCCTTTCCTGACGGTTGCCATCTTGGTAGCACTCTGCTTCCTGACGTTGCCCATCTTGGTGCACTCGCCTTCCGAGGCTGACATCTTGGTGCCACTCTGCCTAACTGTCGGCCTGCTGCATCTGGTGCCACTTAGAGCCATCACCAGGACCTCCCAGCGACTCGCCAAGATTAAGCAAAGATTACTGCATCAATCTGCAAAACAAGACAGTGTCTTGTGTTGCCGACGGATGCTCCAAATCCCTTTGATGCTACAACCTTGTCCAATACCCAGTCCATACAAGCGTTGAAAAGTATGGGGCAGGAACCGCACCACGCCCTTCCGTTTCACTCCTGTATTCCCAGGAAAGAAGCTGGAGACACCTTCCCCACACTTCACAGCACCGCTCAGTCCCCCCCCCAGAATCAGACAGTTATCAAACCAATAGGTCCTTGCAGGAATCCCTCGAAGTCGCAGAAGAATCCCAGAGTGACTCACGGATGCACTGATTCCAAACGCCTTCTTGAGATCAACATAGGCTGCAAGCATCCCCTGTCCGAAACTCACGTCCGGCGTTCCACCAGGACACGAAGCGCTAGGATGACGTCCGTTGATTGACATTACAGGCGTGAACCCAGACTGCTGAGGTCTACTGTGCTTCCCAGATGACTGCGAAATTCGTGTCAGCAATGATGGGCAAGCACCTTGCCCTTGGTACGCTGAGCAGTGTAATACCCGCGGTAATTGTTGCAGTCCTGAACGGCCCCTTTCCTTTAACAGATGGGACGGACCAGCCCCCTTTTCCAGTCAGGAGGAATGGTACCTGATTGCCACACGTCAGTCGGACAGCATGCACCGAGGATCATGGCCTCACCGCCCATCTTTTGCAGGAGCTCCCACTGATATTACAACACCAGCTGCCTTTCCACCCTTCAACTTTGCTACTGCCTCTCTGACTTTCGTCAAGCGAGGGTGGGCCGGTTTTTAGGGTGCGAATGGGAGGATCGGCATTCCAATGCTGTAAACAACCCAGTGGTGTGAAGCTGCTCAGTTGGAGGGTCCACCGTGAACAACTGCCCAAAGTACTCAGCCCAACGAGCCAATCTGCCCTCCATGTCCGACACGAGGGCCCATCTGCTGTTCGAATAGCAAGTCGCCCGAGAAGGGACTTGGAACGGAGCTTCTTCAGGGCTCGGTATGCGTGTCGGAGGTCATTAGCGTTCAAATACCCTCGACATCCTCAGCGAGACCTCCTGACATACCTCTCCTTGTCTCTTCCTCAGGGGTAGGGGGTTTTCTAGTCCGGCTTGACAGAGCCCTGTGCTGGTCCCGGTTCCCAGCCAGCCTGGGCAGCGCGACTCTCCTTCGATTTTCTCCAGCGTCTCCGTCGAACAAAACCACGCCTTACCTCGGGTCACTCTCCCCAATACACTCCTTTGGCAGCCTGTAGAGTTTTCACGTTGAGGTATCCCACCAGTTCTACAGGATCCCCGAGAAAGCAACCGAGGCACCTCAAACCGATTTGGACTTCCACCGCATACTCATGAGACACATGTCAAGTCCTTCGTTCTCAAGATGAAACACAGTAAGGGTTACCTCCTGAGATTCTTCTGGACTTGACATGAAGCTTAAGTGTAGGCAACACAAGTATGTTGGATTCTGTTCCCAAAAGACTCAGCACTCCGGTAAACCCTTCAGTTTTCTGGAGGATCCATCAACGAGTACTAACGAGGATGTTGGTCGATCTCCTTATAGTCCAAGTCAATCTAATCGTAGCTGATTGTTGGCAGAACCTCCTCAAACAAATTGCTAACGAAAGGTTTTTAACTTGGATATTGGGCATGAATAACCTCTTCTTTTCCGATAAAAAAAAGTTTACCAAAATTAACCTTGCCGAAAGGGGTCCACGGCCGCCATCTGTAAATCCACGGGGAAGATCTCCGACCCGCCGCCACAAACGGTTTTTTTTCCCCCTCCTCTTATCCTTAATAATTAAGCTAGGTCAATCCATTTTTTTACCCCAAATGCTGACTATGTTAATGCCATTACCATACAATTTTTTCATCAAAAATTGGTAGAGTATTTTTGTGCACCAAAAATTACACACCGATAAATTAGAAATAAAAAAATATTTTTTGTCATGAAACCCACACCAGGGCCCACCCCAAGCCAGCTTGACATTTTCTTGGTGTTTTTAAATTGTAATGATAGGTAGCCTATATGCTTACAATAAACTAACACCAGAAAATGACTAGAGCCCCCTGCCCATGTTTTCATGCTTTTTTTTTATTTCTTATACAAATATGAATATAAAAGGGTACCCCAAAAACACAGACTGAGTAGCCTTTTGTCAAGGCAACAATTTTCACATTAATTCCTTACATTTCCATAAAAAAATAGGTCCAAATAGTACAACTTAACAATCATGGAATGGTCCAGTTGATCGAATGCTGGGGCAAGGCTCTTGCAGCACCACCACATAAACAAGTTTGCATGAACGGACCAAGAACATTTCTTTGTCAAGAACTAGTCACAGGTATTTCTCATCATCAATATCTGGCTGTGCTTTGAGTTGGTGCAGTGGAGGCCCTTGCAAATCAACCACACAAGTTTTTTGAACATAGTGAATGCCATGTTTCGGCGTAAACGTAAACACTGGTCCTCTCGCTCCCTATAAACAACATGTCTTATCCTCCACAAGTAATGATTTTGCGATGGAAATTCAATAGAGAGAATGTTTTTCCTAGATCCAATAAGGTAACAGAAAAGCACACGCCCCAATTGTGGTAGGCAATTTCGGGTCCTAGTGGTAAAAATAATACCTCCGCCCAGTCGAGTAAAATAAATACTCTCTCTTCTCTTCTTTACTCTCCACCCTCTCCTCTTCTCTCTCTCTAACTAACTCTGCACCCTGCTCTCTTTCTCCTCTCTAAACCCTTCACCCTCTCTTCTAACCCACTTTATTTTCTCACTCCAACACACACACCACACTCTCTCTCTCCTCTCTCTAACCCACACACTTTTATTTTCTCCACTCCAACCACTCTCTCTCTCCTCTGTAACTAACTCTAAGTAGTAGTAGTAGTATAGATAGTAGTATTAAGTAGGTAGTATAGTAGTTGTAGTAGTAGTAGTAGTCAGTAGTAGTAAGTAGTAGTAGTAGTAGTAGTAGTAGTAGTAGCTTGTAGTAATAGTAGTAGTATGTTGTAGTAATAGTTGTAGTAGTAGTAGTAGTAGTAGTAGTAATAGTAGTAGTATAGTTGTAGTAATAGTTGTAGTAGTAGTAGTAGTAGTAGTAGTAGTAGTAGTAGTAGTAGTAGTAGTAGTATAGTAGTATTAGTAGTAAAATAGTATTAGATAATAGTTGTAGTAGTAGTAGTAGTAGTAAGCTAATAGTAGTAGTAGTGTCGTAGTAGTAGTAGTAGTAGTAGTAGTCTATAGTAGTAGTAGTAGTTTCTCCTCACTCCAACCCACACTCTTTCCTCCTCTGTAACTAACTCTAAGTATAGTCGAGTAGTAGTAGTAATGTAGTATATAGTTGTAAGTAGTAGTAGTAGTAGTAGTAGTTGTAGTATAGTAGTATAGTAGTAGTAGTAGTTGTAGTAGTATAGTATAGTAGTAGTAATATAGTAAGTGTAATAGTGTAGTAGTAGTAGTAGTAATAAGTAGTAGTAGTGGTAGTAGTAGTTGTAGTAAGTAGTTGTAGTAATAGTAGTAAGTAATAGTTGTAGTAGTAGTAGTAGTATAGTAGTAGTAGTATTTTGTAGTGTATTGTAGTAGTAGTAGTGTAGTATATATAATAGTAGTAGTAATAGTTGTTACCTTTTATTTTCTCTCACCTCCAACCCACACTCTCTCTCTCTCCTCTCTGTAACTAACTCTAATAGGAGTCGAGTAGTAGTAGTAATGTAGTACGTAATAGTTGTAGTAGTAGTAGTAGAATATTAGTAATTAGTTGAGTAGTAGTAGTAGTAGTAGTAGTAAGGAGTTGTAGTAGTGAGTAGTAGTAGAGTAGTATATAGTATAGTATGTAGTAAATAGTTTGTAGTAGTAGTATTAGTAAATAGTAGTAGTAGTAGTAGTAGTAGTTGTAGTAGTAGTAGTAGTAGTAAGCCTAGTAGTAGTAGTAAAAATATTGTCTAAATCCCGCTACTACTCACTACCATAATAGTAATAATACTCCTGATAATACTAATAATAGTACTAATAATACTATGATGATAATAAATACTAAATACATAGTATATAATAATGACTAATAATGATAATAGTAATAATAAGTAATAATAATAATGCAGAGTTTAAGTATGTAGAGATATAGAGAGCTGCGACAGAGCGAAGAGAGAGAGAGAGAGAGAGAGAGAGAGAGAGTAAGCAGAGGAGAGAAAGAGAGACGAGTAAGAGAGATAGAGAGAGAGAGAGATAGAGAAGAGAGAGAGAGAGAGATCGAGAGAGAGAGAGAGAGCAGCAAAATTATTATTATTATTAATATTATTATTATTATTATTATTATGAAAAAACTGACTATTTTTTTGCCATCTATAATTATAGAGAAAAAAATGGAAATAGTTTGAAGTCATTAAGATAGTACGTAATAGTAATTGTAATTATATTTATTAACTCATTAATTATTATATTATTAACTATAACAACTATAAGAAATTTTAGATTGTTAAAAAAAAAAAAAATAATATACGTATCATTTACTAGAAAAAAAGTTACAATTATAATTATAGAGAAAAATATTTTTATTATTATTATCATTATTATTATTATAAGAAAAAAAGATGCGGCAAAAAAAAAAAATAGGATATATCAAAATAACAAGAAAATTTGACCTATAGAAAAGTTTAAAAAATTTGAAAATATAAAGTGGTCGAAAAAATGTCGTAAAAATTTGAGAATAGTATTGAAAAACTGAAAAATGACAAAGTTATCGCATTTTTTTTTTTTTTTTTTTTTTCTTTCCAATTTTTGTGTTTAAATAAACTGGCTTCAATGGGTTAGCATTGACGGGCGCATGTGTTATGCTATTGGGTGTGTTACGGAACCCTGGTGGCTCTTGTGTTGCCGTTAATAAACAGTTACGTCACAAGGCGAAGGAATAAGCGCCATAACGTTTGTGTCGCCAGTCCCGTGTTTTAACTCGTTCACGCCCAGATCTTTTCCTTGGCTATATGAAATTGTCTGTTGTTTAGCCATAAATAAGGAAAGCACTGAATATTACCACATAGTTAGTGGACAAGGATACTAAGCGTCATAGCTAATAAAAACATTGCTTAGTCACTCAAAAAAGTTGTCTAATGGTAACCATAAATTACATGGAAATTACGCACTGGGCCCTCAAGGAGTTAAAGTGTTACGGTGTGTTATGTAAGACCTGTAATGTGTTTACACAAGATTTTATAAGTGTTCCGGATGTGTACCGTGATTTGGAAAGCGTAGAAAGGAATTTATCTCAAGTGTTACGAACTTACGAGTGTTACGTTACGGAGTATTTTGTGTTGCGAGGACTTCTCTACGTAGTGTGAGACAGACGTAACACACACAACACTACAAGGCCAGAAATGCGTTACGTCTATACGTTACTTTTAAGATCGCGTTGAATATTGTTATGGATTTTTTTTTTTTTTTTTTTTTTTTTTTTTTTTTTTTTTTTTTTTTTTTTTTATTCTTTGGGTTTTACGAGATTAAAGTTTTGCAATCCGACCGTTTTTTGCTTCCGTCGAAGATTTTGGATTTTTTTGGATTTATGGAATATTGGGCTATAAGTTGTATAGACCATTTAAGCTGATACAATATAGGCACTGTTGAGTAATATTGGGCTATAAGCTAAGACAAGATTTTCATCCTGTCTAGACACTTTGCAAGTACCAACTACAAGGTTATTGACTATACAAAGCGCCGCCACGTCAGCACGAACTAGCTGACTCAACCGCGACACGGATGCACATGGACGCTGCACATTGCGAACTCACGTCTCTACACCTTGCCACCCTGTACGGGCAGGGGTTATAAGCTGTAATAGACCATTTAAGCTGATAACATATAGGGCACTGTTCGAGTAAATATTGGGCCTATAAGCTGTATCGACCATTTACAGCTCGAATATAATTAGGCACTATTGAGTATTTGGTCTATAAGCCTGTATCGCCATTTAAGAGCTGATATAATATAAGCCACTTGTTTGAGTATATTGGGCTAGAGAGATTGTATCGCCATTTAAGCTGATATAATATAGGCCTGGTTGAGTAATATTGGCGGTAGAACTGTAGTGTGGCTTTTGTTCTTTTGACATTGGTGTGTGTGCAGTGTTTCATCTTGACAAGAGTAATGCTAGGACTAACTTTTGTTACTTGAAGAGTTCAGCACAAACCCCCGAACGTACGTAGTTGGGAGCTCCTGTATTTGCCTCATGATTCTTTTGTTCGGGTTGTATAACTCCAACTGTTATTAATTCTAATCATGTGCTTTATCTATAACTATTTCCTCGTGTTTTAATTCCTTTTTGACCCTTGCCATAAATGACACTAGCTACCACCCCCCTTTTTAGGCAAATTTCTCCTTATTGTATTAATCCTTCATATTTAGTGAGGAATTTCACACTATTATTCATGTTTCATCTTTCTAAATAACTTTTGGATCATTCTATGGAACAAATCTGCATGAAAATAGATACGGATGTGAATATTTATAGCCTCGTTTTTTTCTACAACTTTGTTTTGCAGCTCTTGTATATTTGTAGACAATTTTGGACTTGTCTTTTAATGCGTTGTCATCACTTTTCCTGCGCTGTCCAATGATGAAGACACAGAGTAAGGTTTATACGATATAGAATTATGTGACCTGCAGAAAATAGGACTGTAACTTCTAGCGTGGAAAGACTGTCTTTTCAAGGCAATCAGCAGAGAACCTTTAAAACCCTGGAGACATTGATTGAAAGTCACACCTGCACTGCCAGACCCACAACGGCAGGTGGGCCGATCACTACTATACTCCCAATCACAGAACAGAAGGGCAACGGCTGCCACCACACATTAACACCGGTCACCACCAACCCCCCACCCTTGCACACACAGGACCACGTCCCACAGGCACTGTACAACCACACTTGTCCACACAACACACGAACCTCAAAAGTGGATCTTCACGTGCCTGGCAATCTCAGGTTTTCTTGAAACACTTTTGCTTATCAAATATCACACTTGAACTCCCGCAGCCCAGTGTGTCTAACGGTGTGTTTGGTGATTTTGAACGGGTTATAAAAACTTTTTCCCAAAAACACACTCTAGGCCATTCTTGTTCTTAACACCGTGTGTCAGGGTGGTGTGTTGGTGAGTTCAGACCGGTATAAAACCTTTTTCCCACACTCTAGGCATTCTGATTCTTAACACCACTACTGTGGTAGTCAGGGTGTGTTTTGGTGATTCAGACGGGTATAAAACCTTTTCCTACACTCTAGGCATCATGTTTCTTAAACACCACTGTGTGTCATCTGTGGTTGGTGATTCGAACGGATAAAACCTTTTCCCACACTCTAACATTCATGGTTTCTCTGACAACCACTATGTGTCATGGTGTGTGTGGTGAGGTCACCCTTTCTAGCAAATATTTCCCACATCCTAACATTCATCAATAATTCTTAACACCACTGTGTGTCAGGGTGTGTTCGGTGGGTCCCTCTTTCTAGCAAATCTTTTGAAACACTCTATTAACATTCATAATTCTTAACACCCCTGTGTGTCAGGGTGTGTTTGGTGAGGGAACTCTTATCTACAGCCAAATCTTTTTCCCACACTCTAAACATTCATAATTCTTAACACCACTGTTGTAGTCAGGGTGTGGTTTCGGTGAGGGCACTCTTTGTAGTAAATCTTTTCCCACACACTCTAAACATTCATATTCTTAACACCACTGTGTGTCAGGGTGTGGTTTTGGTGCAGTTACTCATTGTTGTAAATCTTTTCCCACACTCTAAACATTCATAATTCTTAACACCACTGTGTCTCCGGGTGTGTTCGGTGGAGGTGACTCTTTAGGCATAATCTTTCCCACACGCTAAACATTCATATTCTTAACACCACTTTGTGGCCGAGGGTTGGTCGGGTGAGGTTAGACTTTAGAGCAAATCTTTTTCCACACTCATAAAACATTCTATTCTTAACACCACCTGTGTGTCAGGGTGTGTTTTCTCAAGCAGACTCTTGCATTTGAATGTTTTTTGTCACACTGCTGGCACTGCAGATCACTGTGTGGCCTTGTTGGCCTGGCTGCCTGCCTCAAGTGATTCTTGCCCATCACCCCTGTGCCGCCCCACCCCTGAGGCAGACTGATCCGTGCAACTCCAGGCCACTCATGCTGCTGCCCGTCCCACCGACTCCACGCGCAGCAACACTCCTTGCCACCACACGCGATGACCGGTCGACGAACTGATGATGTACACGAACACAATGTGATGATACATTTCTAAATTCCAAAAAACTTCGGAAATAAACTTTATAGTAGTGTTTATAAAACTAACCAACCCTACTCATACAACTGGTGTTAACTATTGCATAATCCCTAAACCCACACCACCACACTTAACCACACACCCTCTACCACACCACAATACCCTACCTGGCCCTACTACACCCTGGTCTCAACAGACCATTGGTAAAATTGGATCTTTCGCCCTAGTAATTTTAGTCCTTTCCCGCCCTAGTAATTTTAGTCCTTTCCCGCCCTAGTAATTTTAGTCCTTTCAAGCCCTAGTAATTTTTTACACTAGGACCGCAATTGCCTACACATTTGGGAGTGTGGTTTCTGTTAACCTTATTGGATTCTAAGAAACATTCTCTCTACGACTGTCGTCAAATCCCATCACTTTCGGAGATAAGACGTTTTTAATAGGAAGGAGTGTATAGAGATATGAAAATTGAACTAACCTAACCCCACCTTGTATGATCACTAACCTACCCTAACCTAACCCCAGGCTATAACCTCCTAACTAAAGCCAAATCTGCATTAAAAGTGTCCGCGGTAAGGGAAGAACAGAGGTGATGCAGGTCACAAGAGGAAGAAGAGTATGGCGGACGTAAACACTTGTCTCTCGCCTCCCTATAAACAACATGTCATTATCTCCACAAGTAATGATTTGCGATGGAAGTTCATAGAGAGAATGTTTCCTAGAATCCAATAAGGTAAACAGAAAGCACACGCCCAATTGTGTAGGCAATTTCGGTCCTAGTGTAAAATAATACCTCCGCCCAGTGAGTAAAATAAATATCTCTCTCTCTTTACTCCTCCACCCTCTCTCTCTCTCTCTAACTAACTCTGACACCCTCTCTCTTTCTCTCTCTAACCCATTCACCCTCTCTAACCCACTTTTATTTTCTCACTCCAACACACACACACACACACTCTCTCTCTCTCTCTCTAACCCACACACTTTTATTTTCTCTCACTCCAACACACTCTCTCTCTCTCTGTAACTAACTCTAGTAGTAGTAGTAGTAGTAGTAGTAGTAGTAGTAGTAGTAGTAGTAATAGTAGTAGTAATAGTTGTAGTAATAGTAGTAGTAGTAGTAGCTAATAGTAGTAGTAGTTGTAGTAGTAGTAGTAGTAGTAGTAGTAGTAGTTAGTGTAACACTTTTATTTCTCTCACTCCAACACACACTCTCTCTCTCTCTGTAACTAACTCTAAGTAGTAGTCGAGTAGTAGTAGTAATAGTAGTAGTAATAGTTGTAGTAGTAGTAGTAGTAGTAGTAGTTGTAGTAGTAGTAGTAGTAGTAGTAGTAGTAGTAGTGTAGTAGTAGTAGTAGTAGTAGTAGTAGTAATAGTAGTAGTAATAGTTGTAGTAGTAGTAGTAGTAATAGTAGTAGTAGTAGTAGTAGTAGTAGTTGTAGTAGTAGTTGTAGTAATAGTAGTATAATAGTTGTAGTAGTAGTAGTAGTAATAGTAGTAGTAGTAGTTGTAGTAGTAGTAGTAGTAGTAGTAGTATAGTAGTGTGTAGTAGTAGTAGTAATAGTTAGTATGTAGTAGTAATAGTGTAGTATAGTTGTAGTAGTATAGTAGTAGTAATAGTAGTAGTATAGTTGTAGTAGTAGTAGTAGTATAGTAGTAGTAGTAGTTGTAGTAGTAGTAGTAGTAGTAGTAGTAGTAGTAGTAATATTGTAGTACGCTAGTAGTATACTAGTAGTAATAGTAATGTAGTAGTAATATGAGTATAGTAGTAGGTAGTAGTAAGTAGTAGTAATAGTATAGTAGATTGTATATAATAGTATAGTAATAATATATAGTATAATAGTATATAATTAGTGATAAATTTTAATTTACTACAAATTATTCTCAGTAATAATAAGTAATGCAGAGAGAAGGAAGAGAAGTGAGATTTGTGAGAATAGAGAGAGATGAGTAGAAGAGAGGTAGAGAGAGAGAGTAGATTAAGAGTAGAAAGGAGAAGAGAGAAAGAGAGAATAGTAGAGGTAGAGAGAGAGAATAGGGAGAGAGAGAGAGAGAGAGAAAATTAATATATTATTAATATTATTATTATTAAAAATTATTATATGAAAAAAACTAAAAATTTGATATAATATAAAATAGAAAAAAATAAATATTGAATCATAAGTTTATAGTAATTAGAAATATGTAATTATATTTATTAATATAAATAATAATAAACTGATAAAAATAAGGGGACAAGATGGTTAAAAAAAAAACAAAATATAAACAACAAGAAAATAAAGACAAAAATAAGGGGGGAAGAAAAAAAAAAACAAAATAAGAAAAAAAGAGGGAAAAAAAAAAAAATGGGATATATAAAAAAAAAAGAAAAGACAAGGGGAAAAATTTAAAGAAAAGGGGAAAATATAAAGTGGAAAAAAGTGGGAAAAATTGGGGAAAAGATTGAAAACGAGAAAAATGACAAATTATCAATTTTTTAATTTTTTTTAATAAAAACTGGTTTAATTTTTTTTGACGGGCATGTTTAAGTATGGGTGTGTAGAAACCCTGGTGGTTTGTGTTCTAATAAAAGTTTACTCAACAAGGCGAAGAAATAACCCATAATTTTTAAAACCCTTTTAACTTTAGAAGAAATTTTATTGGTATATAAAATTTCTTTTTAACCATAAAAAAAAAAGGTCACTATTATAAACAGAAGTTATTAAAGATATAAATTTTAATTTAAAAAAAAGTTAGTCAAAAAAATCTAAATGGTAAAAATAAAAAAAGGAAAATTACGCATCTTAAGATTAAAGTGTTTCTTTTGTGTTTATGTTAAGACTGGTAAATGGTTACAAAGATTTATAAGTGTACGGATGTGTGACGTATGGGGAAAGGGAGAAAAGAATTTTATCTCAAGTGTTACAAACTTCAGTGGTTAGCTTACGGCAGTATTTTGTGTTGGAGGAAAACCTTCCTCTAGTAGTGTGGAAGACTAAAACAAAACTACAAGCCAAGAAATGGTTAACTCTAAGTTATTGTAAATCCGTTGATTAAAATGTTAGGATTTTTTTTTTTTTTTTTTTTTTTTTTTTTTTTTTTTTGTTTTTTCTAGGTTTTTTTATTCTTTGGTTTTTTACGAGATTAAAGGTTTTGGCAATCCGCCGTTTTTTGGTCCGTCGAAGATTTTGGATTTTTGGTTTATGGAATATTGGGTATAATTGTTAAATTTTTATAATTTAGGATTTTGGAGTTTTATTGGGCTTTTAACGTGGGACAAGATTTTCATTGTTCTAGACACTTTGCAAGTCCCATTTACAAGTGTTATTGACTTACAAAGGCCGACGTCAGCACGAAATTAGGGATAACGCTGCCCGAATCACATACGCTGCACTTGCAAATCCGTCTACCAATTTGGGACCCCTGGACGGGCATTAAAGCTGTTAGACCTTGCTGAAAACTTTTGGCTGTTGGAATATTGGGCTATAAGCGTATCGACCTTTAAGCTGATAAATATAGGCCACGTTGAGTATATTGGGCTATAAGCTGTATGACCATTTAAGCTGATAAATATGGGCCCCCCTTTTGAGTAATATTGGGCTATAAGCTGTATGACCATTTAAGCTGATAAAATATAGGCACTTTTGAGTAATATTGGGCTATCAGCTTTTATAGACCATTTAAGCTGATAAATATAGCCACTGTTGAGTAATATTGGCTTAAGCTGTATCGACCTTTTTAAGCTGATATAATATAGGCACTGTTTAGTAATATTGGGGAAATAAGCTGTAGTGTGCTTTGTTCTTTTACATTGGTGTGTGTGCAGTGTTCAATATTGACAAGAGTAATGCTAGACTAACTTTGTACATTGCAAGTTCAGCACAAAACCCAACGAACGTACGTAAAGTATGGGAGCTCCTGTATTTGCCCTCAATGATTACTTTTGTTGGGGGTTGTGTAACCAAACTCCAACTGTTATTAATTTACTCATGGTGCTTTATCTATAACTATTTCCATCGTTTTTGAGTTCCTTTTGACCCATTCCCATAATGACACTAGCTACCCCTTTTTAGGCAAATTTCTGCTTATTGTATTAATTTCCCTTCATATTTAGGGGAATGTTCCAATTTATTATACCCTGTTTCATTCTTTCTAAGATACTTTGATCATTTCTATGGAAAAAACTGCAGGAAATAGATACAGGTGTAAATATTTATTAGCCTCTTTTTTTTCTAACTTTGTTGCAGTCTTGTATATTGTAGACAATTTGGACTTGTCTTTTAATGCAGTTGTCATCATTTTTTCCTGCGGCTGTCCAATATGAAGACACAGAGTAAGGTTTATACGATATAGTATTTTGTGACCTGCAGAAAATAGGACTGTAATTATGCGTGGAAAGACTGTCTTTCAAGGCAATCAGCAGAAAAACCCTTTTTAAAACCCTGGATACATTTATTGAAAGTCACACCTGCACTGCCAACCCAACAACCTGCTGGGGCCATTATCCCTCACAAACAGAAGGGCACGGCTGCCACCACACATGTAACACACTGCCCCCCACCACCACACACCTTTGCCACACGGGGACACACTCCCACAGGCAACGGGTACAACACACTTGTCCACACAACACACCACCTCAAAAGTGGATCTTCACGTGCCTGGCAATCTCAGGTTTGTCTTGAAACACTTGCTACAAATATCACACTTGAACTCCCGCAAGCCAGTGTGTCTAAAGGTGTGTTTGGTGAGTTGTGAACGGGTATAAAACTTTTTCCCACACTCTAGGCATTCTTGATTCTTAACACCGTGTGTCAGGGTGTGTGTGGTGAGTTCAGAACGGGTATAAAACCTTTTCCCACACTCTAGGCATTCTTGATTCTTAACACCACTGTGTGTCAGGGTGTGTTTGGTGAGTTCAGAACGGGTATAAAACCTTTTCCTACACTCTAGGCATTCATGGTTCTTAACACCACTGTGTGTCAGGGTGTGTTTGGTGAGTTCAGAACGGGTATAAAACCTTTTCCCACACTCTAAACATTCATGGTTCTTGACACCACTATGTGTCAGGGTGTGTGTGGTGAGGTCACCCTTTCTAGCAAATATTTTCCCACACTCTAAACATTCATAATTCTTAACACCACTGTGTGTCAGGGTGTGTTCGGTGAGGTCACTCTTTCTAGCAAATCTTTTCCCACACTCTAAACATTCATAATTCTTAACACCACTGTGTGTCAGGGTGTGTGTGGTGAGGGAACTCTTTCTAGCAAATCTTTTCCCACACTCTAAACATTCATAATTCTTAACACCACTGTGTATCAGGGTGTGTTCGGTGAGGGCACTCTTTGTAGTAAATCTTTTCCCACACTCTAAACATTCATAATTCTTAACACCACTGTGTGTCAGGGTGTGTTTGGTGAAGTTACCCATTGTTGTAAATCTTTTCCCACACTCTAAACATTCATAATTCTTAACACCACTGTGTCTCAGGGTGTGTTCGGTGAGGTGACTCTTTAGAGCAAATCTTTTCCCACACTCTAAACATTCATAATTCTTAACACCACTGTGTGCCAGGGTGTGTCTGGTGAGGTTAGACTTTAGAGCAAATCTTTTTCCACACTCTAAACATTCATAATTCTTAACACCACTGTGTGTCAGGGTGTGTTTCTCAAGCAGACTCTTGCATTTGAATGTTTTGTCACACTGCTGGCACTTCAGCTCACTGTGTGCCTTGTGGCCTGAGCTGCCTGCCTCAAGGTGATTCTTGCCATCACCCCTGTGCCGCCCCACCCCTGAGGCAGACTGATCCTGCAACTCCAGGCCACTCATGCTGCTGCCCGTCCCCACAGCCTCCACCGCAGCAACACTCTGGCCACCACACGCGATGACCGGTCGACTGATGATGTACACGAACACAGATGTGATGATACCAAGCAGCCTGGAACGGAGAGATTATTTATTAACTGAAGATCCAGGCGTGGTGTGCCTAACAGACTCAATGCTTAGAAGACCAAGTGTTGATAAGTAATAACTACAACATGTGTAGAAGGGACAGAAGTGGTGGAGTTATGATAAGGACAAATTATAAGGGTGAAAGTATAAACAAAGTGGAGTATGGAGAAGGAAGAGCTGCGATAGTGAGTGTACCAATAGAAGTCACAACTAGAGCAACACAGACTACAGTGGCGACCTCTGTACCACCCAAAACAAAGACTTGGAGGAAGGAAGAACATGAGAAAGTACTAGAGGATACCTTGAGAAGCACTGAAGGGTACATTGCTAGTGTTTGCCCAGACTCTCCCACTTCCCCCAAAGAAGCTTGGGGACCTGTGGGAATGCGGGGTTATCGGGTGAGGAACAAATTATGCATCGGAAACACGTAATTTAAGAGTTGTGTAGGGGGGTAAAATTCCCTAGATCTAGGGTAATTTCCTTATGAGAAATTTGCCTAACCAAATTTAACCTAACCTAGCGGGGGGCTTGACCCACCGATAACCTAACCTAACCTAGCGGGGGGCTTGATCCACCGATAACCTAACCTAACCTAGCGGGGGGCTTGACCCACCGATAACCTAACCTAACCTAGCGGGGGGCTTGACCCACCGATAACCTAACCTAACCAAATCTAACCTAACCTGGAAATTCTAAATCACACCTCCTTCCAGCTTTGACTGAAATTAACTACCGCACTGTATACGGTAGTATGCTTATTGTACTTCACATCTGCAAAGGTTCCAGCGTGCGCTCGGCCTTGGTTAACCCACACGGCCGCTATAAAATATGAGGTGCCTCAAAAATTCTAAGTCCAGTCAGCTCGTCTCCCTTTTTCTTCTTTCTTCTTGTGACCTTAGTCCTTAGTATCGCTTCATAGGTCCTCTTCCACTTCGTCTCCTTCTTTAACAAGACTTGTTAACTCTTCCCCTGTTTATTTCACCGGGGAAAGACATTTTGATCAGTTTTTCAATCCTTTGATTATATCCTAATTCATTGTCTATTTTGTGTTCTGATCTCCCAACACTGCGTTAGGAACACTTTGGTGAGGTTTACAATACTTTCAGTTTCCTTTCTGTCCCCATACAGCCCTAACACCGCAAAAGGGCCCGTCCCTTTCGTTCTAGTCTCTGTCCCCCTCCTCTCTGCCTAGGACTATTACTATTGATGCTATAAGCTTTTCCCTCCTGACTCCTATACTTGTTGCATTCCACAATGACATGTTCTAGTTTCTTTCTCTCCTACCCTGCAGCTACAATTCGGGGTTTTCCAGTTCCCTGTTCCTTCCGTTGACTTCCAAGGTGCCTGTTCTTGCTTTATAGAGTAACTTACTACCCCAGTCTCCTACATGCCAGGTCACCCCCTCTGGTTTCTGTTTCCACCTGTACCACTGCAACGTTGATTTCCTGGCCATTCCTTCCTGCCATTTAACTAGCCCATTATTCTCAATTTTCTTTTTGATATCTATTATCTCCATCCTGTTCCATTCCTCTCCCAGTTTCTCTCCTTTTCCATCTCTCCAGTTCCTTCTTCCAGGTGGAACTTGATCTATTTTCCTGGGATATTTTCTTTGCCCATCTATCATCACTAAGTCTTTCAATTTTCTTGTGGAACACCAGTTTTCCTTTAATTATCCTTTCCCTGAAGGTGCTCCATCCCATGTCTCCCCTTATGGCCTCTACGGCAGTACTCCTAGTCCCCATCTGCCTACTATGTTCTGAGCCTTTTCCAAGTGCATGATGTCTCCTTCCCTGTACTGAGTCACTTCTGACCCATACAGGCAATGGGGTACAGCCACCCCCTTCCATAAACTCCTGCCTACTCCATATTTATTAATGACTCTGTTACCACCATTTATAATCATGCCTGTCATCCTCCTTGCCTTGCCTTCATTAAGTTTCCTCTGCTTTTCACCGCCTATCCCTTCCGCTACGAAGCGGTGAAATGCGAACCGATGACCGCTACCTTGGTATACTAAGCCCCAGTACACCCTTGATTACGCTGGTTAAGTAGTGCCCTGTGTAAGGAACAGGTACAATTTGCATGAATTACTGCATATATGGTTACGAAATGCTCTAAATTCGTACCACATCAACCTTTCTGATATATTTAAGCATATATATTGCATAATAATCATATAGGGGAATATATTGGTTTCTAATAAATACTCAGCGAATTTTGCCACGACAGTGACGTCACGCATTGGCGGAGGGTTCAACCGTTCACCCCGGTTCACTTCACTCACTGGCAGTCACGGGCAAAGAAGGTTGTGGAGATGTGACTTGTAGCTACTGCAATTTGGAGTGTAATAACGAGAAACCAAAGGAACTTTTATTTATGTGTGTGCCACAAACTCATTTTGCAAACCAAAGGTTATTGCACTTGTTAAACCTGCCACCTTGGACTTCTCAATAGAAAATCTGTTGTTGTCGATAACTGCCACTTAATTAACACGTAGTTATACAAATCACCCCGTCACGTAGCCTAAAATCGGCGCCATTTGCTAGCCCGGTGATCTCAACTTTGAAGGTAAGTTGAAAGGACTATTTACTCATATATAAAGTGTTGAATGATGTGATTATAATGCTAGGGTACATTGAGGCTTTAAATGTAGGGTGATACATTTTCTGAGGATTTTCCTTAGATGGCTAGCGATTTTTCCCCAGATTGCGGTTTTTTTCATTTTTTATTTTTATTTTTATTCCCTTTACTTTCTCAAGTCGTATCACAACTAAGGTTAGGTTAGCAACTTGTAGGGGGTTATAGAATGGTTAGGTTAGTTACTTTTAAGGGGTTATAGTGAGGTTAGGTTAGTTACTTTTAAGGGGTTATAGTTAGGTTAGTTACTTTTAAGGGGTTATAGTAGGTTAGGTTAGTTACTTTAAAGGGGTTATAGTGAGGTTAAGTTAGTTACTTTTAAGGGGTTATAGTATGGTTAGGTTAGTTACTTTTAAGGGGTTATAGTGAGGTTAGGTTAGTTACTTTTAAGGGGTTATAGTAGGTTAGTTAGTACTTTTAAGGGGTTATAGTGAGGGTAGGTTAGTTACTTTAAGGGGTTATAGTGAGGTTAGGTTAGTATATTGCGGGGTTATAGTGAGGTTACGTTAGAACCTTAGGGGTCCAATGGGGGGCGCAGCCCCTCTTGGCTAGGAAGGTTAGGTTTTTCTTTGAGTTCTATGACCAGCAAGCTCGGTGGTTTATGGGAACTTGGATTTTGGGTAGGGAAGGCAGCCTTTAGCCCCAAATTGTTATCTTTTCATTTGATTGCTCTCTAGATCACAATTGTTTATACTTTTTGGGAGAAATCTTATTTCCCCCCATTTTTTTTAAGGAAAATTTTGGGGGTTTCCCCCTTTTCATTTGACTTTTTTTGTTTTTTTTTTTCCTTTATTTTCTTCCCCCCCCCCCCGTTTTCCCCCCCCCCCCCTTTCTTTTTAAAAAAAAAAATTTTTCTTTTTCCCCCCTCCCAACCCCCCTTTCCTCCCCCCCCCAAACCTCCCCTCCCCCCCCCCTCCTCCCCCCCATGGGGGGGGGGGGCGTTACGGGTTTTCGGGGGTTTTTTGTTCCCCCTTTTTTTTTTAAAAAGGGGTTTTTTTAAAAAGTTTTGGAAAAAGGTTTTTAAAAAAGGGTTTTGGGGGTTTTAACTTTTTTAAGGGGGTTATAGGTTTTGAGGTTGGGTTTAAAGTAAAATTTTTAATTTTTTAATTTTTTTTTTTTTTTTTTTTTTTTTTTTTTTTTTTTTTTTTTTTTTTTTTTTTTTTTTTTTTTTTTTTTTTTTTTTTTTTTTTTTTTTTTTTTTTTTTTTTTGGGCGGGGGGGTTATAGTGAGGTTTTTCCCGGGGGGTTGGGGGCAAAACCCCTTGGGGGGTCCAGGGGGGGCGACCCCCCTCTGGTGGGAAGGGTTGGGTTTTTTTTTTGGGTTTCCCTAGCCCAGCAAGCTCGGTGGTTTAGGGAAAATTTGGTTTTTGGGTAGGGAAGCAGAAAAACTCATTTATTGCTCCCCCAAAATTGACAAATCTATACATATATATAAAATTTAAGGAAAATTCCCTAAAAATGGGATCTGGGGAAATCCCTAGATTTATAAATTGTGATTTTTGATGAATTTTTGGGGAGCCAAAAAATCAGTATATTTGCTTCCCCCACCCAAAAACCCCGATTCCCCCATTCCCCAGGCTATTTTGGCAAAGCGGGAAGAAGAAAAAGATAGGGGTAAAGGACTTTTTTTAAAATTTACCACCAAATCTAACCTAACCTAATCAAATTTAACCAACCCAAAACCAAATCTAAGAACCTAACCAAACCAAAACCAAACTAACCTAACCCTAACCAAATCTAACCAAACCTTCCAAATCAATCAATCAACCAACCAACCTAGCCAAATTAACCAAACCCCAAACCCAAAATCTAACCTAAGCTAACCAAAAAACCCTTTAACCTACCAAATCAACCAAACCCCTACCCAAATACGTATAACCAAACCCTAAGCTAACCTAACCCCCTAGGGGGGGTTTGGGGGGGGGTTTGGACATTTGGGTCATCATTCTGTGAGGATCGTCAGGGAACACGCCCGGGACTCAGAAGAAATCAATGAATGTTCCCTGGATCTGGGGAAATTTTTTAAACAGCCCTACCAAAAAAACTATGATTTTGGTAGGCAGTTTTTTTTGCCCGGGGCAGGGATCCGAAAATCCTCGTAAGGGAAACTTACGAGGTATGGCTACAATAACCTTACGAGGGGGGTGAGGGAGATGCCTCCCGACCGTCCTCCCGTCGGTTATCGGTGCCTCGGGGGGGGGAATATGGGATATTCTAGGGGATTGTTTGGGAAAATTCTGCAAAACCAAACAAAAGAGCGCCTGAAATTACGCGGCTTTATCTACCAATCACATGCTCTCAGCTGTCGGGAGCCGAAAAAAAAAATTTAAAGATTAAAAATGCCGTGTTGTGCTAAAATGGGCCCCTTTCGAAAATCGTCCCGGGGACGCTATTTAACCTAAATAACTCTAAAAAATTTTAACAAAAACCCTATCATAAACCTTTACCTAACCTAAACAGACCTAAACATAATTAACCAAACCCTACAAACTATTTGCCGGTTTTGAGCAAAAGACGGTGTTTTCCGAAATAGGGCCGATTTTACACGCACCGCAGAATGTTACGATAATACATAGCCCCCAAATTTTACCTTTCAGCGTAAATTCTCCCACGATTATACAGAGACGTACCCGGGGGATACCTTGATGCGCGATCATAATTTTCGAATCCCGCGTGCCCGAAAAGTATCTATAGACCACTGCTGGCCCGCCCGTACGATGCCGTATCCGGGGCCCTGCGGTATTTGTTATAGGGGAAAAGAACTGGCGTTCGCTCTTTAGGTCAGAAAAAGACACACGGGGGGGCTAAACCCCACTGTGACACCAAAGTGACACTTGTGGCAAGGATAGATAATTTTAAAATCCTTGTTTTGGGGGATACGTGCTGTGTATTTAGCGCAGACATTTGTCCCACCACCCCCACCGATCTTTATAGGGGGGCCAAACTTGATGATGAATATAGGGTTTTGTTTCAAAAAGTCGCCCCGAATATAGGTTTGCCCTGATATGAATTTATTACAAATATAGGTTTTTATGTTAATTATATATATGGGGTAAAAGAAGCAAAAAACACACACATTTTAAAAAAGGCAAAAATGAAATGGCTCTATAATACACAATAAACAAAGTAAGGTCAAATTGTAAATTTTTGTTTTTTGTGTCTTTTCGCTTCAAAAGTCATCCCCTTTGGGAGTTTAAGGGTGCTCCCCACCCCCTTAGCCTCGCGGGCCCCTTGCGAGTGAGAAAAAAGTTTGGTTTGGATCTCCCTTAGAGGGGCTACGAGGGAAAACTCCCCTAGGGGGAAAACTTACGGGCCCCAACTCTTTCAGCATCTCTCCCCCGGCCTTAAACCCGCATTTGGGCCCCGGTGGCCCAGCTTGTTTCGGGGAGAGGGGGATAGGGCCAAACCTAGAATAATACCAAATTTTTCAAACCCCAATACCATGTGACGTCAAAGTAAAAAAAAATTGGGTCATAAAAAAAGCATGAAAAAATTAGTAAACTCCAACACGATCTGATAGAAGTTTTTAAGTGGATAAGGGATCAATCAAGGCGTGTAGCAAAAGTTCTTCGGGTTTGTAGAGGGTAGAACAAGAAATCACGGGTTCCAACGGAAAAAGGGGTTATTAAGAAATGGGAGAAACTGGTTCACAAATAGGGTGGGGAATGATTGGGGGACTCAGTAGAAGTTTGTTTTGTGGGGAGTCATTAGGGGCTTTAAAAGGGCTGGACAGTGTTATGGGTGGGGGAAAAGGGGGATGTGGTAGTGTAACAGGAAAAATACCCCGGTAGGGGCTCCCAGCTTTTGTAGCTTCCTTATATTACTATGTTCTTATGTAGCACTGCCAACACCCCCATCTGCCACACAGCGTTCCAATAATTCCCCCCAAAAAGCCAGCCCTAAATCAAAAAAAACTAATAGTCTTTACAAAAAAAATGTACCTTATCAACAAACAAAAAACAGACCAAAACCCCAAATTAAAAATACACTATCCAATGCACCCCTCTAAAAAATAGCAAATACAAATACAAATAATAAAAAACAAAAAAAATAGCAAATTTTTACTCCCACACAGCCCCCCCGTCATAACCTATGTCCCGTCACTCGCACGCACTAATTCGCCAGGCACAATATATTTCGAATTTTGCATCACTATATACGCCTTTTATGTGCCACTGAAGATGATGCACAGTAGTTTTACTTTATATTTGACACAGCCCACATGTCTTCAGTGGGACATACAAATCGTAGTGTTTTAAAATTCGTAAAATATTTTCCCGGCGACATTAGTGCGTATGTGTTATTTTCAAGGGTTTATAGGTTTTGTATCAAAAGGGGGTTAAACTCGTTTTTTTCTTTGATATATTTTCTTTTTTAAAAAAAGGTTATCTGTGTGAGTTAATCTCTAAGAAATAATCCCCCTCCGTGAGTGGTTCCCCTCTGTTATGTGGCAGGGGGGAGAGAAAAAATAATGGGGGAAAAAGGAGGAAAAAAGGGGGAGGAAGGGCAGGAAAAAAATAAAAAAAACAAAACCTTTTTTTCTTTTTTTCCCCTTCTTTTATTTTTCAAAAAAAATTTCCTTTAGAAACAGAAGCAGCGAAACAGAAGCAAAAAAAAGGGAGAAAGGTGGGGAAAAAAAGGAGGAAGAGAAAAAAAGGGGAGAAATAAAAAAAAAAAAAGAAGGGAAACCAAAAAAGAAGGGGGAAAGGGGAAAAAAAAAAAAGGGCCCGAGGGAAAAAAGGAGAAAAGGGAGGGGGGAAAGAGAAAAGGGGGGAAAATAATAATATTTCATATATATACTACCCACTATTATCTAAAAAATCGTGGCAGCTGTTAAAATACGAGGGCTGCAAGTACACGCAACAGAGGATACACAAAATTTTTTTCCCTTTTAATGAGTGTAGTTTAGTTCCGGTATCAGGCGGAACAAAATTGTTGACACCTTTGGACACGGTTTGGGGAGAAAGGATGGGGGGGGGGAGGTGGGGTGGACCGGGTTTTTTAATTTTTGACAACCCTTTTGAATGATTTCTTTTTAGTCTTTGCAAAGAAGAGAGTTTAAATTTGTTTCCACAAAAAAGAGGGAAAGGGGAGAGACGAAAGGGGAAAATTTAAAATTTGTAAGGGGGGGAAACCCCCCTCCCCTTCTTTTTTCCCCTGAAACCCCTTTTGAAAAGAGGAGGAGTGGGGGGATACAGAAAGAGTGAGGTGAAAAAAGGGGGGAGGGGGAAAATTTATAAAGGGAAAATCAGGGGAAAAAAAAAAAAAAA
>JACEEZ010014129.1:37500-41776 GCA_016584305.1 Chionoecetes opilio | reverse complement strand
AAAAGAAAAAAGTCCCTAATTAAGAGTGATTAAACGACGATAAAACATACATAAGGACAAAAAGACATACCTGAAATAAGAAATTACACAGATGGAAAAGAGAGAAACAAACTAAATTAGTATAAACTGAAGAGAATATAAGATTGCAAAGGATAAATGAAAAATTCCTCATTAATCTTATACGCTAGATTTTGCAGCTCTTCTTTCTCCTTCTAATCATAATCATCATTCTTTGTTCTCGATCCTTTTCTTCTTCTTCATGTGCCTACTCTTCCTTTTCTAAGTCAGTTTTCTTTCCCATTTTTATTTCATATGCTTTGTTTTGAGATAAAAGTATTTGTATTCAGTCGGAGTAGTAGTAGTATTAGTAGTAGTATAGTATTATAAGTAAGTAGTAGTAGTCGTATACTTAGATGAAGTAGTAGTAGTAGTAGTATAGTAGTATTAGTAGTAGTAGTTAGTAGTATAGTGTAGTAGTTAGATAAGTAGTAGTAGTAGTAGTAGTAGTAGTAGTAGTATAATAGTATAGTAGATCGTAGTCGTAAAGTAGATGAGTATACAAAGTGTAGTAGTAGTAGTGAGTGAGTTAGGTGTAGTGGTAGTAAGTAAAGCAAGTGGTAGTAGTGAAGAAGTAGAAAGTATAGTAGTCAAGTGGTAGTAGTAACTAGTAGTAGTCGTAGTACTATTAGTCGTCGTCGTTTGAAGCAGTCGCGTCTCTTAGTCGTATCAGTAGTAGTAGTATAGTGAGTCGTCGTAGTATATAGTAGTAGTAGTAGTAGTAGAGATAAGTAGTAGTAGTATATAGTAGTTATTTGTAATATTTCTAGTGCAATGGTCTTGAATATTGTTGTTATACATCACTCATTGCTTTATGGCTGAACTATTACTCACTCAACATACCACCACCACCTTTACGAGTTAGTTGAGTAGAAAAATATGACAAGGAAGTCTTTTTGTAGTGTTCTGTTTGAAGGTCAATCTGTATGCATTTGTTATCCATTCACTGGAAAAATTCACATAACTTGTTCTAGGAAGCGAGACATTTCAGCGATTTGAGGCTGTTTACCCTTTACTGGGAGCTTATTTTTTGTTTCGTTACCATTTTTTTGGCTTTGCATATATTACGCTTATTTTTGCATTTCTTCAATACATTTTTCTGGCTTTTACGTTTTTTTTTTCTTCTTTCATAACCTTTTTTTTCTTGCTTTTCATTGCCTTTTTTGTTCTGTCTTTTATTACCTTATTTTCTTTTTCTGCATTCATAACCTGATTTTTTGCTTTCTATCTTATAAAGCTTGTTTTTTGGCTTTCTATCAATACAATTTATTTTCTTTCTTGCTTAAATTTTTTTTTTCTTATTCTTTCATTACCTTTTTTTTTTCTTTTCCTTCATTACCTTATTTTTTTTTACTCTTTCATTACCTGTTTATATTTTTGAGTGTTACAAAGTTTTATCTTATCCCCATTTAGTCTAATTTCTAATTTCCATTATCACATTTTTTTTTTAAATTAATTTTTCTATGTACTGAAGGGCCCCACCAACACACCCCCACGGCCCACACCCCGCCCCTTTGTTAATAATTGTGGGTTTAGGTAAATTATCATTAGTATTTTACTACTAATACTTACATCACTGCCACCTGCTACACGTGTACTATTACCACTACTACTACTACCACCACTATCACCACGTATCTACTATTCATCTTCGTTACTTCACCATTCACTCCATCACTACTTTTGTAACATTATTCTAATTGTTACTTTCAGATCCAAGACACACAACTGACAGTAGTACGAGTAATAGTAGTAGTAGTATTAGTCAGTAGGTAGTAGTAGTAGTAGTAGTAGTAGTAGTAGTAGTAGGAGTATTAGTAGTGTAGTAGTAGTAGTAGTGTAGTAGTAGTAGTAGTATTATAGTAGTAGTAGTAGTAGTAGTAGTGTAGTCGAGATAATACCAACTTATTATCTCTTTTCTTCTCAATGTATGGTTATTAACTGTATTATTGCTCTTAATGTACTTAACTATTTTCTCATCATCTAGTTTATTTCAAGGCTTCACACCAGTTTTATCAACACACACACACACACACAACACACACACACACCAGGAACACACACCAGTTTATCAACACCACACACACACACACACACACCACACACACACACACACCAGTTTTTCAACACACACCACCCACTACACACCACACACCACAACCACACCAGTTTATCACCACACACCCACACCCACACACACACACACACACACACACCGTTTATCAACACACACACACACACAAAAAATCACCCCCCCCCAGTTTATCAACACAGCACACACACCACACACACACACACACACACACACACCACCAAAAGACACAGATTTATCAACACACACACACACACCACACACACACACACACACACACCAGTTTATCACACACACAACACACACACACACCGCAACACACCCACACCACCAGTTTAGCACAAACACACACACAAACACACACCATTATCACACACACACACAGCCACACATTTATCAACACCCACACCACACACACCCATTTGATCAACACACCACACACACACGACCCGTTTATCAACACAGCTACATCACACACAACACCATTTTATCAACACCAACACCACACACACCATTTTATCAACACACACACACACACACCAGTTTTATCCACACACACACACACACACCCGTTTATCACACACACAACACACACAACCCAGTTTTATCAACACAACACACACACACACCAGTTTATCAACCACACCACACACACACACCAGGTTCTCCACACACACACACACACACAGTTTATCACCACACACAACCACACAACACCATTTATCAACACACACACACACACGACACAACCAGTTTCTCAACACACCCACACACAACACCACCAGTTTATCAACAAACACGAAAAAAAGACACCCCACACACACCACCAGTTTAATCACACACACCAAGCACACACACACACACACACACACAACACATACACACACACACACATAACACACACTACACACACACACACAACACACACACCCACAATACACACACACATAAACACCCACACAAACACACACCAACACACACACAACAACACACACATGCACACACACACTAAACACACACACACACACAACGCACACACACATAAACACACACACACACACACACACCACACACAACCACCCCACACACACACATAAACAAAACACACACAACACACACACACCACACACACACCCACTAAACACACACACACCCACACACACACACACACCACACACACACAACCACCCACACACACCACCATATAATCCTCGGCATAAGCATAGATACACATTGTCCTCGCCGCAAAACAATGGTTGCTAATGATGGAGGTTCCTTAACCATTAGACGAGCCGAGCATTTCCGCTCACGGGGCGTAACACAACGTGCACTCTCGCCTTACTGCTCTCAACAGGCCAATTCAGTCCCTCTTGTATTCATTTATATTCCGTTATGAGCGTTAAGTTGCGTTCCAGTTATTTGGTTTAATTCAGTAGTCCCTTACAGTAGCGAGGTTGAGTTTTTTTTTTTTTTTTTGGTGTGTGTGTGTGTGTGTTGTGTGTGTGTTTGTGTGTGTGTGTGTGTGTGTGTGGTGTGTGTGTGTTTGTGTGTGTGTTGTGTGTGTGTGTGTGTGTGTGTGTGTTTGATAGGCTCTAGTGTGCAGTTTGGAATGGTCATGTGATGATGCAAGTTAAGTACTATAAAATAATGGTAAGAAATACTTTTATAGAAGAAAAAAAAGACGAATTTGACTATTTTCCGATTCTACTACTACTAACTTTTTTTTTTTTTTTTTTTTTCATATGTTGCTATAGCGCCTGTAAGAATGGGGGGTTCTTAGTCCACTCGACGGTGCAGAGGTTTTGGTTTTCTTCGGGAATCGAACTCGGTCCCGCGAAACGCAGTCGGAGACGCTAACCAATCCGCTAACCGCCTCACTACTAACTACTACTACTGACTAACTATATATTACTATTACTTCTATTACTATACTACTGCTACTATGTGCTGGCTCACTGCTACTACTACTACTACTCCTACTACTACTAACTACTATAGCTAAGGAAAAAACGAATGTCGGTAAAAACACCGCATTACCGAAACAATATGAAATACTCCGATATCGAATCCATTCAGCCAGGCTTCGGGCTTTGGAGGGATGACACCGATTCAAGTGTTTTAAAGCGA
>JACEEZ010014129.1:30000-32500 GCA_016584305.1 Chionoecetes opilio | reverse complement strand
CCTCCCCCCCCCCCCTCCCTCCCCTCCTCCCCCTCCCTTTCCCTCTTAAGAAAAACTGAACTAAAAAGATAAAATGCCGAAAATAACGTTAACTTTACAAACTTCCTGGGGGCCGAGACGTTTTAACGGAATCCCATTATTACGAAATTAGAGCGGGGGAGAGAGAGGGGAGAGAAAGAAANCCCCAAAGTAAAAGAAAAAAAAATTAAGTATTAGTAGAGAAATAGTATGTAGAAATAGTAGTAGTATTTAAAAGTATGTTGGTAATATTTAGTAGTAGAGTAGTAGTATTAAGTAGTGAAAGGAGTAAGTAATAGAGGAGTAGTAGTATAGTTAGTATAGTATTGAATTATAGTAGAGTTTGTGAAGTAGTATAGTTGTAGTATAGTAGTATTAGTAGTATAGTAGTAAGTAGTGTTATAGTGAGATGTGTTGTAAAAAAGTATTTAATAGTAGTATAGTATAGTTAGAGTTGAAATAGAGTAGTAGTAGTATAGTAAGTAGTAGTAAGGTATAGTAGTAGAAGAAGAATAAATAGTAGTAGTAGTATAGTAGTAGAAGTATATTAGTAGTAGTGTAGTAGTATTAGTAGAAGTAGTAGAAAGTATGTAGTAGTAGTAGTAGTAGTAGTAGTAAGTAGTAGTAGTAGTATAAGAATAAGTAGTAGTAATAGTAGTAGTAGTTAGTAGTGATGATGGTAGTACTGAAATAGGAGTGATGTTGAACTAGTAGTACGGAGTAGTAGTAGTAGTAGTAGTAGTAGTAGTAGTAGAAGTAGTAGTAGTAGTAGTAGTAGTAGTGATGATGGTAGTACTGTAATAGGAGTGATGTTGAAATAGTAGTAAAAGTAGTCGTAGTAGTAGTAGTGGCAGTGGTGGTGATGGTAGTAGTAGTAGTAATAGTAGCAGTAGTAATAGTAGTAGTAGTAGTAATAGTAGTAGTAATAGTAGTTATTGTATTAGCTATGTGGAAATGGTCGCGATATTGTTGTTAGTATCATCATTGTTGCTTTTATAGCTTAACTATTACTATTACTACTACTACCACCACCACCATCACTACTACCACCATCAACACCATCACCACCGCCATTACTAGTAGGAGTGGAAGGATATCAAAGGTAAGTATTTTTATAGTGTTATGTTTGAAGCTCAATCTGTTATGCATTTTTTATCCATCACTGGAAAAATTCATAACTTGGTTCTCTGAGCGAGAAATTCCATCGATTCGAGACTGTTTAACCTTTACCTGTGAGCTGAATTTTTTTCTTCATTTATTTCATTAGCTTTTTTTACCCATATTTCATTGACCTTTTGTCCTATTTTTGTAATTACCTTTTTTCCCTTTTTTTCCTTAGCCTTTTTCCCCTTATTTTCATGAGCCATTTTTCCCTTTTTTTAATTAGTCTTTTTCCCCTTTTTTCATTAGCCTTTTTCCCCTCTTTCATTAGCCTTTTTCCTGTTTTTTTCATTAACCTTTTACCCCTTTTTTTCATATACTTTCATTTTCATTCATTTTGCTGACTTTCATTACCTTATTTTGGCTTCTTTCATTACCTTATTTTGCCTTTCTTTCATTACCTTATTTTGGGCTTTCTTTTATTACCTTATTTTTGGCTTTCTTTCATTACCTAATTTTTGGCTTTCTTTCATTACCTTTTTTTTCTTTTCTTTCTTGCTATATATATTTTTTTTATTTTGAGTGATGAACAAAATTTTCACTTATTCATTACTGCCATATCACATTTTGTATTATCTAATTTCCTATGAAACTGAATTGTTAATTCGTAGAACTCGTAGAATTCGTTGGTAATAGTAGTGGTTTAGGTAAATTATCATTATTATTTTGACCTACTAATACTATAACAACCACTGCAATTTGTACTATTACCACTACTACTACCACTACTATCACCACTACTACACTACTAATTGTTATATTACCACTACTACTTCCACCACTATCACCACCACTACCACTGCTACTTGTACTATTACCACTACTACTTCCACCACTACCACCACCACTACCACTACTACTTGTACTATTACCACTACTACTAACACTACTATCACCACCACTACCACTGCTACTCGTACTATTACCACTACTACTTCCACCACTATCACCACCACTATCACTACTACTTGTACTATTACCACTACTACTTCCACCACTATCACCACCACTACCACTGCTACGTGTACTATTACCACTACTACTAACACTACTATCACCACTACTACCACTACTACTTTTACTATTACCACTACTACTTCCACCACTATCACCACCACTATCACTACTACTTGTACTATTACCACTACTACTTCCACCACTATCACCACCACTACCACTGCTACGTGTACTATTACCACTACTACTAACACTACTATCACCACTACTACCACTACTACTTTTACTATTACCACTACTACTTCCACCACTATCACCACCACTACCACTGCTACTTGTGCTATTACCACTACTACTTTCACCA
>JACEEZ010014129.1:20000-25000 GCA_016584305.1 Chionoecetes opilio | reverse complement strand
CACTCAGTAGAAACAAAGGATTCCTATTCGTGTTCTCTCCTCCTCTTCCTCCTCCTATTCCTTTTCTTCCTCTTCTTCTGTTATTCTTTTCCGTTCTCATTATTTTTCGTCCTATCTTCCTCTCATGATTCACACACACACACACACACACACACACAACACACCACAAGAAAACCCGCACACTCACACACACACACACACACACAGACAACACCCACACACACCACCCCACACACACACACACACACACACACACACACACACACACACACACACACACATGTACCCTATATAGATTGCGCTTCTGGTTCCTACTTTCCTTCTTGATGCTTCCAGATTTGAGCTCCTCCTCCTCCTCCTCCTCCTTCTCCACCTCCTCTTCCTCCTCCTCCTCCTCCTCTTCATCTTCCTACTTTTCGTCCTCTTACCTTGGCTCACTTCAGTTAAATCTGGAAAGAAATTGCGCGGCAGGAGGAGGAAATGTATGAGGCTAAAAATGACATAATATAATATACTCGTAAAAACAATATAAAGAATTTATAATAACAATAATGATAGATAAAAATAATAATAAAAATAATAATAACAATAAATAAGTAGAGTGACAATAACAATGATAATAATAATAACAATAATAATAAAGATAAATATGAAGAATAAAAAACAATATCAAAACCAATGGCAGCGCGACCTCCGTTTTCTTTTTCCGCAAGGCACAGGACAGACTTTGCTTTTTACCCGCAATGGGTTTTCCTTGTCGGTGCCATAAGCATAAAAACCAAGCAAACTTTAAGTGAGAGAGAGAGAAAGAGAGAGAGAGAGAGAGAGAGAGAGAGAGAGAGAGAGAGAGAGAGAGAAGGAAGGAAACAATCATAGGATAAGATACTTTGATCCTATCTAGACACTTTGCAGGTACCAACTACAAGGTTATTGACTATACAAAGCGCCACCACGACAGGACGAACCTGGTGGGCTCGAACCGCTGACCGAATGCAAGTCCTCTGCACGCATGTCCGTGACTCTACCAACCGCGCCACCCTGGCGGGTAACAATCATAGGAGCTAATGGAATGGGAGACAAAGGGAATGAAGGAAAGGAAGATAAGAAGAATAAGATAAGGCAAAAGAAGGGCGTGTTAGAGAGAGAGAGAGAAACAAAAAGAGAGAAAACAGAGTGGGAGAGAAACAAGGAGAGAGAGAAGAGAGAGCGGGGGGGGGGAGAGAAGAGAGATAGAGGGGAGAGAGAGAGAAGAGAGAGAAGAGGAGAGAGAGAGAAAAGAGAGAAAAGAGAGAGAGAAGAGAGAGAGAGAGAGAGAAAAGAGAGATTACCCCTCCTCCCCATTTCATGCTGCCTCATACCCTGAGAAGGCAAAGAGGGGCGGCGGGGGGTCACAGGACAGGAGGTGCTGTCCTGGAGGAGCCCGACACTGCTCCCCTGCAGACGACTGGTTGCAATCGCACGCCCTGGAGCACGCCCCCCACCGTCGGGAGATGGGGGTCGTCCCAATCCGACCCAGTCTGCCCTTTCGGCCTGTGACAGCCTGAGCCCACCAACGGACAACGTGCGGCTCACCACCACTATCCTGGGCCTCCCAAAAATCGCCGCGCAGGGCCCTCACGTGCGGCTCAACTGGGTGCCCAGCCAAATGGTTGCGGGGAACGAGGCTGCTGATGAGGGGGCCCGCGCAGTCACCAGGTGGCCTACAGTCCGGCCGTCGTTCTGGCAGCATACAGCAAGGGGAAGACGAGGCCAGACGGTGCTGCGCCAACAGCCCGAGCAGCAACACCGGGAGATGGAGGCGTCATCGCGCAGCGCCCGGTATGCCAAGCCACCGCCTAAACCGGGCCACTGCTTCCCGCCCGCCAGTTTCCAGGGAGACAGTTTCCACAACCGACTCCGGCTTGGCTTCGCACCCTGAGAGCTGAGGACGATTTTTGAAGTCGGCAGTGTGACACTGTGCCAACCTCGCCCGACAACCCACTAAGGCACTACCCCTGTCCTGCCCGCCACGGGTCACTAGGGGAAAAATCCGGCCCAAGGGGCGACGAGGGTGGGCAGCCCTGGTGCTCCGGGGGGCACTAGGGAACCCGCCCGGCTGTTGGGAGTGGTGCGCAGCGCCCCTCCCCCCCGCGAGGCACCAGTAATACACACGGAACTGGAGCGAGGGGACGAGCCTCGTCACGGGAATCCTCGTACTCCACGGCGGGCTGCTGCCCCCTCATCTCTTATAAATTTTAGATGTAAGATTAGAAAGTATGTATTTAATTAAGGTATTATTAAGGTTACAATAAGTTTTTGTTTTCTTAAGAGATGTAATAAACTTAACTAAAAACCATTTTTCTATTCCTTTTACCCAAAGTTACCAGGATATTCTTTGCACACTTTGTTAACTTTTTTCTCATATTATCTTCACCACAAATTAAACCTCACCACCGTAACGTGACATCCCTTCCTTCCTCCTCCCCCTCATCCCTCCCCTCCACCCCGAACCCCTTCCTTTTCCTCTCAGAAAAATATAACTAAAAAAATAAATAGCCGAAATTATCGTTAGCTTTACAAACTTCCTGTCGCCGAGACGTTTTAACGGAATCCCATTACAACGAAATTAGAGAGAGAGAGAGAGAGAGAGAGAGAGAGAGAGAGAGAGAGAGAGAGAGAGAGAGAGAGAGAGAGAGAGAGAGAGAGAGAGAGAGAGAGAGAGAGAGAGAGAGAGAGAGAGGATATTCTATTGCGAACATATATTTTACACTACTTCATAAAATAGAAGAGAGAGAGAGAGAGAAGGAGAGAGAGAGAGAATATTCTATACCCTTTAAACATTAATTTGATCTTTAATTGATATTCTCATCCTTCCTACACTTTTTACATAATTGTAGTTAGGTTTATTTATAAGTTTTCTTTCGTTTTTTCAAGTTCAAATCTAACAATAACTCAAATTTGTGATGTAAAACTCATAATGGCGAGGAATGTTCATCTTTAAAACTAGTCATACAAAGAACAACGTTTGAGTAATGACAATGGTAAATATGTAAACATAAACTCGTGAAAAATTATTATATCGCTCTTATAAAGTTACGACGTGGCAACTGCAGTGACGTCATCAGCCCAACAGCCAATCAGGAGGACGATATTTATGTCTCTCATTCACTTCCAGAACACGAACGATTCAGGTTATTCAACACGTACAAATATTCATGGACACCTAAATTGATGCATAAATATTCAACGTGACCAAAATATATATACAAGAAAAGAATATTTACGATTAGAATACAGATCGAAATAGAAAAGTCATTGAAACGCACAAAAAACCCACATGAATCAGATATAGGTTGATCAATCTACAAAAAGTAATAAAATAGATATATAAACGAAGTGAAGAATATTGAATATGGAAATACAATTTGAAAAAAAATATAAATAAAACGTATTAGAAATCACGAGAAACAAATAAAGGTTGATCAATTCTATATACAAAAAAAAGAAAAAGAAAAGAAAAATGTAAAAACAAATCGTAATTCATTTCAGTGAAGTGCATGAAATGTCACTCTCAGGTGTTCCTTTACCTAAATGTCACCTCCACACTCGCACCTGAAGCCCTTCCTCTCCCCTTCTACCCTTACCTGCTCCCCTCCCTCTTCCCTCCCCTGAAGCCTTCCCTCTACCCTCATCCCCTTAGTTTTTTTTTTCTACTTCTTTTTCAGTTCTCATTCNTTATAGGGCCTGAGCAACGCTCGTATGGCCCCGTCTCCATATCAACATTTATTTAATCATTCATCCTTAGTGCCTATAGTGTTGGCCGAAGCCAGCACCCCGGGAGGCGGGTCACAATCCCCCGGCTAGCACCCGGTACCCGTTCACTGCTGGGTGGACAGGGTCTCGGGTTTTAAGAAGACAACCCGACTGTCTTCGCTCCGCCCGAGGATCGAACCCGGGACTTCTCGGTTGTTAGCCGAGCGTGCTAACCCCTACACTACGGAGCTCCCTTCCTCCGGAGTTATGTGTGTGTGTGTGTGTGTGTGTTGTGTGTGTGTGTGTGTGTGTGTGTGTGTGTGTGTGTGTGCTTGTGTGTGTGTGTGTGTGTGTGTGTGTGTGTGGGTGTGCTTTTCAGTATCATCAAAAATAGTAACAATATGAGGAAGGAGGAAATGAGAAGGAAGAAGGAGGAGGAGAAGGAGATGGAAGAGAAAAAAGAGGAGGAGGAGGAGGAGGAGGAGGAGGAGGAGGAGTCACATCTTCCTTTCTTCTCCTCCTAAGACTCAAGGTAACCAGAGCACGTAAGCATAAAGCATTGTGGGTAACGCGCGATGGAGGGAAAAGATGAGACGACCCACTCCTCCTCCTCCTCCTCCTTCACCACCTCCTCCCACAGGATATTGGGGAAGGTTTCCTCTCCCCAACAAGTAGCAACAAAGGATTCGTAGTCGTGTTCTCTCCTCCTCCTCCTTCTCCTCTTCTCTTCTGTTATTCTTTTCCTTTCTCATTGCTTTTTGTCCTATCCTTATCTCAGGATTCACACACACACACACACACACACACACACACACACACACACACACACACACACACATGTCTATAATAATATAAGCGAAAGTGTGTCTGTCTGTCTGTCTGTCTGTCTGTGTGTGTGTGTGTGTGTGTGTGTGTGTGTGTGTGTGTGTGTGTGTGTGTGTGGTATAGGTTCCGCCCCCCGTGGCGCAATCACCTCATATGGCACATTTTTGGAACCGGGTTGACCAGGGGAAGGTCATAAGCCCATTTATGAGATGATCCGATCACTTTTTTTTTTTTTTTTAGCAGCCTATTAGCGATAATTGTGAAAAAAAAGTGGGTTGCGAGAATTGAGGAAACCTTGATGTAGGGTGATGGGTAATGGGTGAGTGAATGGGTGGGGTGATGGGTAATGGGTGTGGGGTGATGGGTGAGTGAATGGGTGGGGGGTGATGGGTTGGGGGTGATGGGTGATGGGTGAGGGAATAATAGGTGGGGGGTGATGGGTA
>JACEEZ010014129.1:0-15000 GCA_016584305.1 Chionoecetes opilio | reverse complement strand
TGTTTTTGGGGTGGGGGGTGGTGGTGGGGTGGTGATGGTCTGGTGGTGGTGGCTGGTGGTGGGGGTGGGGGTGGTGATGCTGGTGTGGTGGGTGGGGTGGTGGGTTTGTTGTGGTATGGGTGGTGGTATTGGTTTTAATGGTGGTGGGGGTGGTGATGATGGGGAGGGGATGGTGTGGTGGGGGTGATGGTGGTGGGTTGGTGGGGGTGTGGGGTGGTGGTGGGGGGGGGTCTGTGGTGTGGGGTATAGGGGGTGGGGGTGGGGGGGTGGGATGGGGGTGGTGGTGGTGGTGGTGGTGTGTGGTGTGGTGGGGGTGGGGTGGTGGGTGGTGGTGGGGTTTGGGGGTGGGATGGTGGGGTAGTGTGGTGGTGGTGGTGGTGGTGGTGTGGTGGTGGTGGGGGGTGGTTGTGGTGGTGGGTGGTTTTTGGGGGTGGTGGGTGGTTGGTGGGATGGTGTGGTGGGGGTGGTGTGGTGGTGGTGGTGGTGGTGGGGGTGGTGTGGGTTGTGGTGGTGTGGTGGTGGTGGTGGTGGTGTGGTGGTGGTGGGGTGGTGGTGAGTGGTGGTGGTATGGTGAGTGGTATGGTGGTGGTGGTGTGGTAGAGGTGGTGTGGTGGGGGTGGGGTGGTGGTGTGGTTGGTGGTGGTGGTGGTGGTGGTGGTGTGGTGTGGTGGTGTGGTGGTGGTGGTGGTATGTGTGGTGTTGTGTGGTGGTGGTGGTGGTGGGTTGTGGTGTGGTGGTAATTGGTGTGGTGGTGGTGTGGTGGTGGTGGTGGATGTGGTGCACGGTGGTGGTGGTGTGTGTGGTGGTGTGTGGTGGTGTGGTGTGGTGGTGGTGGTGTGGTGGTGTGGTGGTTGGTAGAGGTGTGTGGTGTTGTGGTGTGGTGTGGTGGGTGGTGGTGGGGTGGTGGGGTGGGGGGGGTGTGGTGTGGTGCACGGTGCTGGGGGGGTGGTGGTGGTGGTGGTGGTGGTGGTGGTGTGGTAGAGTTGTTGTGGTGGTGTAGAGGGGTGGGGGTGGTAAGTCTGGTGGTGGTGGTGGTGTAGAGGTGTGGTAGTGTGTTGTGGTGGTGTGGTTTGGTGGTGGTGGTGGTAGAGGTGGTGGTGGTGTGGTGGGGTGCTGGGTGGTGGTGGTGGTGGTGTGGGTGATGGGGTTGGTGTTTGGTGGTGTCGTGGGGTGTGGTGGTGGGTGGTGGTGTGGTGGTGGTGGTGTGGTGTGGTGGGGGTTGTGGGGTGGTGGGGTGGTGTTGGGGTGTGGTGGTGGTGTGTTGTTGTGGTGTTGTGTGTGGTGGTATCGTGAGCGGCGACGCTCACCGATACCATACTATAATGACAACCGACAACTGTTGTTGGGAGGGTACGAACCATTTTATTTTTCATGCACAAATGCAGTACTTTCGCCGCTGCAGTAATGTCTCCAGCCAATATATTACGAATTTTTTTAAGCATAAATGGTAAAAGCTCGCTCTCGCTCGCTTGGACAATGAAGTTTAAGAGAACGAAATATAACTTGCGCGCCAAATTTCTTCCTTTGCGCCTGTAGCATTTCCCACAAAAGTAGTCACAAGAAGAAGAAGAAGAGGAAACATTTTACAAGCCTATATGACACCTGATTTCGGCTGAAATAGGTGTCCAAGCGAGTGAAGCGAGCTTGGACAATAAAATAGAAATATAAACGAAGTGAAGAATATTGACGATGAAAAGACAAATTGAAAAATAAAAAAATTTAACGCAAAAGAAATCACGAGAAACAAATGAAGGTTGATCAATGCTACATACAAAAAAGAGAAAAGAAAAAAAAATGTAAGAACAAATCGAAATTCTTTTCAGTAGAAGTGCATGAAATGTCACTCTCAGGTGTTTCTTTACCTAAATGTCACCTCCACAGTCGCACCTGAAGCCCTCCCTCTCCCCTCCCCCTTCTCCCCTCGCCTGCTCCCCCCTTTCTCCCCTCACCTGGAACCCTCCCTCTCCCCTCCCCTCTTTATCTTTTTTGTATTTTTTTTCAATTTTCTTTCATTTTTTCGTGTTTTTTTCTTTTCATATTTCGTCTCATCTCTCACATCACATTTATTTTTACTTAATTACCTATAGAACTCATTAACTCGTTAGTAATAGTCGTGGTTTAGGTAAAGGATCATTAGTACATATTTTTACCTACCAATACTATCACGACCACTGCCACTATTACTACCATCATTATCACCACCACTACTTTTCAACTATATAGGCCCCCTCCACGCCCCGCCCCCTTCTCCCCTCCCTATCCCCCTTCTCCCCTTCTCCCCTAATCCCTTCACCTGCTCCCCTCCCCTTCTCCCTTTCCTTGCTCCCCTCCCTTTCTCCCTTCACCTGCTCCCCTCCCTCTCCCCCCTTCCTTGCTCCCCTCACTCTCCCCTTCCTAGCTGCCCTCACTCTCCCCTCCCCTCATTCTCCCCTCCCCTGATTTTATGTTTTTCTCTCTATGTATTACCTGTCGAGGAGGGAACTGATGCTGACCTTTAATTAAAAAAAAAAGATTAAATATGATTAAAACTCAAATAAAACAACTATTTTTTATTGATAAGTTGTGATGATTGAGAAACAGCATTATGATTTATATTTTTCTTTCGCAGTCTTATTTTTTTTTTTCTCTCTAAGGATGGTTTAAGAGTTAATTTATTCCTTTTTTCTTATTTATGCAAAGGAGGAGGAGGAGGAGGAGGAGGAGGAGGAGGAGGAGGAGAGGAGGAGGAGGAGGAGGAGGAGGAGGAGGAGGAGGAGGAGGAGGAGTAATACATAGAGGAGGAGGAGTAAGAGGTTTATCAATAAAAAATCAACAATCTAATAGGAAAAAAAAATGTAATGTTCTAATTTATTACCATTAATCTTTCTCCTATTTTTACTCTCATATTTCAATCACCACCACCACCACCTCCTCCTCCTCCTCCTCCTCCTCCTCCTCCTCCTCCTCCTCCTCCTCCTCCTCCTCCTCACTCCTCCTCCTCCTCCTCCTCCTCCTCCTCCTCCTCCTTCCTCCTCTGGAATAATTTCTACGAGGACCCATCCTGGTTTGAGGATTCCATCCTTTTTGGAAATTACATACTCATCCTCAGCCCCGTTGGCCATGCAAGATTAGGACGTCCGCTAAAAATGATACAGTTTCTTCTTAAAGATCAAAATAGACGAGCGGACGGCGTAGCTAGCAATCACCTTAACCCCTTTCTTACCTACAGCAAAGCTGGGTCACGTCGTTTCGCATATACTACTTCAAGTAACTTAATTCAAGCGCCCTATTATACAGTGGACCCTAGACACCCTCGCCGTAAACCCTCACGCAAGTTACCAAAACTATTAAGAACCTAAATTATTCTACAAAAATGCCAGAAGCCATTATTTTAAATGCGTAACGAATTATTAGCATAAGTTGTTGCCGAAACGCCAGATATCGTTAGTATCCGTGAGAGTTGGCTCAACACAAGAAAAACAATTTAATTAGCTGAAATAGCGCCATTCCATGCTATAAGACATTCCTAAATTGTCGTACGCATAATGCAGGTGGAGGTGTCATTCATTACAATCAAAGATAATATGCAAGCAACGAAATCGATTAAAGTAAATAAAGGCATTATGTACTCAGCCTTGCAAAGATTAAGCTAAACGGTACACTGCTACCTATTGGGACAATATATTGTCCTCCTCTAATCAATGACGGAGTCGTTGCCTCCTCTATGACGATATAAAGTCAGTTGTCAACAATAATAACGATACAATTATAATGTGGATATTTTAACCTACCTTGTATAGACTGGAATAATAATTCACTGATAGAGAAGTTATGCGTTGCTTGATATGGTAAACAAAGTATATTTAATCAGGTGTCCGTGAGCCTACAGGGAATATATTTCTCCTAGATTTAGTTTTCACTACCGACCTTGATCTTATTGATTACTGCAATATAGGGTGAACATTTGGCAAATAGTGATGCACAGGTAATCATGCGGCCATAAATTGCAAATGTAGACATCACGAAAATCGGTTAATTGTTCCCATTATAATAAAGCGGATTACACAAGATCAGCAGGGTACTAAGCAACGTTGATTGAATTGACTACTAAACGGTATAACGCAACCGAAAGACATGTGTAATTTATTCACGAAATAACTCCACTCGTGGGTTTGAAAAACATGTGTCCCATGGTAGAACAGTCTGAATAATATCAAATAGACCAGTTGGATGACTAATGAATTTTTCAACAGATCAGTGGCAGAAGCGCCGAGCGTATAAAGTTTACAAAGCGATCAAGATGCTGACTGCGATTCTAGAGAATACAATGAAGTAAAACATCGTGCAAAGGATTAATAAGACTAAATGCGCGAATATGAAAAAAAATGTGCAACGGGCATCCACATCAGAACCCGAAATGTTCTTTCATACGTTCGAATTAGAAAAACCGGCAACCAGTATTTGGCCACTGAAGATAATAATACATCTTTGGTAAGATGATAATAAGAGCATGGCATTCGTACTCAATGATACTTTAATGCGGTATTTATTGAAAGAAGACGAGCTCCATTACCAAAACTAAGTAACTATGTATGCGGGCTCAAAAAGTGATAGATTTGAAATAGGAGAGATAACAGTAGAACGAAATATTAAAGTATTTTGCAGAAACTTGACCCCCAAATCCGTGGGGGGTGGATGAATCTCGCCGTCGATTACTTCACGAATGTCACAGTACAACTTTCACTTCCATTAAAGATTATCCTCAATAAATCGCTAATGGACAAAACTGTTCCTAGTGTGGAAATTTAGCTAATGTTTTTTAATTTCCCTTGGGGGGGAAATATTCAAAAAAGGGATTAAGAGCCTCGCAAGTAATTTATCGCCCAATTATTCTTTACGTCTGTGGAGTGTTAAACTATTTGAGAAATTTGCGGGATGAAAATAGTGTCTTTTCGCGATGAAATACTCAATACTAACCTCCAGCATGGCTTTCGAAATAAAGTCCTGCTTAACAACCCTACTGGATTTTTTCATGTCATTTATTTCAAACTGGACGCTAAAATTCCCTCGATGTAATATACCTTTGATTTTCAGAAAGCTTGGATACATTTCCCCATAAGCGACTTTTGAACGCAGGCTAAGGGCAACCTGGCTTTAGGTGAGCAGTTATGTTCATAGGATTGGCCTATTGGCTTTCAAATCGTAAACAACGGGTACTAATTAAATGGCGAAGCATCTGATTGGTTAGATGTTACTAGTGGGGTGCCTCAGGGCGCGGTCTTTGGTCCTACTCTTTTTTCTGATATATATCAACGATCTGGACTGCGACTGGTATCTAAAATATCGAAATTTTGCAGATGACAACCAAATTAGGGCGGTTAAAGCATATACTAGAGAAAACGTCGAACTCATACAAAGTGATCTCGCAAACTTCTGACTGAAGTGATAAATGGCTATTAAAATTCAATTCCGATATATGTTCACATGTAAGTGCATAAGGCAACGATAGTCCCCCTCAACTAATAACTATCAAATGCAAAATAAATCGTGAACTGAATTACAGCAGGAAAGGATTCAGGTTCATCATCAGTAATGATCTTAAACCAGTCCGCATTGCTAGCTGCCATTAAAAAGACGAATAGTGGGGGAAAAAAAAATTTTTTTGTTTGTTGGGGGGGCTTTATTAAACGCCGAACTTTGACACAGAACTCCGAAAGTAATGACACAATTATACACGTTCCTTGTTAGGCCGCACTTGGAATAGGCCGTTTCAATTCTGGTCGCCCTGTTTCGTAAAAGACCAAGCAAAATTGGAATCAGTGGCAAAGAATAGCAACCAACAAATTCCAATCTCTGCGAAATTAATCTTATAGAGAGAGACGGGCGAACTTAATATGTTTTCCTCAAAGGATCGTAGAAATCCGTGGGGACTTGATAGACACCTTAAATCCTAAAAATGTAATTTGTTGAATGTCATTAATCAAGAGAACCTATTCGAGCTTGCAAACTCAATTGTACACAAGAAATAATGGTTTACAAACTAACGGTCAACGTTGCATCACTGATCTTCCGTAAAAATTAATTCAATGTGAGAGTCGTTGTGCGTGAACAAGTTACCAGCAAATGTTGTCGAAGCCAGCAACAATACTCCTTTCAAAACAGCTTGACTGCGCACTGTAAAGTAAATGGGTATTGAATAGTGCCCTGGCGAATTCATATTTAGTCCCCGGATCGATTAGTTGTAGTGGGTAGTGGTAGTTGTAGTTTAGTCTAATTTCATACCCCTATCTTTCTGCACTACAAAACTTCCATGTTCCTATCTTCTTTAGGGAACACGGTATCATTTTCCTACAGTTTTCTTTTACCAGTAGTTGATAGTTAGTAGTATGTAGTTTCAGGCCGATACCCTCGTCATGGACCAATAGGTCTCCTGGTGTCTGGTATTCCTATGTAATTCCCCCCTTTTAAAATTTGTTTAATCCTCCTCCTCCACCACCACCTCCTCCTCCCTCCTCTCCTCCTCCGCTCCTCCTCTCCAGCACCGCATTTTTTTTATTTGCCTTTTTTTTCGGTTTCTTTTCTTTCATCTCCATCTTTTTCTTTTTCTCAATCACAATATTTTTCCAGTTTCCAGGCCGTTTCCTCTCTTCTTTCACTCTGCCTCCCTAATCTATTTTTTTCTGCCATACAAATCGAAGGAAAGAGAGAGAGAAGAGAGAGAGAGAGAGAGAGAGAGAGAGAGAGAGAGAGAGTAGGAGAGAGAGAGGAGAGAGAGAGAGAGAGAGAGAGAGAGAGAGAGAGAGAGAGAGATAACTCAAGTCAACAGAGTTTATATAATGTAACCTTTAAAAAGTTGTTGGGTACAAAACACACATCAGGGATAATTAGAATGTCACGCCGTTGAAAAGGTTAACCAGAATATAGAGGATACGGTCTAGATACTTGTGTTATTAAGCAAGTAGAATTTTGTTTTTTGGCTACCTTTTCTTTGTCCCCGATGAAAGGGAAATCCGGATGATGGAGCTGGGTTGAAGGGGGAAATACAACAGGAAAAAAGGTTGGGAGCCACTGGTCTACATAGGATCCAGTACTTATCTTATCTCTATGCCACCTAGCTACTACTACCTACTGCTACTAATACTCTACTACTACAACTTTTTTCCCCTTTTTCCCCTCTTCTCCTTGCCTTATCATAACTACAGTATTTACAGGCCCGATAATCCCTCCCGCCCTCCTCCCACCATACCATACTTTCCTCCATCTCCTCGCGGGAGTGTATAATTTTTCGTCACTTTGCTCCTCCTTCCTCTTTATCCCTCATTCTCACAGTATTTTCCTAACTGTCTTCTTTATTCTTATTTTTCCTATTTTACTTTCTACCTCTGCCTTCTTCTCGCTATTCTCATCTCTCCTCTAGAGCCTTCCTCTCTCTCTCTCTCTCTCTCTCTCTCGTCCTCTCTCTCTCATCCTCTCTCTCTCCTCCTCTCTCCTCTCTCTCTCTCTGGCGCCAATTGGTCCCTCTCTCTCTCTCTCTCCATCTCATCTCTCTCTCTCTCTCTCTCTCTCTCTCTCTCTCTCATCTCTCTTCATCTCTCCTCTCTTTCTCTCGTCTCTCTCTCTCTCTCGTCATCTCTCTCTCTCTCTCTCTCTCGTCTCCGCTCTCGTCTCTCTCTCTCTCTCTACTCTCTCTCGTCTCTCTCTCTCTCTATTCATGAATCAATTCTCTAACAAGTAATTTCTTTTCTATTCTACTCAAACTTTTACACCAATACAGATCACATCCCCCCCCCCCCCACACACACACAAGGAGGAACATATTTTCACTTTACCAACTTGCTTTAACTTTGGGCCAAGACACCTCCTTGATGGCTTGTTTCCGCCACCACTTGACACTGAGCCCTGAAATGCCGCGGCCTGCATGAGAAAATAGGAGCAGGAGGAGGAGGAGAGGAGGAGGGAGTAGGGGTAGAGGAGGAGGAGGAGGAGGAGGAGGAGGAGGAGGAGGAGGAGGAGGAGGAGGAGGAGGTGGAGGGCGGAAAAGAAACAGGAGGAAGATAAAAGCGAGACAAAAACAAAAGGGATAAAATGAAAGGACGAGGACCTAGCAGAGAAAAAAGCAACTGACAGAATGTGGATGAAAGTGCAATACATAAGAATACATAGGAAGAACAGATACAGGAGACACCTTTTGTCTAGTAAGAGAGAACATCTGCTTTAACTAGATACTACTAATTATCACTACATGTAAGAGGCACGTTTGAAAATGATACATGCCCCTAGAAGATAGGACCATGGAGTTTTCGTAGTGAAGAATGATAGGATATGAAGTATGCTAACTACCCTACCACTACTCACTAATCGATCCGGGGAGTATAATATGAATTCGCAGTGAATATGAAAACCCATTTTTTTACAGTACGCGTTCCAAGTCTGTTTTTAATGAAGTTATTGTGCTGGCTTTGACACATTTGCCTGGTAACTTGTTCCACGATCAAACAACTACTTGAAATAATTTTACGGAGACACTGTGCTGCAACGTTGACCATTCAGTTGGAGGAGAGGAGGAGGAGGAGGTCGTACTAGGTGGGAACATACTGAAAAGAACATAAAAGCAAGACAAAAACATAAGAGAAAAAATTAAAGGACGAGGACCTAGCATAAAAGAAGTAACTGACAGAATGTGGATGAAAGTGGAAGAGGGGAAGAAGGAGGAGGAAGAAGATAAAAAATAGAAGGGGTGAGATTTCTAACTAAACCACATTTTCTATCAAACAATCTAACGTTGCACTGATTTACTTTCATTTATTTAATTATTCATTTATATATTTTTGCATTTAATTTGAAAATCCCTTAAATAACGAGTGTTGGAAATATAATAGTTAAAACAGAAAGGGGAAACAATATGCAATGAAGTCTGTCTGATATTCCTTCACTGTTGCGTTGTCAGTTTACAACAACAATGTTAATAGAGTTATGAATTGAGCAATAATGATGGAATTTACGAAGGTGAGGAAAGTTTGTACATATATAAATCAATTAATGTAGGAGGTTTTTACATTGCTAGCCTTTTTTTCTATAATTATGTCTGTCAATCACTTTTTCTGTTATTATCTCTCCTTCCACTCGCAAGAAAAAAGATACATATTACTTTAAATCATTCACTTATACTGATATTTCATTGTAAACCTTGAATGTTTTTTTATTATTCATCTCTCTCTCTCTCTCTCTCTCTCTCTCTCTCTCTCTCTCTCTCTCTCTCTCTCTCTCTCTCTCTCCTCTCTCTCTCTCTCCTCTCTCTCTCTCTCTCTCTCTCTCTCTCTCTCTCTCTCTCTCTCTCTCTCTCTCTTCTCAAATTATGAAAAAAATAAGCTTAGATAATTTTATAACCATACATTATTAGAAAGGTGAATCAATATGTGTTCCTTGCATTCATTATTTCACTGACACTTTATTCATCTAATCAAATTTTCTCTCATTTTTCTCACATTTTCTTTCATTTTTACGTCTTGATTCATGTTCTTCACTGCATTTATTTTACATTACTCTCACTTCGGTGCTTCATCAGGTAGTTATTTATTTATTCATGAATGTCACTTTTGTTTTATCCATCTCATTATTCCCTTGTCATTATACTCTCGCTATTTTCTTATTTGCAAATGTTGACTTTTATTTCTCATTGATTCACTTTCAGCAGTTCGTCTGGTAAGGTGCAAAGGCGTTTCATTAAGGGCGATAATACACTGTTTCGTGAGCTGATTCTCGCCCTTCCATCAAGCTTATTAAAGAATTATAAGTGACAGACAAACAGACACACGCACACGAGGATTTGCCTTGCATAAGTAAATGTGAGCGTCATCTGTGTACACATAAACGCACACATGAACGTTAAGTAGGATCAGACTGACGTACACGGCACCATCAGGATTGTGTGCGTTTTTGGAGTTCACAGTAAGAGAGAAAAATCGCAAATTCAACGGTGTGTAGGAGGAAGAGGAGGACGAGGAGGAGGAGGAGGAGGAGGAGGAGGAGGACTGAGTAGTCTATCTATATGTCGCCCAAAATGTCACGTCTCTTAACTACACACAATAACAATAGAAAAAGAAAAAAATTCAGGTTTACTACACACACACACACACACACACAACACACACACACGAGTATTGTCAAGGATCAATAAGAGTCCTGCAGCCAACATACGTAATTTGTATCAAGTATTCCTTTCTCTCTCTCTCTCTCTCTTCTCTCTCCTCTCTCTCTCTCTCACTCCATCAACTCTCCTCTCATCTCATCTCTCTCTCTCTGCTAAATCTGCTTTAACTGATTGCGAAAGTCGTGTGAGTATAAATGTGTTAGTGTGTTAGTGTGTTATTGTGTTATGTGTTAGTGGTAGTTGTGTTGTGTGTTGGTGTGGGTGTGTGTGTGTGTGTGTTTTGTGTGTGTTGTGTGTGTGTGTGTGTGTGTGTGTGTGTGTGTGGTGTGTGTGTGTGTGTGTGTTGTATTTTTCCTACATTTCCCAAAAAATTCACTTTTCTTACTCACACTTTATTTTTAGGAAAAATTCAGTTTTTTCCCAAACCCAACCCACCCCACAGATTTTTTTTTTATTCATAAGCCTTTTTGCATCCTTTCCCCCTTTTTTAACCCGAAATTTTTTTTCAATTTTTATTTTTTCTCTTTTCCTTTCACTTTCTCTTTCCTTTCTTTTCCTTTTCTCTATTTCTCCCCTTCCTAAGTTAAAAAATTTAAGGGAGCCAAACGCCCCCGACCGAAATTTGCCTTGAAAATTAAATTGAGGTTTGTTTTAAAAAAGGGTTAATTTTAATGTGGTGGTCGTTGTGTGGTTTTTGGGTTGTGGGTAAAATTTTGGTGTGTGGGGGGGGGGGGGGGGGGGGGGGGGGGGGCTTGGTTTGTTTTTTTGGGGGTTTGTGTTTTAATACACCAACAATTGAAAAAATTTCCCATTTTTTCCCAAAAACCCCCACAAAAAAGGTAGCTCAAAAAATCCTGTCAAACATCAAATTTTTTAAATAGTCCCCTTTCCTCTCTCTCCCTTCTCTTTCTTCCTCTTCCTCTTCCCTTTCCTTAAAATCTTTTTTTTGGGTTAAATTTTTAAAAAAAAATTTTTTTTTGGGTTTTGGTTTTTGTGTTTTTGTGTTGGGGTTTGTTGGTTTGTGTGTTTGTTTTGGTGTTTTTTTTTTTTTTTTTTTTTTTGGTTTTTTTTTTTTTTTTTTTTTTTTTTTTTTTTTTTTTGTGTTTTTTTTTTTCTTTTTTCCCCCTTTTTTCCCTCTTCATTTTCTCTTCCCCTCCCTCCCCCCCTTTCCTCTCCCTCCATTCTCCCCTCAACCCCGCCCCTTTCCCCCCACCCCTCTTCTTCTTTTTCCTTTTCTCCCTTCCTCTCCCCCTTTTTCCATTTCCTTCTTCCCCCTCCTCCTCCCCCCCCTCTCTCCCCCCCCTCCTCCACCCCCCTTTCTTTTTCGTCTCCAACCTTTTGCCCCCCCCCTCTCTCCCCCCCCCCCTCCCCTCCCCCCCCCTCCCCCCCTCCCCCTTTTTCCCCCTTCCTCTCTCCCCAACCTTCCCCTCTTTTTTTTCCCCCCTTTTCCCTTTCCACCTCCTCCCCTTTTCCCCTCCCCCCCCCTTTTCTCTCGCCCCCCCCCTCGCCTCTCTCTCCTCTCCTGAATCAAACCCTTACCCCCCTTCTTCACCCCCGGAATCCGGGATTTACCCTCCCCTACCTCCACCTCCCTTTTTCCCTCCATCCTCCACCCTACTCTATCCTATCGCCTTGAAGCAATTTTTTATCTCTTTCATTTGAAACTATCCCCCGGGGGGCCCATTGAGGCGTGGTTAGGAGGGAGAGAAAAGGGGAGGAGGGATTAGAGAGGGGTGGGGGAGGAGGGGGAAAAAAGGAGGGGATGATAGGGGGGAAAGGCGATATCTTGATAAAGAAAGGCAAGGGAAAGGGTTTAAAGATGAAAAATAGAATGAAAGTGTGGGTGCAATGATGGTTCCGTATTAGTATAGGTAAAGGAAAAAAGGACGTTACTATTTACTATAACTATTCTTTCTTATTCTTATTCTATATTCTTTCTAATGAAAACCTAATATTTTTACTTTGCCCTTTCAACATTTTTATAAACTGGTCACACATTAAAAACTCTCCATCAACGTCTCATAAACTCCGTATTAGTCAATAGGTAAAGGAAGATAAGGCGCGAAAATTCTACTTTGTTAACCCAAATATTTTCTTTATATTTCCCTTTCTTAACTCTGCTAAACTCGTCAACAATAAAAAACAACAACTCCCGTCTCATAAACTCTATAAAAATCATTCAGTCAATCCTTAAGACCACAGATTAATACGCATGTTTGTATAAATATAGTACAGTATACATGCGTTTACCCTCCCTTCGGCGACCATATTATAAAGAAAACGGGTCGGGGGGGCCAACACAACTTTAAAAAACAAGTCTAATAACAAGTCAGTTAATTAATCCCAAAAACACACTTGAGAAAGACACATGCGTGGCTAACCTCACATGTCCCTCCGTTGTTGTCCACTGATGAGCAGCAACACCCAATTACCTGGAATGAGAAACCAAACAAAAGTATAAAAAAGGAGGGGGAGGAGGAGGAAAGGAGAGGATGAGAGGAGGAGGGGAGGAGAACGAGGACGGGGGAGAAGGACCCGAGGGCGAGGGGAAAGGAGGAAAGGAGGGGAGGAGGGGGGGAGGAGGGGGGGAGGAAGAGGAGGAGGAGGAGGGGGGGGCAGGAGGAGGGGGAGGGGAGGAGGAGGAGGGGTGGTGTATCGTACGAGGGTGGGGAAAAAAACGGAGGAAAATAAAACAAGACAAAACAAAAAAGACAAAAATGAAAGGACAGGCCTAGCAGAGGAAAAGTAAATTTAAACAAATTACCTGGAAAAAAAATAAAAAAAAAACTTAGTATTTTTTGTGTATTATTATCCCGAATCTTGTCTGTGATAAGGACCAAAGAAGGGTTTAGTAGGTGTTTGACCCTTACATAGGTGATACTTTTGCTATTCGGCTTTTTTTTACATGTTTTTGCCCCCAGCCAGACCCTTAAGGGTTTTAAAAGAGAGAAAAAAAAATCCTACCCCTTCTTCGTAAAACAAAAATCGCCATTTTTTACGTAAGGAACTACCTCGTGTAGGGCTCACGGCCCTCGTACTTCCTTATTTTCTTATGTTCTTCTATGTTCATTTCCCCTTGACAATTTTGGGAAAGATGAAAAGGAGATTCATGGACATACACGCTATGGTTAATCTTACACTAATTTCCTGTTGCAGTATTTTAAAACCGTAAAACCAAAAAACAAAAAAACAATAAATTGACTTATAACCCACCTATAAAATTACACTTTTTTTAAATTTGTACACAAAAATAGATGAAAAGATAGATATGTATGTGGAATCAATAACTGTTGCAGGTAAGTGAATTTTTAATACCATGATGACTTATATAGTTTTTTTAAAGGTAAGTAAGAGATGGGTTATGATAAGAGGTAAAATTATTCCTCAAATGTTGACATTCTCATAGGACATCCCACCAAGGGAAAGACAAGGGGTGAAAAAAAAGCATAAAAAAGGAGAGGAAAACAAAAGGGTTCTCCCTAATCATAACAACAAAATAAAGGGTGGAAAAACAACGATGAGATAGAGAATGTAATTTAAAAGGGGCTTTGAAAACAAAAAAAATCAATGTACGTTTTTCCTCCTCCCCTCCTCCCCCTCCTCCTCATCCTTCACTTCCCCCTCCTCCTTCCCCTCCTCCACTTCACAACCTCCTCCTCCTCCTCTCCCCCCCTCCTCCTCCCCTTCCCCCCCTCCCACTTCACAAATCCTCCTCCTCCTCCTCCCGTTTTTATACACATACTATAATTTTCCATGAGAGAACTATTTACAGGTAGGGAGTATAAATTTGTTTCTATTTTTGGCGTCCGGAACACCTCGAGGTAAAGGCCGCACGTTTTTGTGACCCAGAACTTTAATTCAAAATTCTTTTCCCGATTTGTTTTGTTTTAAATTTCTATTAGTAAGTTTTTTTTTCCCTTTAATTTTTTAACGAAATTAATGTTTTGTTTCAGACTCCCCCTTTTTTTTCTTTTTTAAAAAATACTCTCTGTGTCCCTGTGTCTCTGTGTCTCTGTGTCTCTGTCCTCTCTCTCTCTCTCTCTCTCTCTCTCAACCTCCTTAAACAACATATCATAACAACATTGACCATCAAGATCCTTTTACAACCTACAAAAAAAAGGGGAAAATGAAAAAGCAAAAACAAAATAACGAGAAGGATGAGTAGGGTGGGCAGACTAGCACCTTCATCCCATCCTGGGGGGCGGATTCCTTCCATGCAGGGTTCGTCAGTATCCCATTTACCCTTAAACTTGGTCTAAATTAATCAAATTTTCTATTGTTCCGCGGGCAGGGGGACCCTTTTGGGGGCTCGGGGGGTGGAAATGAAATGGGGCCCCCTTCTTATGTTGTGTGTGTGGTTGTGTGTGTGTGTGTGGGGGTGTGTTTGTGTGTGTGGGGGTGTTTTTGGGTGTGTGGGTTTTGGTGTGTGTGTTGGGGGTTGGGTGTGTGGTGTTTTTGGGTGGTGTGGTTGTGGTGTGTGTGTGGTGTGGTGGGTGGGGTGTGTGTGTGTGTGTGGTGGTTGTGGGTTGTGGTGTGTGTGTGTGTGTGTGTTGTGTTTGTTTGGGGTTGTTTTTGTGGTGTGTGTTTGGGGGTGTGTGTGTGTGTGTGTGTGTTGTGTGTGTGTGTGTGTGTGGTTTGTGTGTGTTGGGGTGTTGTGTGTGTGTGTGTGGGTGTGTGTGTGTGTGTGGTGTGTGTGTGGGTGTGTGTGTGTTTTGTGTGTGTGTTGTGTTTGTTTTGTGTGTGTGTGGTGCCCCTAACAGAGGGGGGGTGGTGGGGTGTGTGAGGACAATCTCACGCACTTTGTGCAAGCTATTGAGTGAGTATCGGTGATCAGGTATGGCTTCATTTAAAAAAATTGCCCAATACTTTTT
>JACEEZ010014128.1:102500-125838 GCA_016584305.1 Chionoecetes opilio | reverse complement strand
TTCACAAAACTTTTTCATTTTAGCTTCGGGTGATATAACTGTCGGCAGAGTGAGGAGTTGGGCCTCCATAAATTTTTTGCAACCAGGCTCCTACTTAAATTTACATCGTAATTAAAACCTTAAAACCAAGCATTCCGAATAAAACGAGAATTAGTTTGAGATGACGGGAAAGAAGGCGGGGAGAGGCAGTCTGGCATGCCATTCTTGCCCGGAAATATGTCGCGCTGACTTGTGATTGGTCGAGAAGTTTTAAAAACGTTTGTCATTGGCTGGTGACTAATGACGCGCTGATGACGTCATTACTCGCCTAGCCAGTCAGCGCCTTCTGACGCGTTAACGACCGAAAAGAGGAGGCTTGTAGCTTTCGTCGTTAGGAAAAGAAGTTCGGAGAGATGGTCGTTGCTGGCGCAACTACCTTTGTTGCTGGGTTCCTGCCCTGGCCAGGAGGACGTAGAGGAAGAGGAGGAGGACCTGCAGATATTAGTTTAGGCCTGTGTTTGAACTAAAAAATGAATAAATATGTGTTTTTCTGCCTTATAAAAGCATGTTTCTGTTATCGCGCTAAAGTTTACTTGTAATTTAGCGGAGTCGCACCGGGAAAATAAGTCGCCAGTCGCAAAGTCGCAAAGTCGCAAGTCGCACTGGGGGGGCCAAAAATAGAGTCGCAGAGTCGCAGTCGCACCAGGTCCGGCGGCAAATCGCAAAGTCAAAGTCGCACCTGAAAAAATTAAATATGCGCCCAGCTCTGTCACACACCCACACACAAACACCACACCCGCCGATGTGTTTGTGTCATCAGCTGTGTCTGTTGTTGATGTTTAATGTTGTTTATACGTATTTCTCGCCAGATACAGACTTGTGTCGCGCGCGCTGATTGGTTGAAGCGGAGGTGGTGGCACTAAGAAGGGTTGGCCTTACTGTCCCCTTACACGAGGCTAAGATGACGCCCGAAAATGCTTCCTTAGTAGTCTTCTTAGCCCGGTATAACTAAGTCGGTCTTAGGACGCTAAGAGGGTGTAGTATAGAGCCCCTTCGAAAATGCCCACCCAGAGCTGCACCGCTGGACACAGGGCCGGATTTATACCTACGGAGACCCCTGGGCAGCCTCTGTGTGGAGGCCCCCCTGCATTACAAAATTTTACAAAGTATAGGGTGCCGAGCGAAGCGAGACTGCGCAGCTGGGGGGCCCGGGGGATTTTTTAGAAATTTTTGCCTTTTTAGGAGCATCTTGAAGCAATAAGCAAAGCTAAATTGAGAAAGTATATTAGCTATAGCCTAGTATATTGTGACAAAATTGGGGTAATCTATGACCTAATTGGGTAAAGATTTTTTTTTTTTTAAGTGGACACAGCTCAATCAAGTATTCAGATTGAGAAGTAACACATTGATGTTGCGAGACTATGAGTCGGGTCACCCCTTGTTAAAAGCATGAAGTATGAGTAGCCTAAGCCCCATATTTTCTGAAATTTGAGCTCACTGCCTAGAAATTTGGTTATATGAAATTTACTGACGGGAGTTACTTTCAAGGTTGATTTATTTTTGATGAGTGTTTTTCTTGTATATATGAATTATATGAAACTTTGACCTAAACCACTGGCTATAGCTAGCTACAGTCGATGCCATGCCTACCTAAAAAGAGGCTTTTGGCTTCCGTTTATAGCATAAAGGGCAACAAGCAACACAAAGCTAGGCAGTTGGATATAAGATAAACTTTTAAATTTGATTAAAAATTAAGGGCCTCTTGATTTGAAGAAATTTATTATATAAATATACAAAGAAGTATGGTAAATTTCTAGTATTTGTCCACACTCTTCCCCTTCCCCCAAACAAGCTTGGGAACCTGGGGGGAATGGGGGGTTTTTCGGGTGGGGAGCAAAAAAAATCGTCGGAAACACGTATTTTGGGAGTTATGTAAAAGAGCCAAAATACCCTAGATCTAGAGTAATTTTCTAGATCTAGGAAAATTTAACCTAACCTAACCTTGCGAGGGGGCTCCGTTTCCCTCGACCTCCCAGTAATCTAACCTAACCTAACCTGCGGGGAGCTCTGCCCTCTCGACCCCCCTTAATTTAAACCTAACCTCTTAAACAAATAATCACCTAATAATCTAAACCTAGCCTAATTTTACCTAACCTTTTAAGGGGGGGGGGGGGGGGTCCGTCCTTCTAGACTCCCCGGCAAAACCCAACAAAATTTGAAACCTTACCCTAAGTGGGAGGGGTGGGGGGAGGGGGCTCGACACACCGGTTATCATTTGTTTGTGAGGATCTCAGGTTCACAATCTCTGGATTAGAAGAAATGTATCTATTTTCCCTAGATCTAGGGAATTTTGACCATTTATACTACACCCCTAACTCAAAAACTATGTGGTTTGCGAGCATATTTTGTACCCCAGCCAAAATATCTCGCATTAGCCCAGGTCCCCAAACTTGTTTTTGGGGGAGAGGGGAGAGTATGGGCAAACAGTAAAATAATACCAGAGATAATACCATGGGATAAATAAATAAATAAGAACAAAAATTGTAATATGTGGAGGCCCCAGGCCCCAGTTTGGCAGTTTTCCCCAAATTTTGTGGAGGCCCCCTGATTAAGGAGGCCCCTGGGCAGCTGCCCACTTTGCCCACTCCTACATCCCGGGCCCCGGTGGACATGGTATAGTAATGCCGGAGGGTAGCTAAGGAGATCGACCACGTCCTCGTCAGTACTCGTCCGAGGATCCTCCAGAATTGCAGGGGTTTTCCGGAGTGCTAGTTCTTTGGGCAGATCACAGATTGTTGTTTCTATACTTAAGCTTCATGTCAAGTCCAGAAGAATCTCACGAGGTAACCATACTGTGGTGGAAATTATCCATCAACCACCCTCTCATAATTGGTAGAGTGGTGGTTTTGTTTCCTCCCCCCCTTGTGAGTGAGGTATTTTCCGCTCGTCATAGGGGAGTGCGTATTGGGATGATATATAATCATAATGGTAATGGGTAATATTAAGGAAATTTAAGTAAATGATAGTACTGGGATAGGTTTAAATTAATATTCTCAGTGCTATAAGCATTTGCTCTTTCTAATTAGCACCTTAATTTGGAGAGCCGGTCATTGGCCGCCGTACTATAGATTTGTACCAATCGTGGCGGTCCACCTGACCACTACCAAAAGGTGACACGTGTAATGGTAGCGGTGGCTCACGCCCACTTCGGAGAATCAGTACACTCCACCCCTCCGTGAGGATAGCATCAATTGTAATATACGTGCTTGTCTATAAGTACAAGTACACGCCAGACCTCGCCTTAATAACATCTCTTACTAATATACGTGCTTGTTAAAAGACGAGATTTGTACATAGTTAATTGTACATATAAGTGATAAACCATTAGGACTTTTCTTGGCGACACATATAAAAATCCGCCGTGCGTCATGGATAACAGGGTGTGAAAACCCAATTGACGCCCACAATAAAGCTTCCACCTCCGCTTCTGTCATTCACGGGCGGCCTCGATCCGGCGACCACATCGGATCACAAGACCAGCAGTATTAATCAAAACCCCACAGCCCATTTCAAACCCACTATCCACCCATAAGATCCTAGTTAGTTGATTGGCTAGGATAATGTGTCGGGATGATAGCCATGGGTTTAAATTGATTAGGGAAGAACCTCATATTATATATGTATGTGACATAAATTCCCCCAACTGTGTTTATCTTGAGAAACTGAAGGACTTTAAAATGGGCCCATGAGTATGCAGTGACAGTCTCCAAATCGGGTTGAAGTGCTGGGTGCCCTCGAGGGCCCTGTAGAATGTGGGATACCTTCAAAGTTAAACTCTACAGGCTACCAAGGAGTGTATTAGGGAGCGCCCAAAGGTCAAAGCGTGGTATTGTCTCGACGGAGACGCGGAAAAAATCGAGGAGAGTCGCGCTGCTAGGCTGGCTGGGAACCAGGACCAGCACAGGGCTCTGTCATGCCGGACTAAAAACCCTCCTGGGGAGAGACAAGGAGAGGTATTTTAGTTTTCTCGCTGAGGATGTGAGGACCATTTGAACGCTAATGACCTGAGACCCGCCTCCCAAAGCCCTGAAGAAGTCTTCATCTCGGGCGAGTGCTATTGGGCCCAGCAGATGGGCCCCTCGTGTCGGACATGGATGGGCAGATGGCTCGTTGGGCTGAGTACTTTGGGCAGTTGTTCACGGTGGCCCCCTCCAATTGAGCAGCTTCACACCACGGGGTTACAGACACGGGATGCCGATCCTCCCTTTGGGACAAAAACCGCCCCCTTTTTCTTGACGAAGTCAGAGAGGCTGTAGTAAATTTGAGGGGTAGAAAGACAGTGGTTTTTGTAATATCAGTGCGGAGCTCCTCAAAGCTGGGGGCGAGGCCATCATCCGCGGGTTGCTTGCTGTCCTGATGCCCGGTGGCAATCAGGACCATTCCCTGATGGCAAAGGGGGCTGGTCGTCCCTATCTGGAAAGGGAAAGGGGACCGTCAGGACTGCAACAATTACGCGGTATTACACTAATCAGCGTGCCATGCAAGGTGCTTGCCACATTATTGCTGACACGGATACACAGTCATCTATGAAGCATCAGAGACCTCCGCAGTTTGGGTTCACACTTGGTAAGTCAACAACGGACCGTATCCTAGCGCTTCGTGTCCTGTTGGAACGCCGACGTGAGTTTCGACAGGGGATGTTGCAGCCCTATGTTGATCTCAAGAAGGCGTTTGACTCAGTGCATCGTTTAGTCACCTTGGGATCTTCTGCGACTTTGCGGGATTCCTGCAAGGACTATTGGTTGATGACTGGTATGTACTCGGGACTGAGAGTGCGTGAAGTGTGAGGGAGGTGAATCCAGCTTCTTTCCTGTTAATCAGGAGTGAGGCAAGGGTGCGTCCTTGCCCCATCAATTTTCAACACTTTTATGGACTGGGTATTGGGCAAAGTTGTAGATCAAAGTGATTGGGAGCATCCGTCCGGCAAAAACCAAGATCACTGATCCTGTTTTTGCCGATGATGCAGTAATCTTTGCTGAGTCGCTGGAGGTCCTGGTGATGGCTCTCGAGTCGCTACACGAGGAGGCAAAGCCTTTGGGACTTGAGGTCTCCTGGCTTAAGACCAATATCCAGGTGTTTGGAGGCTTACTAGATAAAACATTACAGTCTGTTCATGCGTGCGGCGAGGACATTGAGCTCTTGGAATGTTTTACATACCTTGGTAGCGCAGTCCATAATGATGGCGGGCAACGTCAAGAAGTCGTACGGCGGATTGGCATAGCCCACGGTGTTATGGGCTCGCTCAGCAGGAGTATTTGGCGTTGTCGGTACCTGTGCAGGAGGACAAAGATCAGGATCTTCAAGTCGCTTGTGATCCCTGTCCTACTCTATGGCTGTGAGTCATGGAGACTAAATATCGACTTGAAGAGACTAATCGATGCCTTTGATAATAAGTCTCTTCGCAGAATCATGGGGTATCGCAGGGATTATTACGTGTCAAATCGGCGATTGCACCGTGAGACTGAATCGAGGCCTATTACCTGCACAGGCCGTCATCGTCAACTTCGGCTATATGGGCATGTGGCACGCTACCCTGAAACCGATCCTTCCTTCGGGTTGTATATGTGGATGTGTGATTACATTCAGAATAGTCATACACATAAATCATGCCTCTTTTGTAAACCATACACATGTTCATATGTTACGTAGCAACACTGTACCCGACCACGCGGCAACATTGTGCGTCCTGCGAGGCTGCGAGACGCGGTAACCTTTAAGGGCCCCCCTTTACGGTGCGAGGTCGTGCCCCATCGGAAGATCTGGTTTGGATCCAACCAGTTTGGAGTGAGGGGGGGTTTTTTGGGTCTTCCGACCGACTGACAGCGGTCGGTTTTGGCCCAAGCGGGTGGTTTGGGTTTTAGATCCGAAGACCCTCCCGGAAAACCGGATCCACCGTGAGGTGTGGATTGAGGCCAACCGTCAGTTTCGCCACTGACAGCGTCGCGAGAGGTTACCCAAAATGAATTGTTTCTTTGATGACAAGCATTTGGACGAATTTATCCAATTTATAGAAAATGAAGTTTGTGGGAAATAAAAAGCAAAAAAAAAGGATAAATATAAAAAAAATGAGCTTATAAGTATGGTAGAGAAACTCAAAGGGGCTGGACAGTGCGCACAGTGAGGCTAATGTTGAAAAAGTAAAAAAAAAAAAAAAAATATGAGAAAATGGTTCGGAAATAATTTGAAAATAATGCCCTATGAAATTTGGTGCGAGCACGGATGAGTTTACGCTCCTCAGTTGTGGTATCAGATTCCCTCAAAAGATTTTTATCTCGTTTCATAGACCCCCATGGGAACCGCCTCCACCGTTTTTATCACAACTGAATTGATCCCGAGGTGCGGTCGGATCGTTAGTGGGTGGTAGGATATCCATCGGATCAGGTCTGTCGGATCAGATCGTACGACCAATCGTACCGTGGATGGGGGCCTTTAGTCACCACGCAGCGCTTGGGCCGATAAGACTGACTCCGCGTCAGCGGCCCTTATCTCTCTGTCCACTAGAATAAAGCAGCCTACAAGAGTTCTGCTCTCGCCTTTCGGACCCCTACTTACCCACTCCTATTCGTCACATGCAAAGAGCATCACGATGGCGCAGTGACCTTTTAGTGTTGAACAGAGACCAAGAAGCCGGGTGGTGACTCCTCCGGTTACCCGCCATCCCCCACAGCACCACGAGGCAACTTCACCACGACACGCGCTCTTCTCCCTGGATTAATTCGTCTTCAGCGACTCGTGTGCCCGTGGATATACATACAGCGCGTGGATTGTGCATGACGGTAGGGTTCAGTGTTACCTAAGTGCTTTGTGGAGTGTGTGTACAGTGGGTGCGTTCTTTGTAGCGGGGACTTGTGTGTACGTGCAGTTTCCTTGCCTCCTCGTGACCTTGAAAGGCACAGGGCAGACATTCAGAAAGAGTTAAAGGGCACGGTGTTTAGCTTAACTAACTTCCTCTATTTGTACAACCCGGAAGTCGCGGGGATTCTGGTACGAGATATGGCAGTGGCGCTACGGTGTCACTATGGGTGATCTTTTCCGCTTGATAATCTCTCTATTCGTAACTGGTCTTCCTGCCATTTGGGAGAAGCAACCACCCCGGGAGGCGGGTCACAAACCCCGGCTAACACCCGATACCCATCACGGCTGGATGGACAAGGGCTTGGGGTTTTATTAAGGAAAAGGGAGCCATTATACCTTCAGTCTGATGCGTGGCGGTTGGTGGCAGCTACCCGCCGGGGTGGTGAGGCGAGGTGGTCTCGGTCAGGGTCTCGGTGAGGTGCCTCCGTTCACCACTAGGCTCATCACCCCATAATAAACTCACCATGAGGGTAGGAGATAGGTTTAAGGCCTAATTTCATTTGTATACTTGCCCCGTTCAGTTCTTGAGTCAGAAAACATCATATATACTCAATTTATGAGTATTTTTATGTATATTGCGTGCTCTACGCCACCCTACCGTAGGTCGCTTTGTTTGACAGCTTAACGTCTTTAAGTACGTCTGCAGAATGCCAAAAGTTGCCCAGAACAGCTGTTGGAAGTCGCTAGGTCGTGCAGACCGGAAGTAAGCCTCTCTGAATGTAGCCCCTGGGCAGCCCGGTGTCGTGTGGGCAAGCGTCTGTTTATGAGGGAATGTCTGTTTACTAACAATGGCAAAGAAAACGGGAGTTGAGGGGAGTAACTATTAATTTTGACAGGATTTTCTTGAAAATAACCTCATTGTGATTCCAACACAAAGTTACTATACTTAAAGTAAACCTAAACCTAACCTAACTTAACGTTTTTCTAACCTTACCTAACCTAGCGGTCTGCCGAAAAGGGAGAGTTACTATAATTAAAGTAAACCTAAACCTAACCTAACTTAACCTAACCTAACTTAACGTTTTTCTAACCTTACCTAACCTAGCGGTCTGCTGAAAAGGGAGAGCGCGTGGAGAATATGCCGCCTGGACATGCCTTTGTTGATCAAGTCAAAATTAGTAATTACTCCCCTCAACTCCCGTTTTCTTTGCCTTTGTGGTAAACAGACATTCCTCATAAACAGACACTTGCCCACACGACACCGGCAACCTCCCCGCTTCACGCCACCCACACAAACACACACGCGCGCACACACTCACACACAACCCACATTTTTCCGGTGTATTTGAGATAGTCCACGCACGGTGGTTATCTCGTAGTGTTTTGTGTCTCTCCAAATGGTCATTCCCCACGGCGTCACTCTCGATGAGTGGGTCTGATTATGACGAAGAGGTGGAAATCGCTTCCCCCCCTGGGAGCCCCTCGACACCTCCCACCATCATCGCCGCCGACACCAACTCAGCCGAGCGCTGAGCCTCCTGGCGATGCCATCTCATCTCTTCTCCGGTAACTGGAAGAGTCCCATATATCAGAGGATAATTGTAGCAGACAGGAAGACGAGGAGAGGTGTCAGCGTGAAGAGGAGAGGACGCCGACGTGACAACAAGGCCCGCAGGAAGGAGGAAGATGCGCGTTTCCAAGTATTGGTGAAGCTCCTGTCTCCGGCACAGGCTGCAGCCAGCGCGCGGGACATTCCTGCCCCCCCAACCTCCCCCGAAGCTGATGCGCGGCACTACACGTCACTTTCTGTCACGGCTCCTGCTGTAACCACTACTGCGCTCCACCGTCGCTACTTCTCCTGTGGCTGCTACGCCTACGTTCGCGCCTTCTTCAAGCAAACACGTGGCTCGATCACTCACAGCTCCCCGACATTACTCTCTGATGCTTCTTTTCAATGGCGTCGACTTTGGCAAGATTTTTCCACCATGCTGGACTTACATGAACTGCCCCGACAGAAGCAACAAATCCAAACTACGGATGTCTGTGTCACTTGACGTGCAAAGGATCCTTGAGCATACCCTTGGGGTCGCACCTGACACTTCCTTGACTGTGACAGAGGTCCTGGACGCTCTACAGTCACACTTCAAGAGCCAACGCAATGAAGCGCTACGCCGTCGTGAACTCCTGTGTTGCAAACAGGCAGACGGCGAGTCGTTCTCCGATTTCTACGTGCGATTGAAGAACTCGGCAGAGGAGGTCGATTTGTGCTCTGGTAATGCTATGACTTGCGCGGAGATACAGCTGAAGATGGTGTTACTCATGGGCGTGAGGGATGAAGAGCTGATCAATGTCTTATCTCCCTCGACACAGGCGCCTCTCTTCAAACGTTGTGACCTGCTATCCCTCATTCGAAGCCACCCGCCAATACAGCCTCCGCTATTCACTCATCACCAAGCCAGCTGCGCGCCGTGTTCTACCTACAAGAAAGGCAGACGCCGCGACAAGACGCCTCATTCACCTCAAATGCCACCTTCAGGTTATCGCGTGAAGACTCAACATACAACAGCAGCTTCTAGCCCGGCTCACCCTTGCCAGTCGTGTGCACGGCGTTACGGCCCGGGAAAGTGCCCTGCCGGTGCCGCTTCCTGCCACAGCTGTGGGCGCCAAGGTCATTGGGCGAGGATGACAAGTGTCCCGCTAAAGCAGCCCAATGCGCCTCTGCCCCCGGGGCCAGATCCAGCAAAATAGTGTAAGAAAAAAGGGTGTAAGTATGGTGAAAGCTACCCGGGCAACCCTCGCCCCCCCCTTGCGCCGAGGTGTTTGAATAATCCCCCCGAATGGATTGCGCTGGGCGCAAGGAGGAGTATCTCGGAGTTAAAACTCCACAGAGACAGCTATTGGCTGGCGAAAATTGACGTTCCTCGCTAATAGCGAATCAAGCAGTGTTTATTTATCTATCAATTATCAGCCAACACAAGGCTGTCACGTGATAAATAAAGTTTACAAAACATTAAACAGCTGATTACTCAGCTGGGGGATCTGGGGTTGACACAAAAATCGATGTAATGTTTAAACGATAAGGAAGGGTTTGATGATGATGATTGAAGAATTTCGCAGTTATTTACGCAGCTGGGGGATCTTGCTGTAAAAAGAAACTCTCCGCGACTACCCCCAGCAGAGAGCTGTCGCAGGTTATAGGTTTTGGCCCAAAACCACACCCCGGGAGGCGGGTTACAAACCCCCGGCTAACACCCGGTACCCATTCACTGCTGGGTGGACAGGAGCTCGCCCAGCTAACCACCACCGGCGGGCCTACGTAGGCATTAGAGCGGCGAACGGCGGCCACCAGCGGCAAATTTTCCCCGAAAAGGCCCCCCGTAGTGCCGCTGGTGTATTTCAGAAGGGGAAAATTTTTTTATCTGTAAATCAATGACAGAATTTGAAAAATGTATTCCTTTTATGTGTAAACATTCACACAAAACGTAAGTTAGTCAAAGCCTTCGTCAAAAAGACTGACTACGTAATGTGTATGTATATAGTATGTAGCCTACTGTATGTATACGGACTATCCTTACTTCTGTTTATCAAAGATTTACTCTTTGTGAAATATTTGGAATACAACACTGATTCTGTACCAATACACTAATGATCATGATAATATATTTTAAGTCTTAAAATGACGGTTCTTTTGAAAGCATTTATTCATATTGGGGACGTTTGGGGCATTTTTCTTCCGACATTTTACCAAGTACCACATTTACTTGGTATTACGTACGGCTAATAACTTTCAGCTCAAAGGTAATGAGTTGAAAACTGATAAAGATATAATAAATATTTGGCGCAAATGTGATTTGGTTCGGTTAGACATACTACAGAGAAGATATACTGAGAAGAGTATATTAATATCCATCTTCATTATCATATGCCGTGCAGTGTGCAGAGCAAGATATCGGATTATACGGTGAGTAATAATTTTTCCTCTCTTAATTGATTCTTAAAGTAAGTATAGTTTAAGGAAGAGTGCCAAATATAGAAAAGTGTGTAGAGGACAGAGTATTGCGCATCATAGTTGTCAGTTGTTCGCAAACAAGTTTTGTTTGAATAGCGCCGCGGCTCCCTGCTGATCATCAACTCTCATCAACTACCGTGCCTGTGATAGCATCATAGGACATCACCAGGGCTAATAGTGTTCCCCAAAGTATCCTCGCATCCTTAAAACAACAACAACAGCATCATAGTGCCGCGGCTAGCCAGCCAACTGTAACCTGGCTGTGATTTATCCTGCTGTATCTCACCGTCCAGTCCTTTCGGCCGTAAGTAATTTAGGCCGTGGCAAACTGGCAACATACGGCATATTATTAATTGTATACGACCTAAATAACCAAACTTAATCAAATCACACTGCTGATCACACTGGGGTGCAGTCAGTTCGTACACAAGTTGTTTCGTACACCAAAAAGTTGTTTGGTAGTCTATATGAAACCATAGTCGTTTCGTACACTCAGCTTGAACTTGACTACTAGACAAAACGACACCGGGTATGTACGACAAATCTAAAAATTTGTGTACGAAGCAACTAACAAAACCTGGGTACGAAACTCCCTGTAACCACCACACTTCATCAAGATATCACTTTTATCTACAGATTGTTTCGATAAATTAGACCTTTATGAATGAATTGTGTGTTGTAATGAAAGGCTGTGTGGTGTGATATGTGACTGGAGTGTGACCTGTAGATGTGTTAAACCAGTGATGTGGTGTGTGATTCTCTTGTGGGTATTATTCTAGTGTTTGCCCATACTCCCCCTCTCCCTCTAAACAATCTTGGGGACCTGGGGGAATGCGGGATATTTGGCTGGGGTACAAAATATGCGTCGCAACCACATAGTTTTTGAGTTAGGGGTGTTGAAAAAATTCCCTAGATCTAGGGAAAATTCATTGGATTTCTTCTGAGTCCAGAGATGTGTGAACCTGACGATCCTCACATAATGATGACCGGAGTGTCGAGAATCCCCCCAACCCCCCGCTAGGAGGTTAGGTTATACATGTTTAGGTTAGGTTAGATTTGGTTAGGTTATATTTGGGTAGGTTAGGTTAGATTTGGTTAAGTTAGGTTAGGTTAGATTAGATTTGGTTAAGTTAGGATAGGTTAGATTTGGTTAGGTTAGCTTAGGTTTGATTTGATTAGGTTAGGTTATCGGTGGGTCAAATCCCCCGCTAGGTCAGGTTAATATTGGTTAGGCAAATTTCTCTAGATATAAGGAAATTACCCTAGATTTAAGGAAATTTAACCCCCCCTAAACAATAACTCTTAAAAATACGTGTTTCCGACGCATAATTTGTTCCCCACCCGAAAACCCCGCATTCCCACAGGTCCCCAAACTTGTTTGGGGGAAGTGGGAGAGTATGCGCAAACACTAGAATTTTACCTTATATTCTTTAGAACTCATTCTTTCCCCCGTTAAACTATTTATTTTAACTCGACGACGCAGAAATGTTCTTTACCATTTAATTTTGTTCTTTCTCTTTTTTATAAAGCATCTACCGTTGCCGCAGACCAGGATGCAGCATGGTGCTTGATACACTGCAGAGTGCTGATGATTGTATGCATGGACATTTTATTCAAGGTAGCCTACATCAAATTAGCTTTACTGAATTATGTATTGCAAACAATGGGTTTAGTTGCTTTTCAATGATAAATTAGGGTAAAGATTGGTTTTAGGGAACCCTCCTTATTGCGGAAAATATCACCCGTTATGTGACTGTTATTTTATGTTTTTTATCACGAAGATATTTTTTAACCCTCAATCAGTCAGCACGTTCTTTTCCTTAATAGAGCAGTAAACTAACCTAACCTGAGTAATGCTTGAGTAATATTTTTTGCTTTAAAGTGGATGCTTAAGTTAATTTTTTGCTCGGGCCATGAATTATGTTTACTTTAAAAAAAAGAAGACTTATTATCACTTCTATGAGACATAACACTTATGAATGCTTCTCGCAGATCCATCACATCATGGGGGGTGTCGTGACTTCGGTATGTGGAACGTCCCCAGAACTGAGGCGCTGGTGGCACTGGTTGTCAAAATTACCAACGCTTGACCAGCAGGGATGAAAGTACCAAGGTGGTGTGAGCGAACATCGCCTTCAGAATGCAGGAAATGGTATGTATTGTGAGATTAAGATAAAAATGATGGATATAGTATTCCTTTGATGGTTGTTTTATAATATTTTATTGTACAAGTGTGTTTGAATGTGTCAGGCTCTTAAAAGCTTATAAAAAATGTAATGGCAATATTATTTGCCATCATAATTTTACATGTTTTTATACACCCCCCCCCTGAACTCATGGGTGGTGTTCTCAATGCAGATGAAGGCAGCAACAGCTATGGGGAGTTTTCAAAGCTAAGCCGCCAGATGTCTCTCGCGCATCTCACATCCGCTGCCCTTTGAGCGTGAATGATCTATCATTTACCGTAAACTCCCTGTATTTTTTCGGGCATATCAGAATTACCCTTAAATACAACAACTGAAACAGTTCTTAATAAAAAAATGTATTTTATCATTTTGTTTTCAGTACTTGAAGAAAATTTTGGGCAAAACATAGAATACTTAAAAAACTCAATTTCTTAAAATCGTCATTTCATGGAAACACTGCACGTTCAAGCTGAATGAAGCTTCAGGAAGTGTTGTACTTGTATGTAACCTTCCGCCGAGTCCCTGTTTTGGATGGTCTGTCTCTTTTGCGACGAACATTTAACCAAGAAATAGTGTGGCGTTTAGCATCTCCGAAGAAACCATCCCGATGTCGGGATCTGATATCAGTCACTTTTTTATCCACGGCTTGAGGGAAGAGTCTTGTTTTGTTTTTTGTTTTAGGGCTGCGAGGATACCTTGGGGAACACTATGAGCCCTGGGATGTCCTATGATGCTATTACAGGCGTGGTAGTTGACCTGTCTCCTCAGGAAGGCACAGGTGAGGCAGATAACGGCGGATGCATGCGTTCCTGCAGCCCGCTCTTTTTTAAGACAAAAAGTAAAACAAAGACCCATGTATTGTCTTCGATAGAGGACTGTTCGTTTAGGTCCAATTACTTAAATTTTCTTCTTGGTTAAATGTTCGTCGTAAGAAAAGACATATACACCCAAAACAGGTACTCAGTGAAAGCTTACATACAAGTACATACTTCCTGAAGCTTCATTCAGCTTGAACGTGCAGTGTTTCCATGAAATGACGATTTTAAGAAATTGAGTTTTCAAATATTCATTTGCTCTTCAGCAGTTTCAGTGAACGTGTCTCATACCTGTTTATATTGAGCCAGACATGAAACCAAAAGATAAAGAATGAAATAATACAAGGACACGTTCATAAATACACATACAAATCGACAGAAATGTTTTAAAGACATACAAATATGCTGTCACAACTAGTACATTTTCACGGAAATTTTTAGGGGAGACACCGATAGAAAATAAGAGGCAGGCCCGACAAAAAAAACTTGTTCACTTTAGGAACTGGGTGTATACTTTACGCTTCATTCCATGCAAGGAAGCTAGAGACACGTTCTTAGCTTCCTTGTTCCGTGTTTGATGTAGTGTGGAGGGGAGTTAGGGCTGTGTGGATGCCGTGGGAGGGAGGGGTGTGTGGGGGGGGGAAAGAGGAAGAGGGTGTTAAGTGACAGCTGTGGTGGTGGTGGTGAGATGGTGTGAGACATGAAGAGGAGAAGAAGGAGGGATAAACCTTAGTAAGGAACTTTTTTTTTTTCCCTTCTCTTAATTCATGTCTCACACCATCTCATCTCTCACCACTAGTTTGGTGGAAAAAGAGTTAGAACGACCTCGGAAAACGTCAAAGAAGACCAAGCAACATGGAACACAAAGAAGACCAAGCAAGCAAGGTCTTTGACATTTTCCGAGGGCGTTCTAACTCTTTTTCCACCAAACTATACCAACTCATCATTTAGAGCCTGCATGCACCCGATTTGAGACAGCATTTTTGGAGGTTCCCGTCTCCCATGCTATCTGGGTCATGGACTTGCCCACGTACAAAGTGACTATATGTGTCTTCTTAACAATGGATTGATTTGTCAGGCAAAATGCATCTGTAGACCTGGGGGAGGGGGTAGAGGAAGGTGGGGTGATGGGGAAATTTAGGCCAAGGAGCAAAGATGGCAACCTCTCCCCTTCATACATTCTTAGTGCAGCTGAGCGATGTGGAGCACTGTGAGACTAACCTCCAGCCCAGTGAGATGTCAGATATACGACAAAAACCCCAGAAATTTTAACACATCACTGAGAAGGGCAAAAAATCTGAAGACGTTCTTGTCCTAAGTTTTTTTTGCAAATGATGATATATTATATATATATATATATTATATATAATATATATTATATATATATATATATATATATATAATTATATATATATAATATATATATATTTTAAAATAATATATATATAAAATATATATATTATATATATACTTATTTATTTACAGTGGAGTCGACCCTAGCGCATTTGCCCTTATGTTAAAAGGAAAGGTTATGATATTATAGAGACAGGATGGTAAAGACAGCAGAGTGGTATATGAAGGTGGATGGATAGGTACAGGAAATAAAATAGGAAGGAAATCCTGCTAATTCGAGTGTTTGAAAGGTTGACCAAAAAATATCTGGTTGATTTTATAGTTTATAATTTTGTACGTTTTTTATGGCCTTTCAAATTTTTAAATGTTGAAAGGATCTCGATTACATATCTTCAATCTTCATTCATCTCGTTCTTCATGGCTGTTCCACCATGTAAATCCAATGCGGAATTTTTTGTGTTAATAAAAAAAAAACGAAGTCCAAAGTGATTTGTGGTTCTCTTTATCATATTACTGGATAACGACAAAATATTTTGGCTTGTACTTCGAGCATATTGCATATTTAGTAATGTTATGGGTGTTGAACAGTCCATGGCCCGTACCGAGAGTCATGATGAAGGTTGAGTGACGACCTTCGTTGACAGGAAGGGTACCATAAAAGGGATATTTTTCGGAACGAAGAGCAGCGACGTAGGTCGGCACAAAGACACGGTCACCGGTGTCTTTGACGACCGTCGTCGCTGCTCTGCGTACCGAAAAATATCCTTATATGGTACCCTTCTTCAGTCAACGAAGGTTGTCGCTCGCCCCTTTAGCATGGGCTCTCGGTACAGGCCCATTAGTCTTTTTGGGCTAATGGTCTGTGCAACACCTCTAGAAACATTACTGTATCTGCAATATGCTTAGAAAGTGTAACCGTAAATATTCCTCAATTAGTTAATATAATAGCGGCAAATGGTCATATGCCCTACGGCGGGCCCTGGGAGCGGCCTGCGGTGAGCCTCTGAGCCAAATTCCCAGCGGCCCTACGTCGACACTTCCGCGGGCCCCCCGGTAAGACATACGGAGGGCCTCCGGAGGCCCTCCGTCTTTGTGTTTGCTGGGCGGGTTTTAAGGAAACAGCCCAACTGTTTCCGCTCCACCCGGGGATCGAACCCGGGACTTCTCGGTTGTGAACCGAGTGTGCTTCCCCTACACTAAGGGGATACAGTTGATTCGGGCCGCCAGTTGAATCAGGCCGCCTATATTAAATGCATACAGGACGAGAGTTTCGCGGTCGTTTTCAGAGACACCGACTATATTTTCTTGGCCTACAATAGGTGCTTGTTCTAACGGAGATAGTTTTATTTTGCGCAAAAAAAAAATAAATAAAAAAAAAAAAATAAAAAAAAAATAAACTTAACCTAACCTTATAGGTTTTAATGAAACCTAACCTAACCTTAAAGGTTTTAATGAAACCTAACCTAACCTTATAGGTTTTAATGAAACCTAACTTAACCTTAAAGGTTTTAATGAAACCTAACCTAACCTTATAGGTTTTAATGAAACCTAACCTAACCTTAACCACAAAGTATACCTTTTTTTTCTCTCTCTCCTTCTCCTTGAGTTGCCAGATATGTATTTCTGCTACAGTCACAGTGCATTGTCAACACGCCGAGGGATCTCTCTCTCTCTCTCTCTCTCTCCTTTTTTTTCTTCTATTATTTCTTCTCCCTCCTCTTCCTTCTCCTTGAGTTGCCAGATATGTATTTCTGCTACAGTCACAGTGCATTGTCAACACGCCGAGGGATCTCTCTCTCTCTCTCTCTCTCTCTCTCTTTTTCTTCTTCTATTATTTCTTCTCCCTCCTTTTCCTTCTCCCTTTTCATCCTCCACACACACATCATAGCCAGTATGTGATATTATCGTGAATAACGAAACTTTTTTTCTGGTGAGTTTTGGTATGTTTAGAATTAATCTGCTAACCGTTTCTGTCGCAAATCATATCTATTCCACCCAGCCCACCCCTATATATATATAGTATTATATATAATATATTTATACATAGTGTATTATACAGTCTAATATACTATATACAGTCTAAAATATATAATATATAACCAATAATATAACCATTGTTGTTATGGTGACGAAGAAAATTGCGGGCTAGGACGACCCCAACCCTGCCTTAGTTTACACTCGCTGCACTGTCTTAGGCGGAGCGAAATTTGCTTCCGAAAATGTCCACCTAGCGCTAAGATGGTCTTAGTCCCCTAAGATGGTCTTAGTAGTGTTCCAAAATGCCCCCCCAGGTCCTTCTAAGTGGCTGCGCCCACTCTTTGGAACAGCCTTCCCAATGACGTAAAACACGCCACCTCCCTAACCACATTCAAAACACGTCTAGAAAAGCACCTATTAGGTAAACAATTTCATGAATAAATTATTAACGTTTTCGTTTGATTTATGTCATTTATTATTTTCGTCTGCAATTTTACTTAGTTTTACTTGACCATAGTATGCCCACTATATCTTAATATTTTATTGCTTCGCTATTTTATTTGCCTTTTAAGATTTTATCCTTTCATTTTATTGCTAGATTTAGTACATTATACCCAATTTTTTATTTGATTTCACTGACGTCATTAAAAAATGTAATATCAGTAAGGAAAATTTTTTAATAATGGAATAAAAATTCTGATTCTGATTCTGAAAAGGGCGGCGTAAACCCTAGCACTTTTCCGTCTATTAGCGATCTCCGGGGTTTTTTCTCGTCTGATATTTTAGTCCGTCGGGAACGTCATCTGAGTGGGGACGATCGTGTCGTCTCATATGGAAAGTTGCAGACAACTTAATATCAAATCAGAATCCATAGTGATTCTTTAAAGATATTCAAATAAAATCAGGATCTTTTTGAAAAATTAATTCATACTTTGAAAGTAGGAAAAAATTTCAAGGGACTTTTGCACATGTAGATACATTAAAAGCCATTTTTTATAAACAGGCAACAGTTCTCGCATGACTGATTGTTGTGTATTTTTTTTCAAGACAACTAAAAAAATCGTTCCACTCTTCAAGACTTCAACTTGTAATTATAGACGAAATGTGTGGCACGGTTCAGAAGTTTTCTATAAATAAGGACGGGAGGACCTCACGCTCCGCCCACCTGTGCCCTGACTGTTGTGCGGCCCCAGCGGCGGGCTGATGCCCGCCATTATTACTTTTTTTTATGTATAATGTGTTGTTTTTTAACTTAGTTTGGCGCGTCTACGATTGTTTAATACACATAATTAAGGTATACCAGCGATACCCGCCCTAAGGTACTCTACCCTCCCCTGGCGTCGGGCCATGTTTTTTTACAGTCGCGGGAACAGCTGGCGGTAGTGCGGGCAAACGTTTGTGTGTGTGACGGCTTGCAGTAAAAAAAAAGGGTAGTTTTTAAAAATTTGTTTAAAAAAATAGACGGAAAAGTGCTAGGGGGGACGCCACCTTACACAATGTGATTCACTGGCGGGTGTGACGGGTTGTAGTCGCTCAGCCAATCGCTATCGATGCCCATAGCAACAATGTCCCCCACGCCATGTTCGATGGAATACCCACGAGCTCCGGGTGTAGAAATAGAGGGTGTGTTGAGGAACAACCGTGGCCTTTAACTCTCTCGCAGTCTGCCCTGGGCAGCATTCAGAGAGATTTAAAGGGCACGGTTTTTAGCTAACTAACTTCCTCTTTTGTACGACCGGGAGCTCGGGGGGATTCTGGTACGAGATTGGATGGCGCTACGGTGTCGTAGGGGCTTCGAAGTGATTGGGGGGCGAGTAAATGACGTCACACCTAGCCAGCGAATCACATAGTATTTCTAAAAAAGTTTCACCCCAATCACAAGGCTTCCACGCTCTCGCTGTTTTTAAAAAAAAAAATTTATCTCCACACCAAATACTCCACCCTTTTTTCCCCCTCCTCCTCCACCTCCTGCTTTCCTTTCCTTCTCCCCTTCCTTTTTCCTCCCCTAACCTTTCTTATAGCTTGGTAGTATTGTATAGTAGCAGCAGAAATATTAGTATATAGCAGCAGTAAGCACTTTCTTTACATTCCCCCCGACTCACCACACCAGCACCCCCACGCACGCCTCCGCGACAGACAAGGTAAAAATTTTCCTTCCCCTTCTTTTTCCTTTCCTTTCCTTTTCCCCTTCCCTTCTCCTCCCCTCTTCTCCCCAAACCCTTTTCTTATAGAGTTGGGTAGTATTTTGAGTAGTGGGCCAAAAATATAGTAGATAGCAAGAAATAAGTCGTTTTTTTTATCGCCCAAGCACGTTTTGGATTACGAAGACCGCTGCAAAAAACACTTGCAAAAATGTGTGTTATATGTTTTGGAATTGTTTGCAATTTTTTTGGATATTATTATTTCGGCCCTACCAAGCTTTTTGGGGTTGTGCAGAAACCAACCCGTTTTAAATTGCGAGAAAAAACATCTTCGTAATTTTTACGAAGACGGCTTGGACGAAAAAAACACGGTTATTTACTGCTGCTATACTACTACTATTCTGCTGCTACATACAACTACTCCAACTGCATAAAAAAGGGGGTTAGGAGGAGGAAGGGAGGAAAAGGGAGAAGGAGAAAGGAAGGAAAAAAAAAGGAAGGAGAAGGGAAATATATGTCCCTTGTCTGTCGTGGAGCCGGCGGGGGGTTGTATGGTGTGGTGAGTCGGGGGAATGCCCCCGTTACCCTGGGCCCATCACCCATAACAAACTCATCACGAGCGCTATGGCATTGTAATAGGGCCCTAATTTCATTTGTATATTTTCCCTTTTCAGTTCTGATAAAGAAAACATCATATATACTCAATTTATGACATTTTTATATATATTTCGTCCCTAGGCAGTCTTTAAGTTTAAGGGCCGCTAAAATCTTTAATACTCACAATCTACCCGCAGAATGCCAAATGTTTCCCAAAAAAAGTGAGGATGTCGCTAGGTCGTGAAGCATGGACGTTAGCCTCCTTGAATGTAGCCCCCCGGGAGCTTCAGAGGAGTTAAAAGGGGACGGTGTTTAGCTTAACTAACTCCTTATTTGTACGACCCAGTTCGCAGGGATTCTGGCGAATATGGGAGGGCGCCGGTGTCGCCATGGGCTTTTGATAGTGATTGTGAGCGGTACAAAAACGTACAGCCTCGCCCGCGAAACACATAGTATTTTCAAAAAGTTTCAGCCAACACAAGGTTTCCCGCTCCCCACTGTGTTTATAAACAAATTTATCATCCACACCAAAAAATCCACCTTCTTCCTCCTCCCCCTCCTCCCCCTCCCAGCTTCTCGTTCTCCTCCTCCTCTTCCTCCCCCTAAAATTTTTTTATAGCAGTTGGTAATGTTTTTAGTAGTAGCGCTAATGTAGTAGTAGTAGCAGCAGATGAGCTGTGTTTGTATCGTCCCAAACACCGTCTTGGGTTACGAAGACCCCTCCATTTCACGCAACACTTTCTGAAGTGTGTTATAAGCTTTGTGATATTGTTTGCAATGTTTTTTGGGTGATTATTATTTCGGCCCTACCAAGCTTTTTTGTTTTTGCAAAACCAATCCGTTTTAATTGCGAGAAAAAAAAGGGCTTCGTACCAAGACGATGCTTGGGGCGACAAAAAAAACGGGTTATTTGTATTACTGCTGCTACTATATATATTGCTAATTTACTGCTCTATATACTACAACTACTACAATGCTATAAGAAAAGGTTTGGGAGGAAGAGGAGGAGGAAAGAAGGAGAAAGGAAGGAAAGGAAAAGGAAAGGGGAAAGGGAAAATATGTACCCCTTTTCTTCGCGGGGCCGTGTGGGGGGTGTATGGTCACGGTGTGGTGAGCATGGTGAGTGCCCCCGTTCGCCACTCGGCCCATCACCTCATAACAAACCTTTTAATAAACTCACCACGAGTGTAGGAGATTGTTTTATGGCCTAATTTTATTTGTATACTTGCCCTGTTTTGCAGTTCTTGAGGTCAGGAAACATCATATATACTCAATTTATGATATTTTTTGTATATGCGTGCTCTAACCGCCACCCCTACCGTGGCGCTATGTTTTTTGACAGCTTAACGTCTTTAAGTAGCTGGCCTCATGTGCCCGCAGAATGCCAGAACAGCTGTTGGAAGTCGCTAGGTCGTGAGATTGACCTTTAGCCCTTCTCTGAATGTAGACCCTGGTGTACGGCGAGTCTACTTGCGAGGCTCCAGATGTTACCAGATACGGCTCCAAACGTCACTGTCCTCGGCACGAGTCACCTGCAATGCTCACAGAACACAAAATACAGCGCCCTACAGCCTCTACCTTCCACTACTACTGACAGCCGGACGGGTCAGAAATGGCAGCCTGCCTGGGGGATGCTTTTTGCACTTTACGGCTTCCACGGGAAATCTTGTCTGCCAAGAGTACGGTGCACGAGGTTTCAGACGCCTGTCCTCTCCTACAGTCACTGCATGGAGCTGCTATCATTTCACCTGCCTTCCCGAAGCAACTACTGAGGTAAGGCCATGTCAACAGAGGTCTGAGATTCCTCTCCTTCTTTACACGTAATACCCGTCCTGCTGCACGGGCGTACTTCATGCGCGAGTTTCCCGGACTTGTTACTAACTCTCCAAGGCCGGATCTCAAGACGGCTCTCTGAAAACCCGGTGGGTCCAACCATGAGGATGTGAAGGAGGGAGCCGTACCGTTTCGCCCCATTTTCACACACCAGAGGCAGGGTTTCCTTGCTTTCCGGTGGTCCAAGTTCAGGTTAACTTGAGTCCATTACACGTCAAGGGATTATCAGCTGGCCGTGACGAAGATACCATTCCAGAGTGGGTGTCACCCTCTAGTCTCGTGGCTGAAGCATAAGGTGTAAGGATCCACGGTTGCTTGACGAAGCTCACCTCTCAAGTATCCCGCCCACCTCCCTGCCCCACACCATTCGCCGTCGTGCCGCAATGGTCAACCCGTCAGCGCGTACTTCACGACAGCGGGACTCCCTTGTGCGGGTACTGGCAGTTGGAACTACACGAGGCAGTGGCGTAGGCTACGGTGGCCTGGGTGGCACGTGCCACCCACGAGAAGCCGGTGCCCACCATGTGCCCACCCCTGGCCACGGCTGCCGTGTGTGTGGGAGCCGTGTTCCACTAGTAGAGACTGAGGGAGCATGCATGGAGTAATTAATAAATATTTCTACGATACTTTTACCCTCGCCTCAAATACAATAAATTTTTTCCTGTGCTTGAAAGAAGAAACATGCCTCTGAGTGGTTAAATTCAATCTTTCTATTGATCACTTTTTATAGCAACGAACATCACTAAATTACACCAGTTTTTTTTTTACCCTTAGCAAATTTTCTATAATGCCTTCGTGTTGGTACTTATTGTTACTGTCTCCCTCTTGCTGCATGCACAGTTTCTTCTCATTATTGGAAAAACTGGATGTATTCATCATGTATCTTATGTCCATGAGCAAAATGGTTGATTGTGCAACGGAAATGTATGTCCAATGAGCAAACTAGAGAGCTACAACGACTTTCGGGATACCAGAATGGGCTTGCAGGTAATGATATTTCAAAGTAATGAAAGAGAACGGAATATACCGTTCCTCCGTGTTCTAGAAAGGTTTTCAATTACTGCAATGATGACAGGCTATTGATGCAAGAGAATTTTAGGTCAATAGATGCTGGGTTTGCTATGAAGCTAGCCATTATGAACTATTCTGGTTAGGATATAAATCTTATCAAATTTGCTACAGTCCGCCAATCTTGACATGGTAAAAGCTGTAGAATTAATTGAAACTGTAGGAGCCCACCTTGAAGAAATGCGGGTCAGACCAGCTCTTTTGATGCTTTGTGGGTGAAGTTTTGAGAGCAACTCAGCAGCTCCTGGTTTTGATACTTCGAGTGTAGAATGGGGTAGATCACTCACGAAACGGAAACTGTCTACAAAATTGTAGGATTTTGTTGTTACTGATTTATTGGATAAACAGTCAGGGAGCACACATTCGGATTCCAGTGTTAAGGATTCAACACGAATTAACTTCTGTCTATCCTATTCTTAGATCATAAGTTAACCGAAATGACAAGGCGCTTCAATAATGAACGCACTGTAAACTTTGAAAGCATTACAGGCACTGAATCCTCCACAAAGTAAGGAGTTCTTATCT
>JACEEZ010014128.1:0-97500 GCA_016584305.1 Chionoecetes opilio | reverse complement strand
CTATTTCACATAATTCTTCTGTACTAACAAGCTGTATGGCACTTTTTGGGCCTTAATGTGAGTTGTTGGGAGTTTTGAGGACGGGAAGTACTATATAGTGTCTCCAGGCTTGACTGAGGGGAGCGTGAATCCAGGTGAATGTTTCAACAAATGCAAAGCGGCGGAGAGGCCAAACAAGAAGCCGTCGCTTTAACTTACATTCTCGGTGAGGATGGTTGGACCTGCTTCCCTCACACCTCAGTGCAGGCCCACGACTAGCTCATGCACAACCCGACTGCTGGCTCACTTGTGACGTTAGCTGCCCTGGGAAGCCCTACCACAGGAAGATAAGTGATCGTCTTATACGAGGATCAGACCCAAACGACAAGTCGTGTTGGTTCCTTCATCATATGCACACCAGTGTTGTGGTGTTGATGTTGTTCCTCCGATCCTCAAGCTTGGATGTGTTTTTCTTGGTGGCAGTGGAAGAAAGTACCACACAAGTGGTGAATGGTGGGTTGGGCGTGCACTTGCATTCCTTGCCCTGCACGACATGTGCACCTTCCACAACGATGAACAGATGAGCAAGTGAAATAATTGCTAATTGTCACACCTTCCTATACACATTCTTTCATTAATTTTATTAATAATTTAGCGGAAAAGTAATGGTCTACAATAGTGGCAAAAGCGACTGAGTCAGTCACTGAGGTGAGGCTACACAGTTTACACCCATATACGTATGTACTACAATACTATGTATACTGCTGTCTGCTGTCAGGGATTAACCTCCCAACATTGTAAGGCATCAAGGTGCCTGATTAGACGAAACTGTCGCTACCTCTGAGGTGGATTAAGGTTGGTATATTGATCTGGCAAGTGTTGAAAGCCTACTGAACTTCATATGCGGTATATAATCCTAATAATGTACCTTACTTTTTTTACCTAATGATTACCGAGGCATCGGAGAAGTGGAGGAAGCCAGTCATGGATAGGGTCGAGGGGAAGACCTAGCAATGACCGCATTGGTTGGCTGCACATCGCCAGCCACAGCTCCGTCGCCTCGTCTTGCACTAACACCTGCATACACTTCCTCCTCCCGCGGCCACTCACTAAGGTGCAGGAAAGATAGGCGACAAAAAAGCTTTTCGAAGGACACTTTTAGTACCGTTGTGTAACGACGGGCGGCGCGGCTAAGGCAGCACAGGAGGGATTCATTCATGTTAAATCTTTGGTGCTTGTAAACAACCAGTATTGAGTCAGCGAGAAATAGTGAGTCTTGTTTTGCTTAATAGTTTCTCTGTACAAGGCTATCAGAAGGGTGCAAGTGAGCATTGCTGGCCTTCTCCTGAAGGAATCTGAAAGCAGCAGCAGCAGCAGCAGCAACAACAAAAACAACAACATCAACAACAACAACAACAACAACAACAACATTACCTATGGTTAGTCTCAACAGAGTTTTGTCTCGTTCAATCGTTGGCACCGAAATATAAAATTCCCTAGCGACATTAACCATCATTTCACTTTTTGTCAAAAGCTACAATAAGGATAACTTCAACCTGTTTTTTTTTACATTTTTTTTCAGCATGGTTATCATACATATGCGCTGCTGACTCAACTGACTGCTAGTTCACTAACAGTCACGGCCGCCCAGCTCACTCAAGGGATGTATGTAGCCAGTGGCGTACCCAGAAAATTGAAAAGGGGGGGGGCCAAAATATATATATATATTATATATATATATATATATATATATATATATATATATATATATATATATATACATCTCATAGACCATTGTAGATATAGTGGTCTGTGATATATATATATTTATTTATTTTATATATATAAATATATTTTTGTATTATTTATTTTTTGCAAAGGGGGGGGCCATGGCCGCATGACCCCCCCCCTCGGTGCGCCACTGTATGTAGCGGACAATAGACCCCTATTATGCAGAAAGTCTTTCAATATGATCTAAAGTGAACTTTTGTCCAGACCAACCGAATAGAAGCAGTATCTTAGCAGCAAATTTTTACTAATTACGTGAACCAGTGGATTGCAGAGCCACACACATCATTACATTAGTTAACAACAATTTTGCCTCTGTGATGGAATTGTCAGGCTTATATGTCAATCATGATGCTGAAACCAAATATGAAAACCGTTTTTCTTATCTGATCTAGTTTTATCTAAATTACATTTTTTTCTCGGAATGACATGCCAATTCGTCATTAAGGGATGAAACATCAATCAGGCTGGTCACATGGCATTCAATATATTTTAAAGTAAATAATGGGTTATTCGCAAGTATATTATGCTACATGCAGTGTGTTTCAACATTAAGACATCATAATTAGAGCTGAAATAACAATTGAATATGTACTAAATAACTAAATATGGTAAAACTCTCAAACTTCTTGCTGTTCACTTTTTTTTAGGGGGGGGGACGTTAATTGAAATATTAAGAAATATGGCTCTGATATCCCTGAGAGTCTTACACGATAAACTATATTGTTATGCGGTATTCCTGGCCAATTTTGAAGACGGTAGGATAATACTTTTTCTCATGAATATTTTAAATTAAATATAGGTTTTTTTTTGGAAATTTTAATTTCTATCTACTTCCTCATAAATGATCGTATGTAAACTTGCTTTATACCATTCGATAAGACAATCATTCCTCTACATTTGCGACGTTCATTTCAACTGTTGCCGTGAAATTCAGTTTTTGGCAAATTTTTTGTTTGAACCTTTTTTCGTTCATTTTTCTTTTCGTTTCTTTTTTTCTTTTCCTTTTTTTTTTGCTATGAAAATACTTGCAAAATTGCCTATAGCATTCTTCTGTGAAATGCTGCAATCAGATTGGAAATAAGTCAAGCAATTGTTTAGGAGTTAGAAACTATTCACGACTAATGCGGGAAAAAAAAGGAGCAATTAAAGATTAATTATTTATCATACTGATCTACACTTACTCAATTAAATAATATTCCAGACATCTCTGATTTGTATTTAGACTATTAACAACCATTTTAGGCCTTTTGTCACCTATCTCACTCCTTTTTAAAAGGATAATAGGCACTCAAAGGTACGGGAATCATAGGAGCGACACCTCTCTTTTTTCGTCAAGTTGCTGCTCATTAATTTTCCAGCCTCGTAAGCGTCACTCTCCTCCTCCTGGGACTTTTTTTCAACTTTTTTCTTCTTCTTCTTCTTTGCTGGAAGTGTTGATGACTTCTTCTTTGTCTTCAAGTCCTTCCTTCGAAGGAAAGCAAGGAGATGGGGCGAGTTGGATAAATCCAGAGAACACAGGAAGGAGTAGTGGCTGTGATCAAAATTGTGTTCCAGGGTGGTGACTTGAGACACTAAGGTACGGTTACACTAGCCATCGAATGCTCTGGACATCAGCGATCCAGTTGGCTAAACATCCATCCATCCATCCAGATCTCTGGATGAGTACGTTGTACACTATGATGTAGCCTACTCCTGATGGAGATCTGGATCTCGATATGTTTTCATATTTCTGCCCTACTATAACGGCGTCAAAACTACTCCGCACCCACCATTACCTGCCCATCCTGGCCAGTATATACATGGAACTGTCGCCGATAGGAAGTGTTCCTATTTTCGACGACAGTTCCAGTTCTTGATCTTGATATTAAGGTACACAATATATACATTTAACCAACTTTTACCCGTGTTTCTACATTCAGTGATTAAATACCAACACTAGCTTGAACAGTTAGGTTTGGGGTTAGTTAACCAACTGAGGGGTCTGGGGGAGCGCAGCCCCCCCAGCTAGGTCAGGTATAAAGGTACTGTACGTTACCAATGTCAAACTGCAGTTTTAGATTTTTTGGACAAGCATAAAATGTGGTGTCCAATAATGACATAGCTTATATTCTTCCTTTTCATCTATTACCAGTGGAACTGTCGCCTAAAATTTCCACGTCGGCGAGTGTTCCATTGTCAGCGAGAGTTCTCGATTGTTGTTTCGGCGAGAATTCCTATTGATGACGGTTCCATAAACCTTTGCTAGGAGGCCTTGCTGCATCGGCGCTTTTGATGCAAAAAGTTGTCAACGAAGCAGTAATCAAATGATGGTCTAACAACAAGCAATACAAAAAAATTATAAGCTTCAAATTTTTCTATATGATATAAAGATGTAATCATTTAAGTTTTAAACATAAATGAAATGAGTTATGCTTATTTTCTAAAAAATATTTCGCAAAATTGGGTACTGTATAACATAGAGCCTCAGTTTTACTTCATTGGATGGCTTCCACTGGACAGAATATATTGAACTGGTTGAATACATCTTTCGTCCAGCCTAATCACTGGACTCCAGCCCAAATCGTCCAGCGTTGGACAAAATCCAACTGGATCGCTGGAGTCCAGAGCATTTGATGGCTAGTGTAACCGCGGCTAAGATGGTCCTGTTCAATCCTACAGACTTGTCTTAGGAGACCTTCTTCCAAACCTTGGAATAGAGGCTTTCATTAAGGTATTGTGCTCTCCCTCTGAGGCGCCTGCGTTGGAGGTCAGGTACCGATACACAGACTTGATGAGGTCAAGCTTCTCCTATGGTAGTTCGGCAAGGTAGAGCTTTTTCTCGCTGTGTGGTGCAGGCTCGTCCTTCTTACCTTCGGCCTTACGTTTCACTCAGCACCAGGAAGACTCCCTTGGGACAAAGATCGTGCTGGTTGTTTTACTTGACTCTGAGGTGGAAAAAGCTTACTTATTCATCTCACCAAGGCACTTGTCTGAAGGATTTTTTTTTATTATTTCGCTCCTGTAGTAAGAAAAAAAAACATTGTGGGAGGGGTGTAGAGAACGTGTGCGCGTTTGTTGTGGCCGCCGGTATTCAAATTCGCGCGGGGGTGGAAGGAGGCGTTAACCCCCTCGCATTCTATGACGCGTTATGCGTCATTCGAGAAGTGATGTCTGGAACACCTATGACGCGAAACGCATCATTCAGCCCTCCGCGTCAGAAAAATATTCGTCTAAAATCGATAAATAACCCTATCTGCGTCATTTTTGGGCAAGTGTTCAGTAAGCTATTTAAAAAAAAAATGAATTATCTGTCAACCCTCTGTCAGCATTCTTATGGTAGAGCACACATCAAATATTATAGTTGCCTCCCGGCAGTCAGCCTGTCAGGGCATTGTGAGCGGCGGTGTTTTAAAGGCCCCACCGGGGACTCAAGAGTCTGCGTTCAGTGCTTTAGCGTGTATTTGTTGCATAATAAATCTATGTGAATGACCTGTCAGTGCATATATAATGAGGATCAAGATACAATGTCCTGGAAATAGGCTATACATCAAGTATAGGCGTCCAGCCTCTGGCCCCTTTGCTTTTGGGACAGTTCTTGCGGCTGGAACGTAGCAGCGAGCCACGTTCCAGCCAATTAACTCATTACGCTAATTACTCATTAAGGGCTTGTTCTACGCAAAAAGTTTGTTGCACAGATCCCCATTGATTTTGACAGCACTACTTGCATGTCGAATTTCAGCTCAATCCGACAATAATTAGGAGTAGTTTACGCTAATTACTCATTAAAGTAATCATCCAGACCATTTCATCATTCCTGATTTAATGCAGTCCAAATATAGCCATGATCGAGTATATCAACAATATGTTCTCACATTTTGCATCCAACCACCCGTTTTTAAATGATCCGCATTCAAAAGCTGTAAATTCCCCGTGCTCTCAAAACACAACTGTTGACCAGCAGACGACGCACCATGGGTCGGCGACGTCACAACAGTAAGCCTTCCAGCCCTGCCTGATACAGATGCGCGGAGACTTGGAGAAAAATTTAGTACTTGGGGAGTTTTGGGTGTTTCTGATATATTTTTTGTGCGATGTGGCATGTACTTGCATCCTGTGTGGGTGCAGCGTGGGGGCTGTGCCTTTCCCGAGAGCTTAGCACCCATTTGCAAACTGTGGGGCGACGATATATGTGTGCAGATGTGTGCAGCGGCGGGAAGCGGCGGGTAGTAGCAAGGCCACCGAGATGAGAGGGCTGCAGTACCCTGGCTACTACCAGCCGCTCCCCGTCGCTCCAAAGGTCTGCACACATATATCGTCGCCGTGTGGGTTGTGAATGGGTGCTAAGCTCTCGGGAAGGGCTAAGCTTTCTTGTTGTGCCCATGCAGGATGCAAGTATGTGCCGTGTCGCACAAAAAATATACCAGAAGCACCCGGGATTCTAAGGGTACTGTATTTTTCTCTGAGTCTCCGTGTGTCTGTGTCGGGCGGGGCTGGGAGGCTTACCTCTTGTGACGTCGCCAGCAAGTTTCGCGCCACGGCTGGAATGTGGCTGTTGTTTTTCCCGCGCTTTTTACAAAAGTCATGTTTTTAGGGAAATAAGGCGTGAAAATGAATAATTTTTTGTGGATTAGGTATTTTGAATGAGCATTCAACATAATTATGCAAAGAAAAAATGGGTCTGGACGATTACTTTAAGGGCTTGTTTTACGCAAAAAGTCTGTTTCACAGACCCCCATTGATTTTGACAGCATTACTTGCATGTCAAATTTCAGCTCAATCCGACAATATTTAGGATTAGTTATACCCTTTTTGGCTTAAACTTGGTTCCACGGGTCTTATGGTAGGAAGCAGCTCGCTTCGCTCGCTGCCAATTATCGTATAACGGTTGATAACGGACAGTTCAAGCACATGAACGAAGTTTATAGCGATTTATATCCTATATAGCCTATTAGCCTGAATGATTGACGTGTGTATTAGCGAGGTGATGATATAAAAACTGAAACTGTGCAGTGCGAGTTGACTTTTAAATGAATTGTACACACGGGTAATTTTGTTTTATATCAAGTATAGGCGTCCAGCCTCTGGCCCCTTTGCTTTTGGCTCAGTTCTTGCGGCTGGAACGTGGCAGCGAGCGGGTGTAAAACCGAAGTTTATTTAGCACTAATGAAATCATTACGCTAATTACTCATTAAGGGCTTGTTCTACGCAAAAAAGTTTGTTGCACAGACCCCCATTGATTTTGACAGCACTACTTGCATGTCAAATTTTAGCTCAATCCGACAATAATTAGGAGTAGTTTACGCTAATTACTCATTAAGGGCTTGTTTTACGCAAAAAAGTTTGTTACACAGACCCCCATTGATTTTGACAGCACTACTTGCATGTTAAATTTCAGCTCAATCCGACAATATTTAGGAGTAGTTATACACTTTTTGGCTTAAACTTGGTTCCACGGGGCTTATGGTAAGAAGCAGTTCGCTTCGCTCGCTGCCAATAATACACATGCACACATTTTTATTTCTATCAAGTATAGGCGTCCAGCCTCTGGCCCCTTTGCTTTTGGCTCAGTTCTTGCGGCTGGAACGTGGCAGTGAGCCATGTTCCAGCCAATTAACTCATTACGCTAATTACTCATTAAGGGCTTGTTCTACGCAAAAAGTTTGTTGCACAGACCCCCATTGATTTTGACAGCACTATTTGCATGTCAAATTGCAGCTCAATCCGACAATAATTAGGAGTAGTTTACGCTAATTACTCATTAAGGGCTTGTTTTACGCAAAAAGTTTGTTGCACAGACCCCCATTGATATTGACAGCACTACTTGCATGTCAAATTTCTGCTCAATCCGACAATATTTAGGAGTAGGTATAAACTTTTTGGCTTAAACTTGGTTCCACGGGTCTTATGGTAAGAAGCAGCTCGCTTCGCTCGCTGCCAATTACTTCGTGTTTGCACCTACACTATATGGTTTTATGTATACATTGTATGTTATGATGCTTGACTGTGAGCGTATGTGTGCGCGTATGTGGGTGTGTGCATGCATTTTTTTTGTTTCTTGTTACTACAGTATATCCCACCAAACATTGGAAACATAAGACAGAAGGCGGGGACGAATTATATACATGTAGTCCCCGCCTTCTGTCTCATGTTTCCATGGGTAGAAGAGAATGCGGTTTGGCTTCAGCTCAAAAATTCTCAATCTCCGAAATTAATGAGGCTAGAAACTATTGCTTGGTGGTATTCTTGTCTTTACAGTGTGGACATATATTATCATCTATACAACTTTCGTGCATATTTTCCAAACCAACTAACCAAAATATAAAGGTTTTAAATAATATTTCACTGCTAGTAGATGATCAAGTTTACACGGATATATCTCAGGAAATATTGCAGATACGAACATTCTGAAGACATCCCAGAACTGCTGATGAAATTCGTCATTTATATGCATACATAGAAAATTACTTTAGTGAGAAAAGTTTCGAGAAAAGAAGGTGGGAACATTCTACACCGTCCGTATTTATCGGGTGTTTTATAAAATTATCAAGATATATTCGCCAAAAAAAGAGTTTTTGACATAGTACTAAAAGCTTACATTCATTTTCGTTTGTTTTCAGGAGCTCTACACAGTGAAACAAAATTCAAAGCTGTATCATAAAACATTGCTGAAAAAATCGAGAAAATGTAAAAAATTTGATTGTTTCGAGATAAATGCTTAGTTTACGCTACTTTTACAACGGTGCATATTAATTTATCAGAAAACTAATTGTTGCTATGGATGACTGGTATAATTCCGCTTCTTTTGGTATGCAATACATTGAATGTTTTCTCAGAAAATATTTTCTAGTGAAGAGTTGAAGTCAATTGACTGTTTATGCACATTTATTGAGTCTCATAATGGCATTTGTTTTGTGTGCTTTACAGTTGTTTATGTGATAATCTTATGGAACAAACATCTACAAAGATAATAGTATAACATTTATTCTGATAAGAGTATTTGGTGTAGGGGAAAATTACACTGGAAAGTAAACTTTTTACGCGTAGAAAAGCCCTTCTGAGCCTCTCCCACGGGTTGCCACTGGAAAGAATTCATAAATATAATTACGGTATGCGAGGGGGTTAAATGGGTGTTTTAACTGTGTTAAAATGTTCAGATCAATATGAAAGTTTACCCTCGAATTCTTCTAGCCTATCGGATTTTTCTGGGACATAAATTAAGAAAACTATTTCTTTAGCCTAACTAGCCTGAACGCCCCGTGATAATACGAAGAGGCTTCATTCCCTAAATTTATAGAATGTTTATGCAGCAATGATCGAACAACACACACACACACACACACACACACACACACACACACACACACACACACACACACACACACACCGCTCCGATGGTCAGGTTGATAGCGTGCGGCTTTCCCACTCTGTAGGTTGGCGGTTCGAATATTCGCCCTCCCGGGGATTTTTCACTGAATGACTGACTGATTCAGGCGGTTACTGTCCCCCTTGAGCAAGGGGATGGGGGTGTGTGGTGTGTGAGGTCCCAACATTGCCTAAAGATCGGTAACAATGAGCTCCGCTCCAATTAAGCTCGCACTGAGGGGGTGAAACTGGCGATCGCGAGCCAGCTCGCGTAGACAAGACCATGGGTGAATAACACATATAAACACACACACACACACACACACACACACACACACACACACACACACACACACCAACACAACCCAGCTAATCATCACCGGCGGGCCAACGTAAGCATTAGAGCGGCGAACGACGGCCACCAGCGGCAAATTTTCCTTCGACAGCCCGCCGATGGCCCGGCAGCTGGTGTATTTTCAGACAGGAAAAAATACTATATTGAAAATCAATGTACATAATTTGAAGAATTAAATATCTATATGTGTAAATATTTTGAAACTACACTTATATGATGATCTTTTAGTCCGGTAAGTGAAGTGCTAAGGTTAAAAACAATAGAGGGAAAATGTTTTGCAACTGATATCAGTTTATTGATATGTCTATGATGTGTAAAAAAGTCCCACAAAATATGAGCATGGGAAATGTCTTAATCCTAAGGCCCGGTTCACACTTCACGTTTTTGCTGGACGTAGTCTACGTGCGTCTTGTTATCGTGACGTCACCGTGACGTCACGATAACAAGACGCACGTAGACTACGTAGAAAGAATTGGGAGCTCCGAATAATGTGAGTTGGGACGCGCGTCTCTCAAGGTCAGTGACGTCCTCACTGCTCCAGCAACGTGGTCGCGTGAGCTCTGGTTCACCCTACACAGGCAGGGAGTGACGTCACTGTGACGTACTGTGAGTCACTGATGACAAGACGCACGTAGACTACGTCCAGCAAAAACGTGAAGTGTGAACCGGGCCTTACACGGCGGGTGACGTATGTTGGAATTATCGACCACCAATTGATGGTCGACAACAACTGTTAAAATTATAATGTTGATTAATGTGAACTCACCATGCGATAACCCAATTCTACCTTAATCTGCCATGATACCCTATTTAGCTCTAACTAAGGTATACTCAGCATTGGCAGGTGGGTTGTATTATGTGTTGGCTTGATCTCTATCCTTGGGGAAGTATTGGATGTCGATGTGGTCAGAGTTGCAACAGGCTGGGAGTGGAACTCGTGGCTTTCGGGGTGACTGGTTGAAACCTCCACCTAAAATGGCCGCGATGGTTGGTCGGCCGAGGATGCTTTTCACAGCTGAGCCGATATTATCAAAGTGTGTTTTACACTTAGTCCTTTCTTAACCGATTGATCGGTTAAAATTTACTCATATTATTATGAGTTGACTACACCTTAGTGTATAATCAAACCGCTCACTCCGACCTCATGTCGTAGTGGCAGACGCGTTACTAAATTACCTCCACTGAAATAAACTTTCAGCTTGGCTCGTGAACGCCACGTATTGTTCCAATAATATTTTACTCCCATACGTGGGTCACTCACAATTCTTATACTATGTTAATCCTTTGATTAATTGTGGTATTATAGATGAATACCACCAAATTTATATCTAATTACATCTTAATATACCCAAATCTATTATAATATATACATAGGTGGAATTTGTGTTCGTATCCCGAATTCCTGACGATAGGCGCCAAATTCCACCATTCAAATTAACCTTATTCAAAATTAGAGCGGTTTTTAGTGGATAATTTCCACAACGTACTCATACGTCCATAGTAGGGTGAGCGAGGAAGGCGGGTGACGTACAAGTACGTCATTAAGATTTTGGCCCAATTTTGGTCCCTACAGCAGCCTCTTGCTGTGTAGATATGTATTACACTAAATGGGAGTAAATTCCACCGCACATATCCCAGCAAACATGGTCATGACGGGCCGGCATCAAATCAGTGTCGGCAAATCACAAACGGCATATTGGCATTGAGTCAGCAAACCGTAATGAAGTTATCGGCCTGGCTGCGGACCGACAACTTGTGCGTATATGTTTGCACCCCGGGCCTGTGTCGGTTACGTTACGGGTCTGTGTCAGATCTGTGTCGGCAATCCGTAACCAAACTATTTCCATCCACTACTGAGCCACAAACGGGCCAACATAGCATCTAAATCGTGCCATAAGCGGGCCAACACAGCAACTGAATCGTGCCACAAGCAGGCCGATTTAGCATCCAAATAGTGTCACAAGCGGGCCTACACAGCAACTGAATCGTGCCACAAGCAGGCCGACTTAGCATTTGAATAGTGCCACAAGCAGGCCGACTTAGCATTTGAATAGTGCCACAAGTTGGCCAATATAGCATCTGAATAGTGCCACAAGCAGGCCGATAAAGCAGCTGAATCGTTTTACCGTTCCTAATGCCGGTGTAGCGCGCCGACTAGCTACCCCGCCCGGATAGCTACCCTGCCACGACTACGCACGTACGGCAGATGACGTCACACAGGAAAACATTGGCCACGCCTCCTGGACAAGAACACTATCGTCAGATTTGCTTATTTAACCTATATATATATATATATATATAAGTCTACAAAACTTAACTCCAAACCTATCCAAAATTTAACCAAACCTAAATCAAACCTAAACCAAACCTTAATTTAACCAAAATTTAACCATATATTTTTATATGATAATAGCAAGGTATATTAGGTTACTTAAGTTTGATTAGGTTAAATTTAGGTTAAGTTAAGGCTTGGTTTATATATGATTTAGGTTTGGTTAGGTTTGGGTTAAGTTTTGTAGACTTATTTAGGTTAAATAAGCGAATCTGATGATAATGTTCTGGTCCTGGAGGTGTGGCTAATGTTTTCCTGTGTGACGTCATCTGCCGCGTGTGCGTAGTCGTGGCAGGGTAGCTATCCGGGCAGGGCAGCTAGTCGGCGCGCTACACCGCCCCACTTTTAAATGAACACAGGTTTGTGAATGGAATAACCTGTTGCCAGGATTGAATGGGTTCTCAACTCTTACAGTATGAGCTAAAGACCAATATAGTGCAACAAAGAATAAAAATTATCACTGTTTCTTCAAATCAAGCCATAATCATCAGTCTCGGCTGCAGTATATCAGTTTTGCCTGTGGTTGAGGCAGTCTGGCACTGGCAGTCAGCAATCTAATTCACAATGTGTGCCCTAATACACCATCAGGCTGCTACAAGAATAAATAATGTAAATGAAACAACAGTAATTATGAATACAAATATAATTTTCATTAGAATATAATCACTGTATTGTTACAAAAGTGGAAAAAAAGTCCAGACAAATGTGGTAAAATTTCTATTAATGAACAGACAAATAACGAAATAAATAAACAAATAAATACATGAATGAATAAATAATTAATTAAATAAATAAAAAAAAAAAAAAAAAAAAAAAAAAATATATATATATTTTATATATATATATATATAATTTATATATATATATATATATATTATATATATACTATATATATATATTTTAATATATATATATATATATATATATATATATATATATATATATATATATATATATATATATATATATATATATATATATATTAATTTTACCCATAACGTATAGTTATAACAGGGAAGACTCTTATGGCTCTTATGGGAGCTGTCATCCTGCTCACGCACTATTCATGAACTATGTACTATAATATGTGACAACTCATGAATATTGAGATGCTGCAAATCTAAATGATGAACGCCGAGAATAAAATTGGATAAGTATCATCGATCTTCTAACCTCATAAGACATTATGGGAAAATCTGACGTTAAATAGAAAGAAGAAGGAAAATGTAGCCTGAAAGTCTGTCAATCTCTGTAAATTAGGTTAGGTTAGCTTAGGGAAAAAAAGATAACCGAAATGCATCAGAAAATTATCAGGTTTTCCTAAACCACTGAGAACTTATACAACCAGAGGTGTTAAGTCTCAACCCATAGCAAATCGGATAAATAATATAATTCCCACCATCTGTCAGATGTGCAGGGGGCTGTCCTGTACAGCAGGCCACTGGTGTCCTCTTCTGTTTCATTAAAGATACAAACATCTTGGGATGAAGACCATGTGCCATGCTCCCATGTTGGTGCCTTCTTCACCACCTAAAAGGGTTTGATCACAAGTTGCTCTGAAAAAGAAAACTAAGATTAGATTTTCATGATCCGATGCACTGTCATAAGTTTACATAACTCTTTGCAGATTTCTTATTTGTTCTATCGGCCAATAATCTTCACAAAAGATATTGTTCAACCTGCAATCACCTCAGTTACACCTTACAATACAATATAGACCACAATCAGTGGCGTACCGAGGGGGGAGGCCATGCGGCCATGCCCCCCCCCCTTTTTGCAAAGAAAAAAATATAACCAAAATATATATATATATAGATAGCACTAATATATATATATATATATATATATATTATATAAATGATATATATATATATATATATATAAATGATATATATATATATATATATAATATAATATATATATATATATTAATATACATATATATATATATATATATATATATATATATATATATATATATATATATATAATATATATATATATATATATTTTATAGATATATATATTATATATAGTAGATTAGATAGATAGATAGATAGATAGATAGATAAACAAAATTAGACATTTATTTAAAAAAAAATTTACATTCTTTTTTACGGGGGGGGGAGGGATTTCTGTTTTTATTTTCTTATTTTTATATTCTCATATTTTTTACATTTTTAGATTTTTATATTTCGGATTATATATATATTTTTTTTTATATATTTCGATTTTTTATTTATTTTTAAATATTTTTTGTTAATATTTTAGATTTTCATATTTTATATATATAATATATAATTATTATATATATTATATATAATAATATATATATATATATATATATATATATATATATATAAAATATATATATGACGTCTCCGTGGTGTAGTGGCTAGCGCGCCTAGCTACGAATCTGCAAGCCCTGGTTCGAATTGTGGCCAGGGCAAGTCGGCGACCAGCCACAAATATGTTCTTCCTCCCTTTCGGGGTTGATAAATGGATACCTGGGGAAGGTAACTGTAGTAACCCGAATGTCACAATAGCCCTTTGTCCCGGGGTAACGGGTTCTCACCCACCACAGGCTCAAGGGCTAATGCGACGGAGATGAGCACAGAGGCCACGCGCAGCGTAGCGTATGCCCCCATCTTTACTTTATATATATATCTATATATCTATAATAATATAAGCGAAAGTGTGTCTGTCTGTCTGTCTGTCCGCGATAGGTGCCGCCCCCTGTGGCGGAATCTCCTCATATGGCACAGTTTTGGAACCAGCTCGACCAGGGGAAGGTTTTAAGCCCACTTATGAGATGATCCGAGCACTTTTTTTTTCTTTTTTTCGCAGCCTATTAGCGAGAATTGTGAAAAAAAAATGTGGGTTGCGAGAATTGAGGAAACCTTGATGTAGGGTGATGGGTAATGGGTGAGTGAATGGGTGGGGGGATGGTTAATGGGTGTGGGGTGATGGGTGAGTGAATGGGTGGGGGGTGATGGATGATGGGTGAGGGAATAGGTGGGGGGTGATGGGTAATGGGTGAGTGAATGGGTGTGTGGTGATGGGTAATGGGTGAGTGAATGGGTGGGGGGTGATGGGTAATGGGTGGGGGGTGATGGGAATTGGGTGAGTGAATGGGTTGGGGGTGATGTGAATGGGTTGGCGTTAATAGATACATTTCTACATCCATGATTTCAGGAAAGCTAGAAGGGGGCTATCTGGAGAGTCTGTGTTTGGTGGGCCGAAGGCCCACCAATAGCCCTCCGCAGGAGCTAGCCAAAAAGTCCGCCCGGAGGGCGGCTTTGCGGCTAGTATATATATATATATATATATATGGGGGCCCTTGATTAATTTACAACTGCTTAGTTATTTCAGCCATGGGCCGGCTGTATTTACCTAGTTGTATTTACAGGGCCTGAGCTACACGTATGGTCCCGTCCCCAAATCTACATTTTAATTTCTTTCCTTAGTGCTTGTTGGCCAAAGCCTACAAGCCCCGGGAGGCGGGACACAGCTCCCGGCTAAAGGCCGGTTCCCATCAGCCCGCTTGTACGGCCGTCTTACAACAACACCGCTCAACAATGACGTCACCATCATCACCGCTTGAGTGGTATTTGTGGTAACTGGGCACAGTTGGCAACTCCGCTCGAGCGGACACCGCCGAGCGAGAGAGATGACTTGAATTTAACTTTGTACGGCGGCCGTACAGTGGTACGGCGGTGCGGTAGACTTTGTTGTGACGTTATTGTGACATCTTTGTTGTTGTATGGCGGCCGTACAAGCGGGAAGGTGGGAACCGGGCTTACCTTCCGGTACCCGTTCACTGCTGGGTGGACAGGGGCTCAGGAATTTAAGAACATAAATCTTTCTTCGCTCCACCCGGGGATCGAACCCAGGATTTCTCGGGTTAAACCGAGCGTGCTAACCACTATATACACTACGTCGTCTACGAGTGCCCTTGTGTGTGTGTGTGTGTGTGATCATCTAGTTTTATTCATCTAGTTGTATTTTACAGGGCCTAAGCTACACTCGTATGGCCCCGTCTCCATATCTACATTTTATCATTCATCCTTAGTGCTTAGTGCTGGCCAAAACCACCACACCGGGAGGCGGGTCACAAACCCCGTCTAACACCCGGAAACCATTCACTGGGTGGACAGGGGCTCGGGTTTTAAGAAGACCGCCCATCTCTCTTCGCTCCGTCCGGGGATCGAACCCGGGACTTCTCGGTTGTGAACCGAGCGTGCTACCACTACACTACGGAGTACCCTTCCACACACACACACACACACATACGTCTGACGTGTGTGTGTGTGTATGTGTGTGTGTGTGTGTATGTGTGTGTGTGTGTGTGTTGTGTGTGTATTCATCTAGTTGTATCCATCTAGTTGTATTTTTCAGGGCCTGAGGTACACTTGTATGGGCCCGTCTCCATATCTACAATTTATCATTCATCCTTAGTGCTTAGTGTTGGACGAAGCTATCACCCCGGGCGGCGGGTCACAAACTCCGGCTAACACCCGGTACCCATTCACTGCTGGGTGGACAGGGGCTCGGGTTTTAAGAAGACCGTCCATCTCTCTTCGTTCCGCCCGGGGATTGAACCCGGGACCAGTGGCGGATTTAGGGGGGGGCGAGTAGGCCATGGCCTAGGCCCCGCGCCCGCAAGGGCCCCGCACCCCAGAGGAAAAATATGTTTTCAATGAAAATCTGAATGCTGGACCTTTCTTATTTGCTCGAACACTGTTACATTGCATGTACCATAATATACCACAAATTAGTACCAACATAATGTAAAATATCGGCGGAAAAAGTTTCAATTAAACTAATTTGAAATCTGAACCACATTTGGTAAAATTATAGAGTCCTTTCCCGCCCTTATTAGTGGTTTTATTTTCTCCAGACCTTTACAAATCCCTTCAGATACCTCTAAAACGTGATAATAAAGTGGAGGAGAGATTAAAAAATAAAAAATAAATTACTAACCTAACCTCAATGTAACCTAACCTAACCTGGTAAAATTGTAGTCCTTTCCCGCCGTTTCTTAGATCACGCTAGGAGGTTATTGGTTAGGTTACGGTGAGATTAGGTTAGTCATTTTATTTTGCAGGGTCCAGGGCGGGGGTAATGTAGGGGGGAGGGGGCGTTGAAGGAGGCATCCCTCCCCTACTTTATAATTACGTTTTAGAGGTATCTGAAGGGATCTGTAAAGGTCTTGATAAAAAAAAAACACTAATAAGGGCGGGAAAAGACTAGAATTGTACCCCACATTTCATTCAGGGCCCCGCACTCCCACCGGCCTAGGGCCCCGCACACCATAAATCCGCCCCTGCCCGAGACTTCTTGGTTGTGAGCCGAGGGTGCTAACCACTCCACTACGGAGTACCCCTAGTACGGAGTGTGTGGGTGTTTATGTGTGTGTGTTTGTGTGCGTTTGTTTTCTAAAATTGCATTCAAACTTCTGAAACACGGTTCACAACCGAGAAATTCCGGGTTTGATCCCCGGGAGGAGCGGAAACAGTTGGGCAGTTTCCTTAAAACCCGAGCCCCTCTCCACCCAGCAGTGAATGGGTACCGGGTGTTAGCCGGGGGTTTGTGACACGCCTCCCGCGGTGCTGGCTTCGGCCAACACTATAAGCATTAGCAGACAGCTCTCTCTCCTCCAAGGAGGAGAGAGAGCTGTCTGGTTACAGTGGAGATCCATCTCAGCTGCGTCGATAACTGACGAAATTCTTAAAAAAAAAAAACAAAAAAAAAAACATTAAAGGACTTTTTGTGAAAACTTCAGCTATTCCAAGCTTGTGCATCAACAAGCCAACGTAGACTAACTCTAACAGTGTCTTGCTTTAATTAGATTTTTAACACGGTTAAGGGAAGTAGTCGAGGCGGATCTTCCCCATGCATAAACACACCAGCTGATATGTAACCTATACACTTGTTATACACACACGCTGCCACTTTTACCACTACCAGCATAAAATACCCTGCTGTAGTCTTCTGTCTCAGAAAGTCAAGTGAATGGTAACAACGACAAGATGGTGGACCTTTATGGCTATATTTCTCGCGAAAGTCATTAATTTAACGTCTCTCATTGCAGCTGCCGAAGGAGATGGAGCGGCGGGTGCTGGTGGTTGCAGTGGCAGTGGCGGTGACGATCCCTCCATCAGCGGCTGCTTTTTGGGATATCCTGCCCACACCGTCGGAGACATGTCCTGGTGTGCGTACATTCCTTACCACCCCCAGCGACGTGTATATCAGCGGTGAGTGGACGTGACTGGGACGGAGCAGAGGAGGGATGGATACCAGTTAGTTAGTATTTAAGACCGTCAAAGCACACACACACACACACACACAAAAACACACACACACACACACACACACACACACACTTTTGTGTAATATGTCCCGTTTCATGCAGGGCTAATGGCGGTGCATGATGGCGGGCGCTGCGGCCTGGTCGACCCTGTGGCGGTGCAGCTGATGGAGGCCGCCCGCTGGACCACCTTCAAGATGGGACAGATCAACTTCATCCCTGGCGTGAGTCTTGGTAAGATGCTCGTTGCTCACTGCACCCTTTCCTGCTACCTTGGGGACTAACCTGGGCAGGGATTCAGAGAGAGTTAAAGACCACTAGTGTTAGCTTAACAACATCCCTCTATTTCTACACCCTGGTGTTAACGGGTATTCACAGACGAGACATGGCAGTGGCGGTACATGGTTGTTCAAAGCTGAGTGGCTGAACAACTACAATGACGTCACAGCCTCGCCAGCGAATCACATAGTATTTCTCAAAAAGTTTCAGCCAATCACAAGGCTTCCACGCTCTCAGCTCTGTTTATAACTTTATCGTCCACACCAAAATCAGCTGTCCGTACTTAATTCTCAAAAAGTAAGTCATTTCATGATTTCTTCTTTCCCTGCCACACCCCCGGCTAACACCCGATACCCATTCACTGCTGGGTGGACAGGGGCTCGGGTTTTAATTCAGAAAAAGTGCACACCACATACGTGTAGGTGCTGTCTACCACAGAGCTATGCGTGGTGCTGTCTGGAATCGCTACCCGGGTCGAGATGCCGCCGCTCACCACTCTTGACACATCACCACATAACAAAATCACCACAAGCGCCTGGGTTTGTTATATGGCTTAATTTCGTTTGTATACTTGCCCTGTTCAGTTCTCGAGTCAAGAAAACATCATATATACTCAGTTTATGAGGATATTTATGTACGTAGCTTCCTTAAAACCACCATACAGGCAGTTGCCGTGTTAACAACAACTCTGACGTCATCAATCTCCTCTGTGAATGCCAAAACAGCTGATGACAGATGTTAAGCTAACAACCATGGAGGTAAGCGTCTTTGAATGCGCCCCCTGATCGGTTATGGATCGTCAGGTGTCCGTATCGCTTTGTTTTTCAATATTCATTCAGCTTTCGGTTTGTTATGATTTAGGAAAGTTAAGACTTTCTCATGATAATTCATAGATAATTGTTTCTTTGTAGTTTATTCACAAATATGTCATGTGAAAACTCCATTTTCAATACTATAGGAACATTTCTAAAGTACCTTATTGTCTGCAGCGCTATATGCTTCGTCAAATCGTACGTTACAATAGCAAATATCAGTAGCTATACTATCAAAGTTTGTACAAAAAACTTCTGCCTCGATATTATGCATACATCAGCACAAAAGTTATGAATCGCTTCATCAAAAATCGCTTACTCTCATTTCCAAGCCCAATCGACGCACGAGTGCCATACCACAGCAGTGAAAGACTCACGTGATTCCCTTGTGTTGGAGGCCTGAGGCACGGTGTGTTTTGTTGCTTCAAGAGAACTCCTCGTGATCCATAGAAAAGGACGTGTTTGGATCCAAGCACACTGAGCTTCATGGTGCATCGTCTGCTGAGCTTGGGTAGAGACGATTGGCTCATCGTGACAAGCGTGACTGGAACAGAGTCAGTAACTGTCAGTCAATTGGCTTCCGGCCTCAATGAAGCCTTGCATAGATGGAATCCCGCACCTGGAAGCATGCTTATTAAATTGTATATTACATATAGCATTTGACCTGGAAAGTCAGAGGGCCATGGATAGTGGATACTACCCCTAAGCTGCTTTTTACCATTATCACCGCTTCATAACCGCTTCCTATTGTATAAATCCTACCCCCCCCCCCTCCAAGAGAATTGCAGCAAATGATGTAAAGTAACTCTGCTGTTGTTTCTTTGCCTCCCTCCTTACTAGGTGTGAATGTTTATGACACGTGTGGGGGCCGAGAGGCGACTTTACGGGCAGCGGTGTCTGCGGTTGTGGAAGGTGGCTACCTCGATCCCCCGCACTGCCGTCCGTCTCCTCACGTGGGTGTGCTTCATGCCCACCTTGACCATTCACAGCTGTCCTCCTTCCTGCAGGTGAGTGCGAGGGGATCAATATAATAATTCCTAGACTAAGTTGAACAGTTCGATAACAAAACATGTCGATCGTTTCTAGCCAATATTTTGCGCACATTTTAAAGATAGTAAAGATTAATCATGACAAGTCTTAGTAATTAATCGTAACCTCTAAAGCACTTTAACTAATCAAAATCTGAACATTATCATCGTCACCAAAGAGTAAAACAAAAACTCAAGTGTACGTAGGTTCATACGTCACAAACACTGCAGGGGTGGATGGTCTTCGTTGTCGCATATCAGAAGTGTGTTTATCTCCTGCTTCTGCTTGATGTGGGCTAGCTCAATTACCATTGCATAATCTGGCCTAATCTTGTGAAACGTTACCTAACAAATAAACTTACAGCGAGGGGCTGTTTATGTGCTGTTAACGGATGCGGATTGTATCACATGATGCGTTGTTCAATCTTACTTCAATAGAGCTTCTGTCTATTCTTACAGTTGTTGCGCGCTGGCCACATAAAAAAAAAAAACCCATCATGGTAATGTTTGACCTACGTTGGACAATTAGCGCCTGTTTCCGTGTCACGAAATCAATATCATGTACAAATTTCATCGTTATTTTGGTTGTGGGAATGGTATTTTTTTACCGCGAATGACACGCTTTTTTACACCTTACGCCCCCATTCACCATATAAGTGATAAAATATTTTTATCCACATTCTTTCCTCGATGTTTGTACAAACCTTGTAATGGTCACATTCATTGTATAATAATCATTGTATGGTAATATTTCTTATAGATGTTTTCCCTTGTTGGCGTTGCCGAGGGTGGTAGGTTAGCCGCTACTCGTTAAACCCCGTCCACACTGTGCCTCATGACGCGTGAAATGAAACATATTGAGTTCCCAAGCCAGTGAAAGTAGGTTTTCTATAGACTGAGGTGGTAAGATAATTATTTTTACGAGTAACTAGGATATCCTAGTTACTACGTAAACTACCATTACCACCAGTAGTAAAACTACCATTTTTGGATATCCTAGTTACTCGTAAAAATAATTATCTTAACCACCTCAGTCTATAGAAAACCTACTTTCACTGGCTTGGGAACTCAATATGTTTCATTCATCCCTAACCTTTTTAAAATCAATACTATTAAGACCTTACTACACAGATGCTATATTTTCTCTTCTAATTGGTTTGCCTTTGATAATGAAATCAAATTCCTTACTAATTTTTTCCAAAATAATGGCTACCCCCTCAAATTAATTGAAGCAACTATCTCCAAGTTCCTAAATGAAAAGTTTAACCCCAAGTCGAACGAACCCGAACCCATATTAGACACACACTATGTTAAACTTCCATTTTACGGCCATCTCAGTTACACCATTCGAAAAAAACTCAATGATCTACTTAAGTTACATCTTCCTAACTCAAAATTTAAATTTATTTTTACTAATTCATTTACCTTAAGAACACATTTCAAAAATAAAGACTCTATACCTAAAGCCCTTATTTCTAACATAATTTACGAATTCAAATGTTCTAGCTGTAACGCTAGATACGTCGGCGAGACAACAAGGAATCTAACCCTTAGGCTTTCTGAGCATAAAGGTGTTTCTGCACGTACTGGTCGACCCATTTCTTCACCTTCGCAATCTGCAATCCGTCCGCTCACACTCACATGATTTAGATCACCCTTTTTCTATGAATGACTTTAGTATCCTATCCAAGGCACACTACCCTAGTGACACTAAATTATTAGAATCCATACACATCAAGCATTTGTCCCCTGATCTTAATAACCAAGTCACTTCACACCAACTACATATACTCAAATGATTATCACACTGTTTCGATTGTCCGACTCTCGTTTCGATCGCCACACACGAGCCGAAATGTTACCCGCAAACTATTGTTCATTCAGTCCTCTGCCAACTCAGACAGCATACACACCAAGGTCCGTTAAGTACAAATTGTATTTTATTTATTATTTAGTATTTTTAGATAATATAGGATTACTTTATTGTTTAAAAAAAAATTCTTTTAGATGTTCGCTTTTTTAGCATTAGTATATTATTTTAATATTTTTATGACCTTCTTTGGCCTGGCATAAAATGACAAGTGTCTTTGTCCGAAACGTGCAGATTAATAATAAAAATAATGATAGTGTCTTTGATACCTGAAATTAATATATATATATATATATATATATATATTCCCGTATACTCTTCAAGGTTACATAACGTCAAAGGGCCAAAGTGAGTGTTGGGTGATGGGTGTTGGTGGAGGCGTCCGAAATTTTGGCTGTTCATATATGGCAACCCTAATATTGTTTGAACTTCTTTCTTTTATTGTTTGAACTTCTCCTCACTTCTTCCTCTCACTACACACCTGCCTTCACCTCCTCCTTCCTACAATATAAATATTTCCACTGCAAGGCAGTACTTTATCAACACACTAGGAAAAAATTGGTTGTATCCCTCCACAGCCCAACATAAGCGGCACTTGGTAGTCACTGCACACGCCAGGTATAAACTACGTGCTGGATGGCTAATTTAGGGTTTCCCGGCACACCTCGGCTTGTATTATTCATTCAGTCACCACGCACGGGATGCAGCTGCCACACACTCTATATAATACAAGAATTAATTAATATTTTCCGAGTAATAAGAAATCATAATCCAATCATGTGCACTCCCATCACCGTTTCACTCTTTCTCTATAACCTCTTCACTTTTTTATGCTTTGCCATAGTGTCATGTGACCTCTGATGTCTGGCACATTTCCACCTTTTTGGCATTAAATCAAACAATCAATCCAATATCACTCCCACGCAATATCAGCTCCAGTGGCGGCTCGTGGCATAGGGCTGCAGAGCTGCAGCACCCCCAGACACTCACTGCTAGGTGTATGATTCCCTTAGAAACAACAGAATTGATACACTACTAACAAATATATCACAATAAAAAGCCATTATATGTTATTTAATAATTTTCAATACGTTACTAAGTGAATTTTCATTACGTAAAACCAGACCAAAATTTAAGTTACTTTCATATTTGCTGTACGATTCATGTCTGCGCCGCTGCCGCGCCACTTGCGAACACAGTGAGCTGCGGTCAAGGCAGCTAAGTCTCGTCCCTCTCATGTTTACAGTGCGTGTGGACGGTGTGGTGATAGTGTTTTCTTTAATTACCCTATGACTATGGGAAATCGAGTGAAGTATTTGCAAAACATCAACTTATCCCAGCTGACTTTAAATGAAAAGACTGAAATCAAGCGGTTCCGACTTTATTTTCAAGTAATACTATAATTCTACCATCATATATAGGTATCTACGTACCATATAGGTACTCCGTGGTGTAAGGGAAGCATGCTCGATTCACAACCGAGAAGTCCCGGGCTCGATCCCCGGGCGGAGCGGAAACAGTTGGGCTGTTTCCTTAAAACCCGAACCCCTGTCCACCCAGCAGTGATTGGGTACCGGGTGTTAGCCGGGGGCTTGTAACCCGCCTCCCGGGGTGCTGGCTTCGGCCAACACTATAAGCACTAGCAGACAGCTCTCTAGGGGTAGTTTGTGAGAGAGCTGTCTGGTTACAGCGGAGATCCATCTCAGCTGCGTCGATACGACGAAATTATTCAAACAAACATCAAACAAACCTCAGCCATCCCTTCTACTGCCACCCCCACCATCCCTTCTACCACCACCACCACTACTACCATGCCCTGAAATGGGACGTAAACCTCCACTACAACTCATACCTGAGTTTGGTAAAATTAATGTATCCTACTGTTGTGTGAAGCTTGCAGTCCCTCCATTTTATTTTATCACGAGCCGCCACTGATCAGTTCCACAAAATCTCTAAATTCTGGTTGTCACATTATCACTCTTCATTATATTCACCTCATTTTCAGCCCCTGCCATACGCATATCATTCATCCGTCTCTATAACACGTCTTTCACCCACGCAAACGTCATCCACGGTACTACACCCGCCGTAGTCATCTGTCTGCCGCAGTTGTCGTCGAGGCTAATTAGAACATGACTGTGTCTGGATTCAAGTATTTTTTACTTTTCTTTTGTTTCTACAGGAACGAGTGTGAAAGTAACAATGAAATGTGCAAACAAACAAAAATCATGGTTAGGTTAGGTTAGTTTGAGGGTTAGGTTAGAACGTTAGAGTAGGTTAGTTTAATGGTTTGATTAGGTTATTATTTGATGCTTTAACAACTGGAGCGTGTTTTTTTCCCGTCAAAATGTCTAAAAAGTGTATTATTAGAAATTTGTCATCACTTATTCGAATTGCAAAAAACACTTTTAGGTTTGCACATGAAAAAACTATCTCTATTAGGGAAAGCATCACATATCAAGCAAATAAAAAAAAAACTTTTCTGAGAATCTTGCAACAGTCGAACTAAATTTTTACCGGGGTCGATCATGGCGTAGTACTCGACGAAAGTGGATTTAGCTTCCACGTCACGTGCTGTGTTGAGGGTGGACGCAAGATCAAGACTTTTAAAATGTCTATTACTGTCTTTAAGTGTCTGTCTTAAGTGTCTTTATAGTGTCTATTAATCCAAGGCCAAGAAAGGAAGGTCAGCCAGCCTGCGCCCATAAGTTAATCCCTCTCCCTGTTCACGTTGGGTGGACGTGCTTGTGTGATGTCAGGGTTTTCGAGTTTCTGACACCTTTGTGTAAATGATATTAATTTGTTAGAATACTTCATTGACTAATAAAAACCTCCTCGTCACAACTGAATTGGGAAGGACTTAGGGTTAATAGGGGAAAATGCTGCCACCAGCTCAGGTGAGTAGTTCTATGGTTTACTCCCTGAACACGTTTTAATATATGAGAATTATTTGGTAGTCGGGGTGGATACTTAGTATTACACCGAGTGAGGCTGAGACTCTTCTTGAGACTTGGGGAAGTATTTCCATAACAAGCGAATAATCACCTGGGGTTTTACATTAAACACAAGAAGCTATATTTTAAACATCATCCGGTTTATTCATCATGAAATATTATTTCTCTTGTTTGAGAACTTAGGTACATATATAAACTCTAATTCGGCGCAGGAAAGCTCTCCAGAGCATAACCTACCTCACTGAATTATATTCTTAGAACTACCATCTACGTATACATGAGCTGAACACTGTAGGCATACATGGAAAATATAAGGGGGGGGGGGAATGTAAGAGTAATGATGTTGTTCGCGTTCACTAAACCATGTGGCGTGGTTTTTCTCCAGACTGAGACATTCGTCGGAACCTTGAAGGGAGTAGAGAGATGACTCATAATAACACTTATAAGGACAGGCCAGGCCTCCTATGCGTTAATGAAAACTAACCAACTGTACCTATATATGGATATATAGATAGATACACTATAACAAAGGGGGAAGATGGAAGAGAGTTAATGGACGTCTTACCTTGAAGGAAGTAGAGAGATGACTAATGTCCTCATGGTATGCTACGGCAAATTTGGGAGAAGCGGGAAAAAAGGAATGTTCGGATCCTTATGAACGGCTTCCCCTGAAGGGAGTATCCGACCTCGAATGACTCTAATTAACTAATGAAGCAAGTATGCATATGAAATGGCTGCCTATAATAGTTCTTTTACTTTGATATAGAAGAATTTAATACATTTAGTCTAATATTCGGGGAGAGGTGTTTCTCCTTTTTTGGACAGCATACGAACGTGTTTTACAGAGTGATGAGGTATCGGAGTCGGAATAGAAATTTGGTCAACTTTCAATTTAGCGAATAACTCGACTAACCCACCCATTTCTAAACGTGATCTGTCACTATTGTGTCTATTTTGAAGGACATTAAGAATCTAAGAGTGTTCCTTGATCTGTCAGGAGGGTAAGGGGAGGATGAAAAGTTTTGAATCTACCAGTTATCGACGATCGCGAAATAAATGTCCCACGTATTTGGACTCGTATCCTGAGTGTATGGGGGGGGGGGGAGTGGGGGGGAGATAGAAGTGGGAGAAAGAAAGAGATAAGATAAATTTTTACGAGAACATAAAAGATTGGATTGACCTTAATATAATAGGAATACCTTGTTCCTCCATATGCTGGGCCTAGGTGACAACTTGCCCCAGAACAACATATGATTATTGAAACCTTTTTCCTTCTTAAATACATAACCCGGGAATTGTATGATAGGAATTTCCATCCTGTCTCTTCCGAATTTCCGGGCATTACACTTGTGCCTTAAATTATGTTGTGTGGCGCAGCGAGACGTCCTGCAGGTGGGTGTGACGTGTGGCGCCGAGGGTCGGGTGGGTGTGACGTGTGGCTACCGGAGTGGCGCCGAGGGTCGTTCAAGGGTGGCCGGGTGTTGCTGAAGAGGCTACCCGCCGGTGACACTACCCTAGATAACACTATAGTCGCCAGTCACTTGCCACTGCACTAATGTCGCCAGGCACAATATATTATGAATTTTAGCATCACTACAGACTTTTATGTACCACTGAAGAGGCATGCACAGAAGTTTATATTATGTACATCACACTACATGTCTTCAGTGGCATGTAAAGTCTGTAGTGATGCTAGAATTTGTAATATATTGTGCCTGGCGACATTAGTGTAGTGCCAAGTGACTGGCGACTATAGTGTTATCTACGGTAGTAGCAACGCAGATAGTACTAGCATGGGCGTAGTTAGGCCTGGGCATTGGGGGCTGTGTCGCCGAATGTTTTATGGATCTAAAATACCTTTTTTCTTTTTTTTCTCACAAAAATAAGATAATGACTATAGCAACATAACATTATAGTAAAAAACAAGATATTTGGTTAGATGTTACTTAGCGTATGCTGATGACATCCTTTTTCTGAGCAGGACATAAGAGGTGGAGAGAACAGAGGAGATGAGGAGTGCATGACAGAGGAGACACCAAAAGACCTTTTGGAGAGGTGAAGAAGAGAATATCAGATGGACAAGACACACAGTTAACAGAAGTGCATTTTTTTTCAAGTGCATTTTTGTGTGTCCTTGGCCAGTCCTTTGTGATGTAAACATATATAAAAAGTATTTATAAGACCGAGGTTGGTCAGATTTCAGTACTGAACAAAGCATTGGGAATATACAATCTATGTGACTGCTTCATCACGCCAAAGCTCTCTTTTTCTTAGGGTTTTACTCCTACTGATGAAAATAAAAATAATGACGAAGTTGAACCCCAACTCAGATTGTCTTAATTTTATTTTAAATTCATGTTTCGAAAGTTATCCTAAGCAAATTACCGGAGCCGTTTGGTAGAGCACAGTGTCTCACATCTTATTTTCATTATACTCATAAATAAATTGAAAATTATCCTGTAAAAATTTAAAGATCTCTAGGCTGGGCTAAGCCCCCAATGTTTCAAGATCCTAAATACGCCCCTGGCCGGCTGAGTAGGAGATGGTGGCAGGTTCAGCACAGAGTGGGCCAGCATTGCACGGACCATAGTGGTTATATGAGGCCTAACACAAGCAGCCTGCCTTTTCGGCTCAGACACTGTTATTGTGAGGGCTACAAACACATTTTATTTCCAATTGCACTAATGCACTACTTTCGCCACTGCACTAATGTCGTCAGGCACAATATATTACGAATTTTAGCATAAATGCTAAAAACTCGCTTCATTCGCTTGGACAATGAGTTAAGAGACGAAATATAACTTTCTGTGCCAAATTTCTTCCTTTACGCCTGTATCCTCGTTGCCTACAAAAGTCACAAGAAGAAGAAAAAGAAGAATTCGTGGAAACATTTTATAAGCCTATATGACACCTGATTTCGGCTGAGCGAGCTTGGACATTAATAGCTCTAGTAGTTAGTATATGTCAGAGATATATTCATGATGGTGGACTGTGTGTATAAAAATGCTCATAACTAAAGGCGGCAAGTGGAGCGCATCGCCGATCAGCTGATTGTGAGCAGATCTTTTAGTCCGGCAGATAAACGCCATATATGTGCTTGACCTCATTTTGGAGTATAAAGTTTTTTTTAATGTTGATTATTGATGGTAAGGGCATATATATTCAGAAACTGCCGGATGACATTTTGTCATACTTGAGCAATTTGTGCTAGGAGGCGAAATCCAAGATGGTCGCCATCGAATCTGGGAAAATCTATTTTCCTCATATCTTCGTAACTATATGAGATAGAAACACGAATGAAAGGTCCTTTTATATGTTTTCAGGCATCAAGACTACAATGCGGCCATTATTATATTAATAAACACACAAAAAACAAGATGACCGCCATAAATGTGTTTTTCATTGCAGAAAATTGACTTTCTTAACAGCCATTGCTGCATGGCATGTAAAAGCTGGTTCAAGTATTGTAGTATAATTGTGTACATATTCACGATGTGCTGCTGACGTGTGAGGGGTGTTGGTGTGCTCGTGTGCGGGGATTGATCGTGTGTGTTGGTGTGATCGTGTGCTCTGGCACAGGCACAACATCTCACACAGCAGACAGGCCAGGAATTTGTTGTTTTCACATGCGACTTGCAACTGTACCGTGTGGCTCTTCACGTAATGTGGGCCTACCCAGACCGATTCCCAAATGTCATCATGCGGCTCGGAGGAATGCATTCTCTTATGAGTTTTGTCGGATCCGTTGGTACTTTGATGGCAGAAAGCGGACTTGCCGAAGTGATGAGTGCTGTGTTTGGAGGAGTGCCGAAGATGTTGTCTGGTAAGAAGTTTCCTCAAAACTTGAGGGCGCTACGACTCGTTGTGGAGGAAGTACTGAGGAGTATCATAGAACAAACTCCAATTACACGGAAGCATGATCTGATGAGCATATTGGAAGAACTTGCCAGCAGAAGTAAAACCACTAAACTATGGGTTGACATACTCATAAAGCCAGTATTCATCATGATGATGTTTATCAGAGCAGAGAGGGAAGGAGACTGGCCACTTCACCTTGAAGCCTTTACCCTGATGATGCCCTACTTCTACGCGGCTGGCCATGTGCACTACGCACGATATGGCCTCTTCTATCTCAGATCGATGGAAGCTCTCCCCACCAAGGTCCTGGATCTGTTCATGAAAGGAGAGCATGTGCTGAGACATATTCATGGGATCTGGAATGGGATCTGGAGCGACATGTACATAGAGACTACTTTCATGAGGTACGGCCATGGGAAAGGAGGCATCATCGGCATCACTTTGAAGCCTGAAACACTCAAAACATGGGCCTTAACTCTTCACCTCTGCAGCAAATTGGAGTCCAACCTCAGTGAAATGGTCGATGGTGATGGAGGTAATGTGCAGATCATTCACAAAGAAGAAGCTCAAGCTAGGATCTCCAGTGACAGAAAGGACAGAGAGGGCATCTGACACAAGCTCGAGTTGAGCATCAATCCTCTGGATCCAGTGAGTCATCCTGAAGGCATAGTGAATATTGTCAGTGGCAGGGTAGGTCCTGCTACAGTCAACGTGCAAGATTCCCTTGAAGTTGGAAGAGAACAGATGGCTGAGTTCGAAACAACTTGGCCGGAGCATTTCCATGGTACCATCAACAAAAAGATTACGACCATGGCAGTGACGAGGAAAAGTGTAAAAGTTGGTGAAACAAAAGTGTTTGACACCAGCCTCATCTACTCAAGAGTAGTAGGTCTTCAGGCCAGTTCCCGTCAAGTGGACATCAAGGAGGTTCTCGTACATGAGCTGGCACCAATCCCAACATCAATCATATCGTTCACAGATGCAGGAGAGATGAGATGCTCAACAGGAAAATCCGTGTTGAAGACTCAACTGAAAGTTGAGGTCTCATCCAGAAATGCACCAAACACAGACATCACAATCATCGATGGTTCTGCTCTCCTCTGGGTGATACACTGGCCTGTGGGTGGTACAGTAAAAACGTATGTGTCAAACTTCAGACAACATATTGAGAGGAAGCTCAATCGGAAGCAAAAAGGAGATGTGTACTTGGTGTTTGATCGGTACTATGAGTACAGCACAAAAGGTGTCACAAGAAGTGCGAGGAACACTGAAGCCAGTAGAGTTCACCAGCTCAAGGTTATAACGGAGCTGCCATCACAGAAAGTAATCCTGACTGTCACTGAAAACAGGAAGCAGCTCATTGACATAATCTGCACTAAACTCAAAGAAGACGTTTCGTTCCATCAAAACCACATACATAATCACAAGCTGATCATCACATCCCAAGACAAAACTCAGATTGAGATCAGCAATGGAGGACTTATCATCAACAGAGGGGATATGAACACTACACATGAAGAGGCAGATATCATCATCGTTCAACAAATGCTCATGGCTGCAAAGGAGAAACCCACACGCATCACCGTCTTATCAGATGACACAGACGTGTTTGTACTGCTTCTACATTACTATCTGGAAGATGGTCTTAAGTTCATGGTGAGTATGGAATCTCCAATCAAAGATCGAGCAATAGTCGATATCGGCAAGACCGTTGAGAAGCACATAGATATCATACCAGAAATCCTAGCTGCTCATGCACTTTCTGGTTGTGACACAGTTGCTTGCTGTTTCGGCATTGGAAAAAGCACTGTTCTGAAAGTTGTAAGAAGTGGACTTCTTCTGTCACTTCTGGGACAAATTGATGCTTCGCTGCCCTCGGTGATACAGCAGGCAACGAAATTCATGACTGCTTGCTATGGACAGAATAACAGTGACACGATGTCAAATGCACGACTCAGTGCTTGGGCAGCAAAAACAGGCAAAGGGTATACATCAACACCAAAATTATGCTCTCTACGAGAGCATATGAGAAAGTCAATTTTCTGCAATGAAAAACACATTTATGGTGGCCATCTTGTTTTTTGTGTGTTTATTGATATAATAATGGCAGCATTGTAATCTTGATGCCTGAAAACATATAAAAGGATCTGTCATTCGTGTTTCTATCTCATATAGTTACGAAGATATGAGGAAAATAGATTTTCCCAGATTCGATGGCGACCATCTTGGATTTCGCCTCCTAGCACAAATTGCTCAAGTATGACAAGACATCCGGCAGTTTCTGAATATATATATGCCCCTACCATCAATAATCAACATTAAAAAAAACTTTATACTAAAAAATGAGGTCCCATGGTACTTCTGCCGGACTATCGGCCGGAACAGCGTGTTCGGCTTCCTGCAGTCGCTTCCATTGTTCCATATATTTAGTCTAGTCTCTTAGTCTTAATTGACACCGTATTTTTGGAGCAGCGTGTTCGGCTTCCTGCAGTCGCTTCCATTGTTCCATATATTTAGTCTAGTCTCTTAGTCTTAATTGACATCGTTGGGGGATGTGCGGCGCCAAAACAAATGGATAAGAAAAGGTATAAGACATCAGGAGCATAATTAAAACAGTATTGGCATGCATCATTGGAATTTGCAATGTGTGTAACCTGCAACAAAACCATTACAACTTAACTAACTCATTACTGATTTGGTAGGTGACATCATTATGGTTTCCTTTGCTTGTATTGACTATCCTAGGTTCTGAACCCAATAAGGAAAATTTCCAATGTCGTAGGCTAACTTAAAAGACATCTAAATCAGGGGCGCAACCAGGAATTTTTTCAGGGGGGTGGGGCACAATTTTTTTTTCGCCACCAGTATACAACCCGCTAGCTCTCTTGCTAGCCTCTGGATGGTAAATTTGCCCGCCATCAGCTGATTCCCTTTTCAGGCCAAATATCTTATTTCAGCTACTGAAACAATAATTGTGGTTAGTGTTAGATGCTTGTCCAAGGCATTACGTGAATCATTAGTGCGATCAAATGAAGGTAGGTGTTCACGGGCAGGTGACGCGGTCACATCGCTAGAACCGGTAATCATTTTTTTTGGATTACATGAAGATCCGCCACCCCAATTTTACCACCTGAAGATCCACCACCCCAGTCTTGCCAACCATTTATCCACTTATTGACACATGACACAATATTCCATATTGACCAATACTGTCAGGACCTAACTGGGGGGACGCCCCCCCTGACCCCCCACTAATTCACTAACACCTAACCTGGACATTGGTTAGGTAATCTAACCTAACTGGGTTATTAAACCACTCTCACCCACATGAAGATCAGTCACCCCACGTGTAGTTGGGGTGGTGGATCTTCATGTGATCCATTAATTTATATCGACTATTAGTATATTCTGATTTCTTACATGGATGGAAATTCGTGGGGGGGGGGGTCATAAACAACAATTTTCTCAATTCAAACTCTATTTGTTTTTTTTTTCTTTTTGCTTGTATTTAACTTAAGTTTTATTTTCATTATTTTGGTATTTATGTTGTATATTTATGGTTCTATATATATTATTTATAATTGTTGCATTATTTGAAATGCTACGGATTACATTTTTGGGTTTCTAGTATCTTGATACAAAAATATTTAGTGTTGAATTTTGACTTTTTTGTGTAACAACGGAAGCGAAGGGGGCGGGGGACGTTGAAGTTAGGGTTTGCCCAGGGCGCCACTCAAGTCAGGACCGCCACTGCACTGCATACAACATAGTGTTGCTGCGTCGCCATTTAAGGGCTCCAAACAGCGCGCCTTTTCACTCCGACTCTATTGTCTTGGATTAAGCGCCGCCCTTTGGCCCAGGCAAGCCGTGCGACTTTGTTTTGCCTCGGCCTTGTCGCTCGCTCGGGATTTTTTTTTTTTTGTGTATATGTTTAAAAAAAAAATTGTGTGTGATTTACCTGTGTTTACTTGTCCGTCGTCCCGTTATTCGCTACCAATTCAGTGTTTCGCCTTTCAGGCCACCTGTGCCCATGTATGTTGAGTGAGTGGTCTGCGGTGTTTCATTGTGTGTTTTAGTGATGGACCGATATGTCTATTTTTCGTATTCGCGAATGCGAATGCGAATGCGAATGCGAATATTTGGTTTAAATATTCGCGAATGAGAATTGCGAATATTACATAATATTTCAGGTAATACACTTTTTTTTATATTATACAGACTGAAATATTTTGTATGTATTGTAAGAGTTCAGTCATACAAAATTGTATGTTTAAAATAAATTCCATTCAATTTTCTATGTTTCCAGGCTGCTGGACGAGGACCCACTCTTACACGAATACTTGCATGATAATATATTACATGAATATTTATTATTGCAAAGTCTACACTTTGCAATGTCACTTAGAGATAATCTCGAAATAATCCCAAACCACACTGGTGTGACAGGACGCCATTACGCAGTACCTGCAACACTGTTCTCTTTCAAAGAAAGTTGATTGTGCTCGTGGGTGACAGAGAAGAGCGCGTATACGTATACTTACTGGAGTATAACGCACGAGGCAATGAGTTGAGTTCAGTAACAGTGACCTTGAGAGTAGCGGCTGCCGTTTAGTTAACAGTTTATTGATTTGGGCGAAATATTCGCATATTCGCAAGCAACTATGAGTGGGAGTGCGAATGCGGATGCAGGGACGAATATTGAAAAACATGGGAATGTTCGCAATAGACTCCCTTACTGAGCTCGATCTGTCATCTGGTGGCCGTCTGGGAGCTACACGCGGAGCTAGAATACCGGGTTTCATTAGATTATTTTTCTTACACGTTTTCATTTGGTGTTTTGAAATCGCAGTATTTTTCTCATAGCTACGGTTTACATACACTTCATATATAAGCGGTATTTGAAAAACGATGAAACCCCCTGAAAATTACAATCTTCTCCAAGGAAACAATCATTATATAATACTTATTGCTTGATTTAAGTCCAGTATAATAAATGGAATACAATTAAATGGTAAACATTTGTAGATCGTGCTTTCATTCAGAATTATAAAATAATTGTAAAATTCACTGCCGTCTGCTGTACGAAATATTCCTGGCAGCTGACCGCATGGGAGAACATAAACAAACCTGGTGATGTCCTATGAGGCTATCACAGGCGTGGTAGGTGATCAGTCTTCCTCAGGAAGACACAGGTAAGGCGGATGACAACGTGTCATCGTGTCGTGTGATTCATATGGATCTCTACTCTGGTGTTTGTTTATAATGCATCGTACCGTCGTACGTTTGGCAGTGTACCAGAAAGAAATGTTGAATGGCGAATTTATCCATATCTATCACGATTGATTGCACAAAATTGAAGTCATGTCACCATTATTTGGTTCGTTTACCTTCTCTTTGCATACATGAAGGCAATATTTACCCATACACCCGACCTGATGCATTCCTCTAAATCATTGCATAGAGTGTTGTAGGACATATGGTCGAATACGTATATTTTGCCAACAATCCTCATTATATCCCCATGAATAATGTAAAACCCTTATATTTCCTTTGCGATAACCTATGTTGACCATGTCAACACTTAATTGTAGCTGGTTTGGTAGGGAATAATGGCAAATAAGACTAGCCAGACCTCCTTGACCCGGTATTCTAGCTCCGCGTGTAGTTCCCAGACGGCCACCAGATGACAGATCGAGCTCAGTAAGGGAGTCTATTGCGAATGCGAATGCGAATATTTGGGCCATCACTAGTATGTTTTATTTTAGTGTGTGTGATTTGCTAGTGTTTACTAGTGAATTGGTAGCGAATAACGGGACGACGGACGACACGTCCGTCGTCCCGTTATTCGCTACCAATTCAGTGTTTCGCCTTTCAGGACACCTGTGCCCATGTATGCTGTGGGGTCTGTGGTGTTTCATTGTGTGTGTTTTATATTTTTGTGTGTGATTTTCTAGCGTTTGGGTGTCGTCCGTCGTCTCGTTATCGCTACCAATTCAATGTTTCGCTTTTCAGCACACTTGCGCCTATATAGGTTGTGTGATCTGTAGTGTTTCATTATTTTATCTAACAGGACACTTGCAATGCCTATGTAGGTTGTGTGTCTGTGGTAATAAAACATTTTGTCTTGCAGCACACTTGTAATGCTCATGTAGGTCGTGTGTCTGTGGTAATTAAACATTTTGCCTTGCAGCACATGTATGTCCATGTATACTCACCCTCATATCAAAATGAATATATAGCCCCTCCTTCTGGTGGAGACATTTTTTCCCATAGACGAGCGCTATTGGAGTTTTGGCAGTGAGGGGCGGGGAGGGCAAATTCAGCAACAACTCAGGTTTAGCACATTTACACCCTTAACCCTCTACCCTACCTGAGCTCCCCGAGGGTTTGGCCGCGGGCAGAACTAATCCCATCGGAGATAAGACTCTCTCTCTCTCTCTCTCTCTCTCTCTCTCTCTCTCTCTCTCTCTCTCTCTCTCTCAGATGATATTTGAAGAAACGAAATGAAAAACATGCATATTTTTTTATCCAGGTAAATTCTTTATATGTAGGATGTACAAATACAGAGCAACAGTTACTATGAAAAGAAAAAAACTGAATATTATAAAAAATATAACATTAATAATCCACCAAAAAAAATTACAGCAACTGAAAAATAATAACTATTACGTAAAAAACTTATTTGAGATAAAAGAAAAGTCTGAACCACGAGGTGAAAGGGGAAATGAATAGGGCAAACATGGAAGGATAATGAAATAGAGAGATAGAGGAAGAGAGAGAGAGAGAGAGAGAGAGAGAGAGAGAGAGAGAGAGAGAGAGAGGAGAGAGAGAGAGAGAGAGAGAGATGCACACACACACACATGCACACACACACACACATGGAGACACACACATGCACACACACACACACGCACGCACACATGTCTCTCTTAGAAAGAGAGAGACGAAGAGTTATAGGTTGTGTGTCTATGGTATGGTAACAAGGCATTTTGCCTTACAGCACACTCATTATACCCAAGTAGGTCCTGTGTCTGTGTTATTTTGTTACTTCACTCTTTGTTTTCCAATGTTGCAGTGTTTTATTCCTGTAATTTTTTTTGGGAAATTATTTTCAAAATTATTTGCGCTTGTTCCCGCCGCTGTATTTTTTGTATTGCCCCTTCTCGTTAGTTCGAGTGACCTGCGTGTCACTGTGTGGGCACATTATGGTGGTGGCCGAGCGATGTAATGGTCACATTCATTGTATAATTATCATTGTATGGTAACATTCCTTGTAGGAAATGTTTTCTCCGGTCGGCGTTGCCGAGGGTGCTATGTTAGCCGTTAGTCTGTTTCACAATGTGTGAACACACAGCTCTGTCTCGGCTGTGAAGTTAAGCTGCTTATACTTACGCTACCTATTGTTCTTGGTCTATATAATATAACAAATTGGTTAACCAAGACCTTTAATTTCCACCGCAATATTTGCTGGCTTTGGTGGTTGTTTACTTTAGGCCTGCGCCCGTATATCGGCTGTGGTTTTCATGGCCTCATGCCTTAATTCTTGCCTCGTAGACTTCATATCCACCGGCTTTCATTACACCGCAATAGCCTAACAACACCCGCCTCACATCATATCTGCCACATGATCCCACACCCACCTTCATTTACACTCTAACCACATCATGCACATATATCCGCCACATCATACATACATTTCTACCATTCATTCCATTCGTTAGAGGGATAGACAGTTGGGGGAAAGAAGAACTAGGAAGAAATTAAAGGAAAAAATGAAATAGGTAAAAGGAAAACAGACGACGGCTGACCGTCTTGCTAACATTAAGATTTGTATACTACTGTATGTGTTTATTTTTGTAACCAATCAATTATCAGTTTGAATTAATTTAAATCAACGACTGGCTCCACCTCAGCAACCAACATCGCCACCATCGTTGGAAACACAAAACCCACATCCTATGAAACTTTATTTGTCCAATCATAACATATTATTATGATAATTCATCATAAATAAATAAGGAGACACAAAGAAGTAAACAAAAAAAGAGAAAGAAAAACCACTGACAGTGAAACACTTGTCACATATAAGCGTAAAACCCCAGCATTTACGTTAAAGTAATCGTCCAGACCATTCATCATTCCTGATTGATGTATTAAGATACATTATCGATGTGTTCAACATAGTGTAACTTCATACCATCAGTCGTTTTGAATAATCCGCATCAAATCTGTAAACTTTTGAAGCTGCTGGAATGCAGTAGATTCAGGATAATCGACTAACAAATAGGAAATTTCCCCGTGCTTCGGTGTGTGCAATGAGTGATGGCACTGTGTGTGTAGTAGTGTGTGAAGGTTTGTCAGCTGTTGTTGTGTGTGTGCTAGTAGGTTGTTTGTGTTGTGTGTGTGTGTGTGTAGTTGTGTGTGTGTAGTAGTGTTTTGTGTGTGTGTGTAGTAGTGTTTGTGTGTGGGGTTGTGTGTGTGTGTAGTAGTGTTTGTGTGTGTGTGTAATAGTGTTTGTGTGTGTGTAGTAGTGTTTGTGTGTTGTGTAGTAGTGTTGTGTGTATGTGCGTGTAGTAGTGTTTGTGTGTGTGTGTAGTAGTGTTTGTGTGTGTGTGTGTAGTAGTGTTTGTGTGTGTGTGTTGGTCAGTAGTGTTTGTGTGTGTGTAGTAGTGTTTGTGTGTGTGTAGTAGTGTTTGTGTGTGTGTGTAGTAGTGTTTTGTGTGTGTGTAGTGTGTTTGTGTGTGTGTGTAGTAGTGTTTGTGTGTGTGTGTGTGTGTGTGTGTGTGTGTGTGTGTGTGTGTAGTAGTGTTGTGTGTGTGTAGTAGTGTTTGTGTGTGTGTGTAGTAGTGTTTTGTTGTGTGTGTGTAGTGTGTGTGTGTGTGTGTGTGTAGTAGTGTTGTGTGTGTGTAGTTGTGTGTGTGTGTAGTAGTTTGTTGTGTGTGTGTAGTAGGTGTTTGTGTGTGTGTGTGGTGTTGTGTGTGTGTAGTAGTGTTTGTGTGTGGTGTGTAGTAGTGTTTGTTGGTGTGTGTGTGTGTGTGTCGTTTTGTAGTTAGCGTATGTGTTGTGTGTGTTGTGTGGTGTGTGTGTGTGTGTGTGTGTGTGTGTGTGTGTGTGTGTGTTGTGTGTGTGTGTGTGTGTGTGTGTGTGTGCGTAGTAGTGTGTGTGTGTGTGTAGTAGTAGTTGTTTGTGTGTGTGTAGTAGTGTTTGTGTGTGTGTGTAGTAGTGTTTGTGTGTGTGTGTGTGTGTGTGTGTGTGTGTGTGTGTAGTAGTGTTTGTGTGTGTGTGTAGTAGTGTTTGTGTGTGTAGTACGTAGTGTTTGTGTGTAGTAGTGTTTGTGTGTGTGTGTGTGTGTGTGTGTGTGTGTGTGTGTGTGTGTGTAGTAGTGTTTGTGTGCGTGTGTGTGTAGTAGTGTTTGTGTGTGTGTGTATGTGTGTAGTAGTGTTTGTGTGTGTAGTACGTAGTGTTTGTGTGTGTGTGTGTGTGTGTAGTAGTGTTTGTGTGTGTGTGTGTAGTAGTGTTTGTGTGTGTGTAGTAGTGTTTGTGTGTGTGTAGTAGTGTTTGTGTGTGTGTGTAGAAGTGTTTGTGTGTGTAGTAGTGTTGAACCTCAGCAGGCTCCGTTAACACCTGTTCATCCACCTCGTACTCTGGCTCAAACATATAGGGTTGGGCTCCCATCACAATCTGAGGTTCCTTTTCCTCATATACGCGAGCAGCGTCATTTAGTTCGGTCTCAGATTGAGCATCGTACTATAGATCTATCACAGCGACAGATTCACTGTCTGACACCGAAGTACAATCGCTCATCATAACATTTGCCGACAGGTCTCACAGAGGCAGACGAGTGTTATTTACACTGGAGCGTTACTCTTGCGACGTCATCAATAACATGCGTAGCCCTGTTGGAGGGAAGAAAAAAAAATTCGCGCGCTTTTTACAAAAGTCGTGTTTCTACGGAAATAAGGCCTGGAAATCAATTATTTTTGGTGGATTAGGTGTTTGAATTCAACATAATTAGGCAAGAAAAAATTGGGTCTGGATGATTACTTTAAGGGAAGGGGTAAGTTTTCAGAAGCCGAATTTCCACAAAATATACGAAAATTAGGTTTTGGCATCTTCAGCCAGCTGAAACACCACACAACTTTTAAATGCCCTACGCGCGTTTAAAGGGCTCAGACGTCAGGGAGTGTTGCCATATCATCTAATATAAATTTAGTTTTCCATTATTTTTCAGTTATCTTGTTATTTTATCTGAAAAAAATGGTTGTGGTTGCTGTACGATACAGCAACAACGAGAGTAGGCCTACGAGAGTAGGCCTACTGGGGAAACTCAGGGGAAAAAAGCGCGCTTCTCAAACCACCCCTGGGGTAGTGGGGAAGAGTTTGAACAAAGGCAAGGCCTTGTAGGAGGGCTCTGAGAAAGGTATGTAGGTTTTTTATTATTTCTATTTGGTCTATTAGATGAAAAAGGCAACATTACCCATCGCCGCTAAAATTTCCGCCAAGAATTCCTCTGGATACCTGCATTAATTAAAAGGCTGTATCTTTTTTTAAATTTATTGATCAATTTCTGATCTGTTTTTTTTATTGGAATCTTTATTAAAAGAGAGCTATAGAACTTACTAAGTAGACATTTCTGTTAAATGGATTGTTATAGGAGTAATTTGTAGCAAATCTTTGAGGACCGTTTTCTCAGAATTACTTTTTGACTGGTTTCCAATACTTCTATAAGTCTCTACTTGCTCAATTTTTAATCAATTTTCATATGAGGTTCGCCACTCCAACTTTTATTGACTACTAGCCGCAAAGCCGCCCTCCGGGCGGACTTTTTGGCTAGCTCCTGCGGAGGGCTATTGGTGGGCCTTCGGCCAACCACCTGTGTTTGGTGGGCCTTCGGCCCACCAAACATGGACTCTCCAGATAGCCCCTTTTAACTTTCCTGAAATCATGGATGTAGAAATGTATGTATTCCCCCCACCCATTCACTCACCCATTACCCATCACCCCCCACCCATTCACTCACCCATTACCCATCACCCCCCACCCATTCACTCACCCATTACCCATCACCCCCCACCCATTCACTCACCCATTACCCATCACCCCCCACCCATTCACTCACCCATTACCCATCACCCCCCACCCATTCACTCACCCATTACCTATCACCACACACCCATTCACTCACCCATTACCCATCACCCCCCACCCATTCACTCACCCATTACCCATCACCCCCCACCCATTCACTCACCCATTACCCATCACCACACACCCATTCACTCACCCATTACCCATCACCCCCCACCTATTCCCTCACCCATCACCCATCACCCCCAACCCATCACCCCCCACCCATTCACTCACCCATCACCCCACACCCATTACCCATCACCCCACCCATTCATTCACCCATTACCCATCACCCTACATCAAGGCTTCCTCAATTCTCGCAACCCACTTTTGTTTTCATAATTCTCGCTAATAGGCTGCTAAAAAAAAAAAAAAAAAAGTGATCGGATCATCTCATAAGTGGGCTTATGACCTTCCCCTGGTCAACCTGATTCCAAAAATGTGCCATATGAGGTGTTTGCGCCACGGGGGGCCGAACCTATACCACACACACACACAGACAGACAGACAGACAGACAGACACACTTTCGCTTATATTATTACTAGCCGCAAAGCCGCCCTCCGGGCGGACTTTTTGGCTAGCTCCTGCGGAGAGCTATTGGTGGTGGGCCTTCGGCCCACCACCTGTGTTTGGTGGGCCTTCGGCCCACCAAACACGGACTCTCCAGATAGCCCCATCTAACTTTCCTGAAATCATGGATGTAGAAATGTATGTATTACCCCCACCCATTCACTCACCCATTACCCATCACCCCCCACCCATTCACTCACCCATTACCCATCACCCCCCACCCATTCACTCACCCATTACCCATCACCACACACCCATTCACTCACCCATTACCCATCACCCCCCACCTATTCCCTCACCCATCACCCATCACCCCCTACCCATTCACTCACCCATCACCCCACACCCATTACCCATCACCCCACCCATTCACTCACCCATTACCCATCACCCTACATCAAGGTTTTCTCAATTCTCGCAACCCACTTTTTTTTCACAATTATCGCTAATAGGCTGCCAAAAAAAAAAAAAAGTGATCGGATCATCTCATAATTGGACTTAAAACCTTCCCCTGGTCAACCCGGTTCCAAAAATGTGCCATATGAGGTGATTGCGCCACGGGGGGCGGAACCTATACCAGACACACACACACACACACACACACACACACACAGACAGACACACTTTCGCTTATATTTACCATTACCCATCACCCCCCACCTATTCCCTCACCCATCACCCATCACCCCAACCCATCACCCCCCACCCATTCACTCACCCATCACCCCACACCCATTACCCATCACCCCACCCATTCACTCACCCATTACCCATCACCCTACATCAAGGTTTCCTCAATTCTCGCAACCCACTTTTTTTTTCACAATTATCGCTAATAGGCTGCTAAAAAAAAAAAAAAAAAAAGTGATCGAATCATCTCATAAGTGGGCTTATGACCTTCCCCTGGTCAACCCGGTTCCAAAAATGTGCCATATGAGGTGATTGCGCCACGGGGGGCCGAACCTATACCACACACACACACACACACACACACACACACACACACACACAGACAGACAGACAGACAGACACACTTTCGCTTATATTATTATAGATAGATGACTTAATTGCTATTTACCTCAATTTACAGTCTCTCGTAAGGGAAACCACGCCCCCACTAGGAAAGATCGGCGACAGGGTTCGATCCCAGTTTATCCACGACCCTGAGGGGTACGTTAGGTAAGACACATCGCCGATACTTCCGGCCATAGGCAATCTCTCGAACGTAGACGAACGGGTCTTTGACATGAAAGTTTACCTAGAAACTCAGTCATTAGTTGGTGTGTCGGCCTATTTTTATTTATACGATTCAGATTTATTTCAGTGTGTATATTGGAGTTGGTCGAGGTTTATATTTATTATAGATGCATGAATGCCTTTTTAAACCATTCATGCTCAGTGTTATTATTGCTTGTTATTAATGCTTTGTAATTATCATCTAAAGTATTAGTTAATTTATTTATTATTTTACTACCTCGTTTGTATAGCGTTATGTTTACCGGTGATAAGTTCGCAATTTGGTGTAATTGTTCTGTATTTCTAGTGTATGGGTACTTATGATCATATATAAATCTTAAGCCGGCCACACACACACCGGCGCGGCCTGTCCGGCCGACAAAAAGTGGCGGGGCATCGTTCGCCGGACGAGACCCACACACACACCGGCCGCCTCATGAAAATATACAGTAGTAACAGTACACGTCGGACCACCGTGGTGACAACATGAATCCGCTGTCCGAAAATGACTTGTTGGTGACGGCTGCATGTATAGCCAAATATAATACCTATATATAATAAGTCATACTATATATAATACGTCATATATAATATCTATATTATCATAAAAACAATTATTACTGGTACAATTAGTCATTATCTGGCCGAGCGAGGGGCGGGCCGCGCCGGAAGGCACCCACACACACGCAGGCGGCAGGCCGCGCCGGACGGAATTTTCAAGCGCCGACTGATTTTCATCCGGCCGCTGCGACAGGCCCCGCCGGATGAAAAACACCCCCACACACACACCGGCCGCCTCTAGCCACGCCCCTTTTCGTCGGCCGGACAGGCCGCGCCGGTGTGTGTGTGGCCGGCTTTAGAGCTTGATTCTGTATTATCTGGAGCTTAAAGTAATCGTCCAGACCATTTCATCATTCCTGATTTAATGCAATCAAAGTATAGCCATTAACGAGTATATCAACAATACGTCGTCACTTTTTGTATCCAGTCAGCCGTTTTTAAATAATCCGCAATCAAAATCTGCAAATTCCCCGAGTTTTCAAAACGCTCTCAAGGTTTGCAGACGCTCAGGCTCAGGCTCGGTGACGTAGCATTAGGGAGGCTCATCTTCCCGCGCTGATCAGAGAGACACGTAAACAGAGATAAATACAGGGTGTAACACGAGTTTATGCAAATGTTGATACAGGAGATAGACCGAATTATTCTAAGAACAAAATGCTCTATACCCATATGCTTTCTGAAGCTTCCTTTACGTGACATGGAGTGAGAAAGAATTACCGCGGCCGTCATGTAACTCACGGCTAGCGGGAGGCAGGAGGTATGTATGAGATGTGCACTCGCGCGTATGTCCCCCGGTGAAATTATGAATTATTTAATCATAATTTCTACTAGTTATGGACAATTACAGTATCTTATAAGTTTTAACTACACAATCGATATTAATAAACGGCTGTTATTTACCAAATAAGCAGTACATGAGAACAGCAGGCTGTCATAAGCAATAATGTCAAGGGCTACTTGGCATTATGTCGGCGAGGGGGAGGCAAGGTGGGTAGGGATGGATGCCGTGCGAGGCTACATCAGCTGTGTCCCTCCTTCTCCCGCCCAGATTAGCGACAGTGTTTAGTTTGAGAGAGTTAAAATCATGACTTATTTAGTATCAATTTGAGAGAAATAAGCTGTAGACAGTGTTTACGGTAATGTGAAGTATTATTCTGGATATGGGGCTGAATAATCCCCATATCCAGAACCCCATATCCAGAATAATACTTCACATTACCGTAAGCGTACAACACTGTCTACAGCTTATTTCTCTCAAATTGATACTAAATAAGTCATGATTTTAACTCTCTCAAACTAAACACTGTCGCTAATCTGGGCGGGAGAAGGAGGGACACAGCTGATGTAGCCTCGCACGGCACCCATCCCTACCCACCTTGCCTCCCCCTCGCCGACATAATGCCAAGTAGCCTTGACATTATTGCTTATGACAGCCCTGCTGTTCTCATGTACTGCTTATTTGGTAAATAACAGCCGTTTATTAATATCGATTGTGTAGTTAAAACTTATAAGATACTGTAATTGTCCATAACTAGTAGAAATTATGATTAAATAATTCATAATTTCACCGGGGGACATACGCGCGAGTGCACATCTCATACCTCCTGCCAAGATAAAGAGACAGATAAAGAAAGATAAAGAGACACCTGTTAATCCACCTCGTACTCGGGCTCAAACATATAGGATCCCATGACAATCTGAGGTTCGTTTTCCTCATAGTATACGCGACCAGCGTCATTTCTTTCGGTGTCAGATTGAGCATCGTACTCTAAATCTGTCACGGCGACAGATTCACTGTCTGACACCGAAGTACAATCGCTCATCATAACATTTGCCGACAGGTGCCAGACAGAGTGTCTGCGGGCGTCCCTATTCTGACGTCATCAATAACAGTCGTAGCCCTGTTGGAGGGAAGATTTTTTTTTTTCGCGCGCTTTTTACAAAAGTCGTGTTTTTACGGAAATAAGGCCTGGAAATCAATTATTTTTGGTGGATTAGGTGTTTTGAATGTACATTCAACATAATTCGGCAAAAAAAAAATGGGTCTGGACGACTACTTTAAGAATTGAACACTTCAAGAGTGTACTCAGATGATATAGAGGGTATAAGAGTATAGGTATTAGTATTACACATAGTCCGTTTGACACCCATAGGTGTTCTGTACTAAACCTTGTTTTCATGAGAAGTGTAGTTTTTTTATGGTTTCATACTCGAATGGGTCTATAGAAAAGATTTAGCTCGGTTGCCGGTGTGCCAACCTTGGGGAACTACGCTAATTAGCATAAATCTAAGATGGACGCCGCAGACGGAGGTGGAAAATAACTTTTCAGCCAATCAACCTTCAATCACGTGTGATACATTTTTTCCGTATAACTTGGATGTGAGGAACCTATTTCTGAGGTCAGTTGCATGCCTTGGGGTCAAATTCAGGGTGAAAGGTCAAGTTAAAGGTCATTTTTGGCCAAAACATTTATTAATATAATAATAATTGCATTTTCAGAATGAGGGTGATCAAGTGTTTATTCATTAACGGCGATCACTCCCATTCATCATCAGAGCCGAATGCAAGATCAAGATGATCAGTTTCCTCGTCATTTTCCACATCTGCTTCTCTTTCCTCTTCCACTTCATCTTGGTCTACGTCTCCTGTCTTGAAGGGGTTCAAGCAAGCGTCACTAGAACCACAAGCGCAGTACACAGTACACATATATTTCCATGGTGACAGCTGCAACGTTCACTGCCGCATGCCTTCCCCGCCGCCTTACAGCTGCACCGCACTACACCCATGAGATCTTTGGGTCCTGGGGGCTGATCAGAGGTTGCTGGTACTGGGGTGCCATCTTTGATTTCCTACCCATACTTCGTGATGTCAAGTTCAGGTGGAGCCTGCTGGTCAGCAGATTTGGCGAGTACAGTCTGCAGATGAGTGCGCAAGATGTGCAGGAAGAGATTTTTGTCTGTTGGTGGTAGCGACATGATCTTGAGCAACTTTCCAGTCTTCTTTGTGTACATATGGTACCTCGCCTCACTAATAGTGGTCCCCTGTTGCTGACCATTTAGAGCACAGAAGAACGCCTGTCCTGCCTCCATGAGCTGTGTATGTGTGGCATCAAGCTCGCCGAAGGCTGGGTACAGGCCTGGGAAGTCGCCAGCTCACAGGGACTTCAGTGCCGACACTTTCCCCTTGCCGTACAGGTATGAGGTGGTATCTGAACCAGTAATGTAGTGCATTCCCAGGGTCTGCAGGCACTTGGGGCCGAGTTGGCAACAGGTGGCGTTGATGTCCCAAATGGATCCATCCCACCGCTCCATTTGCACTGTAGCCTGGATGTTTTTTCGGTACATTCAGTATACAAGCAGCACGAACACATCGGTGTCATCTGAGAGAATGCGGATGACTCGCGTGTCGGACTCGGCAGCCATAAGGAGGTACAAGATCATTGTTATGTCCGCTTCGTCATGGGTGAACACACCATCGCTGGGGCTCTCCACGGTGACTCCTTCGCCGAAGCTGTAGGTACTAAGAATTTTCGACAGCTGCAACTTGTTGTGCTTATTCCTCATGATGGCATCTCGACTGGGCAGCGGTGTGTTGATGGTCAGGTCGTAATTGATGGAACCAAGGCCAGCACGTCGCATACGCTCATGGTCCTTCGCAGAAACGTTGTGATACTTATCGAAAGTATAAGACCTTCTTGCCAGCGAGAGAGGACAATCTCGTCTTGATGGACTTAACTATGACCGACGCATCTCCTCATGCTTGATCTGCCTCACCACGGAAGCAATGCTTCCGTGGTGGATACATCCGTATCGTCATCCTTAACTATCTTGAGAGTTTTAGCAACGGAGTCACGGAAACCAACCATGGTAGCACATACATCTACTCGAACAACTATAGCATCCTTACTCATGCAGTCAGTCACCTTGCTAAACATGTCACGTCGAGCGAGATTGCCACCTAGATCCGAGTACAGGGAATGCAGTTCAACACTATTCCATAATCTGGACCTGTCTCGGCTCATGTACTGAATGACTTCCCTCAGAGCATCTTCATCTGCAGCACCAGGTGGCAAATCAGCATATGTGGGAACTTTCGTAAAACTGTTATAGCAGCGGACGTGGTACTTGCACTCAGCAGAAGGTAGATCAGAAACAAAAGCAAGGTCCAACTTGAGCCTTCTAGCCACATCATCATTACGCTGATCAGCAACATCAAGGAGCATATCTTTCATAGTTGGGAGTGGGTTACGTCCTGTGTCAAAACGTTCTTTGGTCATACACTTACGAACGCGGTCCCATCTTTCTGGGTGTCTATCATCAATGGGTAAACATTCCTCGCTACAGAACATACAATCACGGTTGTACTCAAACACACCTTTATCAGCTACCTTAGTATGAGACCTTGTACTTGTCCTTACACCCTCATCTTCAGCCTTTCTTTTCTGTGACTTTCTCACTCTCTCAATTTTCTCTTTCGATGTATAAGTACAGTAGCAACCTTTATGACAGGTTATGCTTGCTGCATCTCCACCAACATCAATAATGTTCTGTAGAGTAGCCTGCAGGTCTCCATCTCCACGAGATTTGGCACATAAGATGAGCTTCCTGATCCCGTTCTCAGTGAATTTCGTTTCTTGTCCATCTCCGTGACACACCGAGAGAAGACACCTTGAGTCAGCCATCATACCTCTCTATGAAAAGAAGAAGAGGTGAGATTAAAATCAACGTATCGAGTATGAGTGGTGTGCACTGTGCAGTTTATGCAGGGATCAAAAAGTTTGAACCTCCCAAATGTACAAAAATGACCTTTAACATGACCTTTGACCTTAATTTGACCCCAAAGCACGCAACTGACCTCAGAAATCGGTTCCTCACATCCAAGTTATACGGAAAAAATGTATCACACGTAATTGAAAGTTGATTGGCTGAAAAGTTATTTTCCACCTCCGTCTGCGGAGTCCATCTTAGATTTATGCTAATTAGCGGAGTTCCCCAAGGTTGGCATTCCGGCAACCGAGCTAAATCTTTTCTATAGACCCATTCGAGTATGAAACCATAAAAAAACTATACACTTCTCGCAACAACAAGGTTCTCAACCTGGCAACTGGACTAACATGCTTTTACTAGATGAAGCTTTGTTTTGGTATTTAATAGTCTGAATCTTTTAATGGTAGAGAGAGCTTGGCTTGCTTTATTCCTATTATTTTTAATCTGTTTGATAAAACCGTTTTTTCTTGAAATGTAGGTCTAAAATATTACCTTCGTTACTTTATGGCACAACATTACCTTGAGTTCTTATGGTCTTGTTTTTGAATGGCTAATAGAATAATTTTGAATATAGCCATATTGGTTTAAATTTTCGATATATTATCAGAGCTATTAATTTTGTTTATTTCTTGTTCAACTTATCTCGCTATGATTTTGCATGATTTACTTTCATGTGTTTTAACTTGAGCTATGTCATCTGCATACATTACGTTTATACAGTCAGCCGCGGCTGGTGGTATGTCTGAAGTGTATATCGAATGAAGGGTTGGAGAGAGGGAGCTACCTTAAGGCACTCCACTTTTAATTTCTAAACTAACTCCTATAAGCTGTTCAAAGGTTATAGACGACTTCCTATCATCGCCTCCGTGGTGTAGTGGCTAGCGCGCTTAGCTACGAGTCCGCGGGCCTTGGTTCGAATTCCGGCCAGGGCAAACCGGCGGCCAGCCCGTCCAAACTTTTTATTCCCCCTTTCGGGGTTGATAAATGGGTACCTGGGGAAACCTGAGGAAGGTAACTGTGGTAACCCAGATGTCACACTAGCCCTGTGTCCCGGGGTAACGGGTTGTCACCCGCCACAGACTCAAAGACTAATGCGACGGAGATGAGCACCGAGGTCACGCGCAGCATAGTGTATACCCCCATCGTTACCTTACCTATCATCAAGAAAGATGCATGATAATTTAGAAAGAATTTCAGGCAGTCCTGTTGATACAATTTTATACTTCAAGCCGTTATGTCAGACTTTATCGAAGGCCTTTGAAACGTCTTTCAGTAGCATGTAACATTGCTCTTTATTTGCTAATGCTGATGCTTTTTTTCTATAATAATTGCTATGGCTTTGTCGGTAATTTTTGCTAATTTGAACCCGTGTTGTGTATCAGGAAGTATTTTATTGCGTTCTAAGTAATTTCTGAGTCAAATGTTAATTATCTGTTCAAATATGTTACGGGTACTTCTAGCAATGAAATTGGTCTATAATGTTGAGGGTCAGTACTACCTTAATGCTTTATTGGGTTTTATAATTAGTTTTCTGAGAGCATTTTTTTTTTATGGGAAAGTAACATAGAGAAAGTGAATGGTTGATTATACTGGTGAAAATTGATAACGCTTCATCTGGCATGTGTGAAAATATTGCTTTATTTATCTTGCTATCTCCAGGAGTGTTGCTTTTTAATTTTGATATGATATTTTCAATGTCTTCTGACGTTATTTTACCTATTAGATTAACATTGATAGGTAGTCTCGTTAAATCTAAGGATAGATATGGATTCGTCCTTTGGATGTTATTAACTATGAAATTATCTACCAATCCCTCATTGTTCATATAAAGGTCTCAATTTTCCTCATCACTTATTTTGAAATTTTTACTCTAAATATTTATAAAATTTCCTCCTTTTCAGCATCACGATAACAGTTCTTGTTGTCAGATACAATGTAAGGTTTTTGGTCATTAACATTCCCTCTTAACTCTTTTTACCTCCCTCCAGAGGTCACCAGGATTTTTATTGAGGTGTTGGAGGTTATCCATTTCTTCCTCCCAATTTTTATTATATTGACTTTGAAATTCATCATTAACTTCTGATTTAACATTTCGAATGTTAAGAACTAACTATGCGACCATCCTCTCGTTATTGACGATTCCATGATATTTTAAAGATAAAATTGCAGGTTTTTAATTGTGGGGCTAGTTATTGCTTTGTGCTTTGTTAATGGGATTTTTTTACCATAGCCTCAGTTATAGTTTTATTTCAATATTATATTGCTTATTCGATGTCTCTAGTGGACTCGGTGGTGTTAATTGTGTGCAAATTATCTTTAATTTGATCCAGAAAATCATCCCAATTTGCCTTTTTGTAACAATATCTGAATGTAACTTAGATTTTTACTGTTTGCGTGCATGGCTATTGTGAGTATTATTGGGATGTGGTGTGAAGCCGTAACTGGACAGGTTTCTATGATGTAATTATGTTTGATTTTATTAATGGCTAGCTTTTATTAATAAAAAATTGGGGAGGCGGTAGCGGAGTGGTTAGCGTCTCCGACTGGCGTTCTCGGTGACCCGAGTTCGATCCCCGAAGAAAACCAAAACCTTTCTGCACCGTCGAGTGGCTTAAGAACACTCACATGCCCTGCCCATCAACTCTACCTTCGATTGCGAGTGCATCGGAGGACACAGGGGGGCGGCATGAGCCTCTAATCACAGGCGTCACTATAAGAATCCTGCCTGCGTCACCACGGGCGAGGGATCACAGCCCTCAACATCGCATCACAGCCCTCAAGTGAACCTCCAGAGCCTACCATCCGAGCCCTGGGTCATCACTGCCTACAGGCGCTATAGGGACATATGTAAAAAAAAAAAAAAAAAATTATATCTAGTGTGCTGGCATTTTAGGCAAAAATAGGTTTGTAAATCGGGTCTTATGTGATTTAGTTTGTTATTGTCTATTAATATCTTCAATCCCCTTCCCACTGTGTTATCATAATTACCACCCAGAACATGATGTTTTGCATTTAAGTTTTCATCATTCGCAATTATTTCTACCATATCATCCACATTGGCTGATGTAACAGCTCTACTTCATTTTTTTTTTTATATTTTCCTCAGCGGTCCATTTTTCGTTTTTGTCTCCATCTTAATTTCCAACTCTTGGTATGTTTTCATCCATGAAAACAGCTACGACAATACGTGTAGCTACACTGTTCAGGTGAACAGATGTGTCTCAAGGAATATATAAACCTGCACTTTATTCATGTGTTTGAGAGCCTTAAATGAGGTCAGTCATGCTTCTCACCGCTTCGTCGTGTTGTCGTGCAGGACGTAGGCGTTCCCTCGGTGGGCGTCGGAGAGCATGATTTTTTGCCGCATCTGGAAGCCCTCTTGCCCCTCCTGTTGCGGTTGAACTGGACCTCCGTGGCCGTCGCTGCTCCATCCATCCAGGTCCGTACGAGTCTGTGGGTCTGTATTGTATTGTGGGTTCGTATTGGGTCTGTCCTGCTGTATCATGGGAATCTATGTATTTCTCACAGTTATAGTTCATGCCAAAAGGATGTTTTATGATAATAGTCTCGCATTAGAAGGTCATGGGCTGTATTACCAGACATATAGACCCTATCAAGAAACCACTTAATATTGAACAGGCTTTCAACTGCTTGTGATTCAATTGTAAAAGAACCTGTGTAGAGAAGTGCATATGATGGAATCTTGTCACATCTCTGGCTCGTCGATGCTCGCTGCGCCTTGCAGGTGGCACAACAAGTACAGTCAGTGACTGTCTTTCTATTTCAGCTGCTGCGACAATTTGGCCACATGGCGGCCAGGCATCGGATTTGTGTGGGGGCTGAGGCACTGCTGCCCTCCATCACACGGTTAGCTCCTCTTTTCACACTTTCGTAGGGATTGCTGCATACTTTTAGCCCCGATGAATATTGTTTTATTTTTAAAATATTTATTTTCTTTTTCATTTGAACCCTTTCGTTCTCGTAGCATTACGAAGCATACTTTGTCTTGCGAACTGTAAGTATGATGGATTAATGCATAAGCGACGTCCCTTTCAGCAACCAGCAGGCGTCCCATTCGACGCTGGAAACGCTAGAGGGTGGAGGGACGGGTGGAGTTGTGTTGGTAGGGCCGCAGCACCGCCTTCACTCCCTTCTCGCCGCCGCTGCTGCCCTCAACTTCACCAACTTTCGGTGGGTGCTGGTTCCCACCGGACCCCTGCAGGAGAGAGTCTTCCAAGGTAAGGGTATATTTGAGGTTTTTTTTGTTGGATGTTCTTTGGGTGGTTGATTGTTGTTGCTGTTGTTGATACCTCCGCCAACGAAGTTGGAGGGGTTATGTTTTCACCCCGATCTGTCTGTCTGTTTGTCTGTCTGTCTGTTTGTTAGTGTACAGGCTTTCTCGAAAAGTTACCAATAGATTTGGACCAAACTCAGTATACCAAGTTTATTTGGTATAAGGAAGAACTGATTTAATTTTGTATGAAATCTATTGACAACTGTTGCCATGGCAACCAATTGATGAAATATTCGGCCGGAGGTATGCGCTCATACTGAGTGCATATATATATATATATATATATATATACTAGCCGCAAAGCCGCCCTCCGGGCGGACTTTTTGGCTAGCTCCTGCGGAGGGCTATTGGTGGGCCTTTGGCCCACCACCTGTGTTTGGTGGGCCGAAGGCCCACCAAACACAGACTCTCCAGATAGCCCCTTCTAACTTTCCTGAAATCATGGATGTAGAAAGGTCTATTAACGCCAACCCATTCACATCACCCCAAACCCATTCACTCACCCATTACCCATCACCCCCCACCCATTCACTCACCCATTACCCATCACCACACACCCATTCACTCACCCATTACCCATCACCACACACCCATTCACTCACCCATTACCCATCACCCCCCACCTATTCCCTCACCCATCACCCATTACCCCCAACCCATCACCCCCCACCCATTCACTCACCCATCACCCCACACCCATTACCCATCACCCCACCCATTCACTCACCCATTACCCATCACCCTACATCAAGGTTTCCTCAATTCTCGCAACCCACATTTATTTTCACAATTCTCGCTAATGGGCTGCTAAAAAAAGAAAAAAAAGTGATCGGATCATCTCATAAGTGGACTTAAAACCTTCCCCTGGTCGAGCTGGTTCCAAAACTGTGCCATATGATGGGATTCCGCCACAGGGGGTGGCACCCATCGCGGACAGACAGACAGACAGACACACACACTTTCGCTTATATTATTATATATATATATATATATATATATATATAATATATATATATATATATATATATATATATTATATATATATAATAATCACAACTGTTGCCATAGTAACCAATTGATGAAATATTCGGGCGGAGGTATGCGCTCTACTGAGTGCCCCCCCCCCCCCCCCCCCCTAGTTGTATCTGTTCTTATAGTCATCGTCGAGCAAAGCTGTGACTCATGTTCCTCGGCTTGTATTTTTTCGTCCTTCTTTAAAGATACAGCAACTAAACTATATCTGCAAGCCGACCTCAACACCCTTTGGCTTGTATTTTTTTGCTATTTTTGCAAGGTGTTCTCAATACCTCTCTGTACCAGGCCTCAACTCGGTGGCGGAGGGCGTCGTGGCGCTGCGGCGGGCCAGCCAGGCGGTGCCTGAGTTCGGGAATTACTTCCTGAACCTTGGTGCCGCTGCCGCCGACTCCTCCCTCTATCCAAGTCTTTCACCGGGAGATTACGTGGAGGAATCCGCTGTGTTCCAGGTGAGCGTCATTGGTTACCTGTATTCCGTGTCAGGCTGTCAGAGCCAAGAAGCATTGCTGGCTTTCTGCTTGAAACAAATGAACGCAATCTACACTTAGGGAGCTGAAATGCACTGAGGTGCGTATTAGATCAAAATACTACTACTACTATTGCTATTACTACTACTACTGCTACTACTGCTACTAATACTAATGCTAAAACTAATATTACAAGTAATATTGTTCATCTTACAATATTATAAGTAATATTGTAAGATGTTGGTAGCTTACAATAGGGTGGAGTGATGAGAAGTAGTTGTTTCCTGCTTAATGTGTAAAAAGGACAATCTTGTGAGAAGCGGCACAGAAGATAATATTATGTGCTCGCTGACCCTGCCAGTGTCGCGAGAACAAAGTGACCCGTGTAAAAAGTACGTATTTGCCGTACTGCGCATGCGTCGTAGCTCTCGCATGACGTGCTTATGCAGTAAGCCAACACTTGTAACTCTTAAAATGTAGCCATATATCTCATTCATATGCCACATCTGATTATCACGATCATCTGATTATCTTCCAGTTAGACACTACCAAGTGGAAGTAGATAGATGTGTCTGTGTAAATTTGCTTCATTGCAATCATGTCAGTGCTCCGACATGGGGAGTTTCTCCTCCACCATCCAGTACGTAAACACTTGTAACGCTCAAAACTTAGCCATACCTCACACTGGTATGCCACATCTGTGTATCATGAAAATAGTTTGATATCTCATCATCATAAGATCTAAGCACATAAAATACTAATTATGGTGTCATTGTCTTAATCTATAAATAAATGGTAAAGTTCTTATCTAAATCTAAAATTAACTGGTAAAGCCTTATCTAAATAAAGACAAACCTAAACCTAAAGTGTGGGTAATTGAAAAAATCTACATTGTTATAAATATAACATATTAATTATTGATTCATTGCTTTATCTAAAAGCAAGCAATACAACAAATCTAGTGTGACACATTATTGAGAATGTTGATTATCTCACTGGAAGAGAAAGGAAATTCTAATGCATAATTAAAGTCATCTTCAATTGCCTCTGTTTCTGGTGGTGCTGCAACTTCCGATGCAATTGGTGGTAAAGTTGTTAATGGTGGTGCAGAGGACACTGAATTGTTTGTATGTTTTTTCTTTAGTGGTTTGCGAATGAGAGAATGTACTTTGTTGTAGACCACGAAATTGGCAAGGTCTGCGTCGTCGTCATTGTTTTTGTTAACGTAGAAGCTGCTGTTTAAGATGTTTTCGTAGTTTTTCTTTCCCTTCTAGTTTACTTTAAGGATATGACGGTGTAGTCTTGGATCTCTGGTGTTCTCTGGTGTCTCCAACAACCAATCCCTAGTGTGGTGTGTTTTTTTTATATATTTTTTTTATGATGCTGTGTGTGAGCTCGTATGTTATTTGGTGTCTCTAACAAAGCAATTTCGGTGTGGTGTGTTTGATTCTCACTGGGTGTGGCGTCAAAAAGGCGTCGCTTCTTCGGATGCTGCCGTTGCTGTTATGTTAGCAGGTTTTCTTGTTTTGTAGATGATGATGATGATGGTTGTTGCTGTTGTTGTTATTGTTATTGTTGTTGTTGTGGGTGCTTCTGCCGCACACGTCCTTGCTGTGACTGGCCTTTTCCTGCTGTATAGGCCTGGTTTTGGTGTATCTACCTGTTTTCGCTCGTGGTGCTCGTTGTGGTTGGTCTTGTCCAGTCTTTCGCTGTGATTTTTCTTGTCCAATCTTGACATTGTTCTTAATAATTGATTGTGGTTTTGCGCAGCTGTCAAGAATAGTGGCGTTACCAAAGATCATAACGTTAAATTTTGACTGAGGAAAAAAAGAAAAAATCTCTCTCTCTCTCTCTCTCTCTCTCTCTCTCTCTCTCTCTCTCTCTCTCTCTCTCTCTCTCTCTCTCTCTCTCTCTCTCTCTCTCTCTCTCTCTCTCTCTCTCTCTCTCTCTCTCTCTCTCTCTCTCTCTCTCTCTCTCTCTCTCTCTCTCTCTCTCTCTCTCTCTCTCTCTCTCTTGCATTGTAATATCATTTTATACTTACGGATGCTGTGTCTATTTAGCACATCGTTGAGTTTTCTCATTGATGATGGGAAGGATGATGGCAAAGATGATGATCTTTGCCATTTGTCACCTTTTTCCTCCTTCTCTTGAGTTGCGCTGCCAGGCTGGCTAGGAACTAAGACCAGCACAGGGCTCTGTCACGCCGGACTAGAACCCTCCTGGGGAGAAACAAGGAGAGGTATGTGAGGAGCCTCGCTGAGGATGTCGAGGGCCATTTGAACGCTAATGACCTCCGACCCGCCTACCGAGCCCTGAAGAAGCTCCGTTCCAAGTCTCCATCTCGGGCGAGTGCTATTCGAGCAGCAGATGGGCGCCTCGTGTCGGACATGGATGGGCAGATGGCTCGTTGGGCTGAGTACTTTGGGCAGTTGTTCACGGTGGACCCTCCAACTGAGCAGCTTCACACCACTGGGTTACAGGCAGTGGATGTCGATCCTCCCATTGACGAAACCGCACCCTCTCTTGACGAAGTCAGAGAGGCTGTAGCAAAGTTGAATGGGTGGAAAGGCAGCTGGTGTTTGTAATATCAGTGCGGAGCTCCTCAAAGCTGGGGGTGAGGCCATGATCCACGGGTTGCATGCTGTCCTGACTGCCGCGTGGCAATCAGGTACAATTCCCCCTGACTGGAAAAGGGGGCTGGTCGTCCCTATCTGGAAAGGGAAAGGGGACCGTCAGGACTGCAACAGTTACTGCGGTATTATACAGCTCAGCGTACCAGGCAAGTTGCTTGCCCATCTATTGCTGACACGGATCCGCAGTCATCTGCTGAAGCATCAGAGACTTCAGCAGTCTGGGTTCACGCCTGGTAAGTCAACAACGGACCGTTTCCTAGCGCTTCGTGTCCTGGTGGAACGCCGACGTGAGTTTCGGCAGGGGATGCTTGCAGCCTATGTTGATCTCAAGAAGGCGTTTGAGTTAGTGCATCATGAGTCACTCTGGGATCTTCTGCGACTTCGCGGGATTCCTGCAAGGACTATTGGTTTGATGACTGGTCTGTACTCTGGGACAGATTTTTTCTCAGATATATACCCTAGTCTACAGATTTCTACAGGTATTTTGCCCGAGTTTCTCAGATTTATATAAATTTTTTCTGGCAACACTGATGGCCCCATCTCAGGCCATCTGCCACACGTACGATGTACATAGTCTGGTAAAGCAATCACATTTTTTTTTTTTTTTTTTTCACTTGTGCCTATAGCGCCTATAGGCAGTGGTGACCCAAGGCTCGGATGGTAGGCTCTGGAGGCTCACTTGAGGGCTGTGATGGTTGGTCCTCGCCCGTGGTGGCGCAGGCAGGATTCTTATAGTGACGCCTGTGATTAGAGGCTCATGCCGCCCCCTTGTGTCCTCCGATGCACTCGCAATCGAAGGTAGAGTTGATGAGCAGGGCATGTGGGTGTTCTTAGGCCACTCGACGGTGCAGAAAGGTTTTGGTATTCTTCAGGGATCGAACTCGGGTCACCGAGAACGCCAGTCGGAGACGCTAACCACTCCGCTACCGCCTCCCCTAGGCGAGACCTGCCTAGACATAGGCGAGACCTGTTTAATCTTCCTCAGAAAGGCACATGTGAGGCGGAGGATCTACTGTTTCCTTCCGAGGCCTGGCAAGGCCTCCAGTGGCCAGACCTTCGGTGTTCCAGGCCTTGGGCCTGGCCAGCCGCCAGCCACATGTTGGTTTGTTTACAAACGTCTTGACGTACACTTCTCTGGCAGCAAATATATTAATATGGTAATAGTTGTTCATTGATGGATTAATCTAAATTTCTACCGTGATATAATGCTATATTGATTATATGAGACGTTTACCGAATCGGGAATGGTATGTACGAGTTGATTTTATGGAGAAAATAATTACTATTGTATGTCAAATATACAAAACATGTATATTTGAGTAAGATTCACAGGCTCTAACGGGATCATAAAACTGAGTGCAGTGGCCCATTGGATATTGGCGATGATCCACAGTATCAATTTTGCATATTTCCTCAGTGTTTTCTATGCGAAATCCTCTACCGAATTTTGAGGCTCTCTCTGCACCTGCCAATCGAACGTAATCACCAATGCTCAGTTCTTGACTCCTTGTGTTTCGATGTTTTCCCTTGCTTTTACAGTGCAACCTTTTAAATTGTTATATAATTTGATCAGGTTTCCTCATGGAGTGAACCTCCGCGGGTGTTTTTCCCAATCGACTGTGTCGCGTATGATTGTAGCTTTTACGTATTGACAGCATTAAGTACGGAGACATACTCAAGTGTATTCTGCGCTGTCATGTATATGTAGCTACAGTCGAGCTTTTAGAGTTCTGAAAAAACGCTCCGCAATGCTGTTTTTTGTCTCCTGAGAATAAACACTATAAGTATTTATATTTCTGGTGTCTGAAAGTTGGAACTCTGAAGCTTCCTAATATAAAATTTCTTGCCACGATCAACGAACAATCGCGACATGCCCTTAAAAACATCCTTTTGCTCTAGTGCTGTCTTCAAGGCCACTAGCATGGAGTCTATGCTAGACTCCATGGAGACATAGTCTCCATGCTAGAGTCTAGCATGGAGTCTTTCCGCCGCAGAGGGAATGCTTTTACATACCTTGAAAACACGTCAATGCATACTAGAATATATGTATTACCTTCGTTGTATTACGATAAAACTTTCATGTCCGCCAATTCTGCCGCAATGATAACTTGAGGTTTTGGACTAAGAATTACCCGCCTCTTAAATTTTCTAGGTTGTAATTTATGCAGAATGTAGGCTTTGGAGTTTTAAAGAAACTTCTGAATGCCTTTCAAAGAAATGTCTTGTCTAAGGGCTCTTGCTGCCACATACAATGTCCGCGCACCGCTAAACTACCTGGCAGGCAGGGATTCTTGTATAATTTTTCCACATTTTTTATTTCGATGGAGACAATTCAAACTCCTCTTCATTTTCCCCTTCTACTCCAGGCATGAGTACACAACCTCACAGGGTCCTTCACCGGCAATATCTAATTTGAGTGACAACTCTTCTTGGGTAGTTATACCCACATCTGCCAGAATATAACCTCATAAGTAGTCAGGAACACCTTGCTCTTCTCTCTCCCATATAGTTGTCGACCCAGAGTTTATATTTGTAGGAGATCCCTCTGTTTGAGAAGGAGAAAATGAGTGCAATTTAGAGATATACCAAAGACCCTCTACAATAAGATGCCTCATTCGGGATTCCCAAAGGCAATTTCTGTTATCACGCCGACGGTGGTGTTTTTTATTTAGTCCATTTACGATGTTGTAGCTTATGTTTGAATTGGCTTATAGTGCAGGAGGAGGAGATAATGGTGGTGATGGCAGGAATAAGTAGGATAGGTAGGAATAACGAAAGGAAGAAAGAAAAACGAATTAAAGTAAATCTCTCTCTCTTTCTCTCTCGGTACTTAATTGTTTGAGCAGAAACACTTGTCTCTTACACTACCTTCTTATTTCTGTCTCTCTTTATCTCCTCCCACTCCTCCTCCGCCTCCTCCTCTTCCTCCTCCTCTTCCTCCGCCTCTTCCTCTTCCTCTTCCTCTTCCTCTTCCTTCTCCTCCTCCTCTTCCTCCTTCTTAGCAATTCAAGTTACTCAGTAGTTAGTATTAATTCTTTCGCTATTTTCGTTATTTCTCCCTACTCTTGTGCCTCCTCATACTCCTGCGCTTCTTCCTCCTGCTTTAAAAAACAAAACTTTATTTACGTCTATTACATTTTAACATGGAAGCAAAAAAACATACTACGGATATAAACTAAAATAGAAAAAAAAAAAAAACCCAGCAATAGATAAGCGGTCATCAGCCCGCCACTGGAGCCGCCGCAACGGTCAGGTCACAGGTGGGCGGGGCGCGTGGTTACTCCCACTCCATAGTAGTTGTGTTCATCGGGGTGGGGGTGGGTGGTGGGGGTGGTGAGGCGTCACGCGCCACCTCCAGCAGGAGGGCAGGTTTTCCTGTATCCGCCGCCGCAGCACGAGGGCGGCTGTATCCTCCAGCGGGCCGGTGCGCTCCCTGAGCCGCGCCGTGGCGGAGCAGGACAACAGGTAGTGGGGCAAGGGACAGGCGGCCAGGTGTGGACAGTGTTGACACTGCCAATCCTCAAACCCGTCCCTCAGCTCCTCCAGGGTCCCGTAGCCAAACCGAAGTCGATGTAGGACGACTTCCTCGGCTAGGGACAGCTGCTGGGCGGGGCGTAATGGTTGGTTGTCGGTGGCTTGGGCGTGCCAGACTGCCTGCCTCGAAGACTGCACCAGCTGGCGATACTGCTACTCCGCAGCACTGGCGGCAGCACGTCTGGCCAGCACCTTCACCCGTTGGATGCTGGGAAAGAACGGTGAAGACCACCGCCGGCTACCCGGTGGCTTCCCGGGCCGCCTCATCGGCTGCCTCGCTGCCACGGAGGCCTACGTGGCTGGGCACCCAGTTGAGCCTTACGCGGCGCCCTTGCGCGGCGAGGCCCTGGATGTGGGCCAGGACGGCGGTGGTGAGCTGCACATTGTCCACCGGTGTTTGGGGTTGTTGCAGGACCTGCAGGGCAGACATGGAGTCGGTGTGAATCACCATTATCCCCTCCTGTCGGCCCCGGGTGTGCTGTAGGGCACGCTTTATCGCCACCAGCTCCGTCTGCAGCGTGGAACAATGGTTGAGCGTCCTTCAGGACAGTACTTCACCGCTCGTGACCACCGCAGCGCCCTTCATGCCCCTCTCAGGGTTGACGGAGCCGTCGGTGTAGTAGACGGCGATGCTACCGGGGACATTGGCGTGCACCACCACCTACAGGGCGTGCTGTCTCAGCTCCTCCCGCGTGCACAACGCCATACCAGCTGGCAATGCGGTGATGATCACCTGGGCGGGAGGGGGCTGCCACGGAGGCGGCGCGACGTAGCTAGCAGCGGGGCGGTTAGGTCCGTCCAGCAGCAGGTGGGTGAGGTCGAAGAGGAGGTGGTTGGCGGCGTCTGCCACCCTCTGCAGCCAGGTGTTGCCCGGCAATAGGTCCCGCTGCTGCGGCAAGACCCTGCATAGCCTGTCCCGCACGGCAGACTCCCTTGCCTGGCAGAGGATCTTGGCCACCCGACAGGCCACGATCTGTCGAACCCTGGTGGCTAGGGGCACCAACAGTGCCTCCGCCTGCATGACGCGGGTGTTGGTCCAGCGCGGCTCCCCCAGCATGGTCCTCATTGCCTGGTTCTGGAGGACCTCCAACCTCCTCTGCTGGGTGAGCGACAGCGCGACAAGCACGGGCGCGCTGTAGTCCACCAGGGCGCGCACAGTATGCACGTAGAAGAGGCGCAGACTGATGACGTGGCCCCGGCGTGTGTCCTGGTCATGGCCCTCATGATGTTGAGCCTGGCCTCAGCCCTCTCCCTCAGGTACGTGACCTGAATAGTGAAGGTTAAGCCCCGGTCAAGTCACACCCCGAGGTACTGGAAGGAACGGGTCCAAGCCAGCCTGATGCCCTGTATCTGTAGAGGACAGTTGTTAGCCCCATACATACGTCACTACGTATGAGATAACATATATTTACTGTCGGGTTAGTGTGGACAAGCGTGATCACAGGCCGAGCGGTGGAGCTTAGGGAAACACAAGGTTGTTTTATATTTATTATTCGAAATAACTGAACAGAGTTTAACGTTCGTATACAGCACGTTGTAATTAAAGTTCTCTGTTAAATCACAGTGCACCACAAATTGTATTCACCACAAATAATGTCCAGGTGACGCACCCACAACCACACACACAGACTGCCTTTATCTATCTGAGGCGTCGTGGCGTCTGGTACCAGCGGGGCGAGGCAGGGCGTGGCCAGGGGGTGCCCGCCCGGGGCATCAAGCTGTGGGTGTAACCGTAAGGTGCTGTCCTCTAGTGGCTGTGGTAGATGACGTGGCATGGGCGTGACACGTCATAGGAATAATCTTAAAACATGGAAATTAATAGCAGAAAAAGGTGCATGCATGAGATGTACATGTAGGGATAAACATATGTGCCTATAAAGCCAACACAGTCCGGGGGGCGCCTGCCTTAAACTCCATGGTTTTGGACTTCACAGTCGAGATCTTGAGATCCAGCTCTTTGCATTTGCAACTGACCAGATCAACGGCCTGCTGGGTCCGAACTACCTGGTCACCTCGGCAAGTGACGACCAGGACCAAGTCGTTGGCGTAGCTGAGAAGTGCCGTGCCTTCCCGGAACAGCAGGCTGACCAGCTGCTCCATCAGGAGGTTGAAAAGGGTGGGGCTGAGGACTCGCCCTGCGGCGTGCCGTTCTCCAGCTCCCTGTAGCTGGATTTGTGCCTCTGGAACCTGACCCTGGCGCGGCGGTGCCAGAGGTAATCCTCAATCCAGGCGAGGAGTCTGCCCCGCACGCCCCATCGCACCAGCGCGGCCAGGATGGCGTGGGCATTGGCCAGCTCAAACGCCTTCTCCAGGTCGAGGAAGACGGCGACAGCAGGGCGGTTGTTGGCGAAAGGACTTGGCCCAGGAGGGCCATGACGCTGTTGGAGGTGCCCACCCCCGTGGTGAAGCCGAAGATGTGTGGGTGGAGGCCTCCCAGGCGCCACTGGAGGCGGGCCAGCACTATCCTCTCCAGCGTTTCAGCCGTGCAGCTTATCAGGGAGATGGGGCGCGGCCTGGTGGGTTCCCTGGGCTTAGGGATGGGCTGGATGTCAGCCTCCTTTCACGCAGAGGGCAAGCGGCCAGCCAACCAGAAGGAGTTGATCAGGGTCAGGAGCTCCGCTTCCCCAGCCGCCCCAGTGTGGGCCAGCATGGAGTAGGTGACGCCGTCAGCACCCGGAGTTAAGTAGAAGGGTTGTGTGAAGTCTGGGAGTTTTAATGTTGCCCTTTGAGTTAGTTCTCTCTTTAGAGCTATAAATGCTTCTTTTGCCTCATCATTCAAATGTATGTGATTTTTTTTTCTTTCCATCTACCATACCTAGCTACAGTTAGTTTATTGAGAGGGGCTGATATAGCAGCAAAATTTTTCACAAATTTCCTATAGTAATTCGTCATACCAAGGAAGGACTGTAACTTCGTTACTGTGGTTTAGGCTGGCATGTTATCAATGGTTCCCTATTTATTTGGTGAAGGTTTTAACCCTTCAGCTGAGATAATATGTCCCAAGTAATTACACTATCCTTAAAAAATGAAAATTCTTTCAAGTTTATCCTCAACTTAGCTTCCTGTAGGCGTATTAGAACTTTATCTAAATTATCTATGTGGTCATTTAAATCATGTCCTTGGATGATTATGTCATCCATGTATACATGTGTGTCGTGGCCTGTTAAACCTATCAATACTTGACTGATAATTCTACAAAAAGCTTCAGGGGAATCTTTTAGGCCCATAGGCAGCACATTATGTTCATATAACCCATGGGGAGCCACAACAGCAGTCCAAGGCCTGCTTTCTTCACTTAATGGGATTTGAAAATAGCCTTGTTTTAAATCAAGATAAGAAAATATCTTTCCCTTTCCCAAATTGTGCAAAATATTATTTATATTGGGTAGTGGATAAGAATCGTCGAGTCGTCGAGTCGTCGTTTGTCGAGAGCTGCTTGGTATGGGAAAGGAGCCTGCATGGGAACTCGCGCGTGGTGACCCCCGGGAGTGGCGTCGTAGGGTGGGCGAGGCGACGCGCCCCCCGGCGTATGCCCCCAATGATTGATTGATTGATAAGAATAATTTAGGATATGTTAATTTAGATTACGAAAATCAATACAGAGCCGTATTTCCTCATCCTTTTTTACTACCGGCACTAAGGGTGAGTGGAAGGCTGATCTAGAAGCCCTAATAATTCCATGCCTTTCCATGACTCTTATTTGATCTGTTATTCTCTCATAAAAGCAAACTGGTATGGGATACGGCTTTCTTGGTTTAGGTTTTTACTGTAACTGAAATGTATGAAGAAAAAAAATAAGGTGAGATACTTGGTGGATCCTCATTAATCGCAAAAACACTTTCTTAATACTTCTTAATTACCTGTTTTAAGACTTTGTTTCCATCAGTACCGTCAGGATACATCTCGTTTACGATTTTAAAAAGGCCTTCCAGTCTCTCTGCCCCACTTTCCTTTGCTATAGTATTGACCTCATGATGACCTCTGGTAAGTTTTCTTTCTTACATGGCTGAACAATTCCTAATGTTTTTCCTGGCTCCAATTGAGTATTCTCATTTAAGAAATTTATGTATTTTACAACAAATCTTGATTTCTTTTTATCATTTTCACTTTGAAGCTCTACTAATCCTGGGCATAACATGTGTATTCCAGTGTTTCCTGCCACTGGCTCAAATATATTTGTGTCGCTTTTGACTAATTTGGTTTCTAAGGTCACATAACTCGCTCTTTCTCCTTCCAACACTGTAGCTTGAGCTACTGAGCATTTAAATTGAAAGCTATCCTCCGAGACTATTTCCACTGATTAACCTACTCATCCTTATCTATTTGAAGCGCATATTCCATCGGTAACTCCGCTACATTATTTTTTCTCCTTCCATATAATTATAAGGTTAAAGAAATCGTCCAGACCCATTTTTTCTTTGCATAAATATGTTGAATGTTCATTCAAAACACCTAATTCACAAAAAATAATTAATTTCCACGCCTTATTTCCGTAAAAACACGACTTCTGTATAAAGCGCGGGAAAAAAAACCTTTCATCCTTCGAACAGGCCCGCGAATATTATTGATGACATCATTTGAGGAGTTCACCGAGAGAGAGAGAGAGAGGGGATGCTGGAGTCCTTCAAGAATCTGCTATTATTCACTCTACTTAATCCCCAACACCCACCCACATCCCACAACACCCACCCCTGTTCCCACCCACATCCCACAACACCCATCCCTGTTTCCACCTACATCCCACAACACCCACCCCTGTTCCCACCCACATGCCCACTTCCAACACCCATCCCCTTTCCCCACCCACATCCCCCAACACCCACCCCCGTTCCCACCCACATCTCCACTTCCAACACTCATCCCCTTCCCCCCTCTCCAACATCCATCCCCTTCCCCCACCACCAACATCCCCCCCCTTCCCCTACCACCAACACCCATCCCCTTCCCCCCCCACCAACACCCATCCCCTTCCCCCACCACCAACATCCACACCCGTTTCCACAACACCAACACCCATCCCCTTCCACCACCAACTCCCATCCCCTTCCCCCACCACCGAACACCCATCCCCTACCCCCCACACCAGCACCCAACCCCCATTTCCCCCAACACCAACACCCATCCCCTTCCCCCACCACCAACACCCATCCCCTTCCCCCACCACCAACACCCATCCCTTTCCCCCTCCACCAACATCCACCCCCGTTTCCACACCACCAACACCCATCCCCTTCCACCACCAACTCCCATCCCCTTCCCCCACCTACGAACTCCCATCCCCTTCCCCCACCACCGAACACCCATCACCTTCCCCCACCACCAACACCCATTCCCTTCTCCCACCACCAACACCCAACCCATTCCCCCACCACTAACACCCATCCCCTTCCCCCACCACTAACACCTATCCCCTTCCCCCACCAATAACACCCACCCCCATTTCCCTAACTTCACCCCATTGCGATGGCTCTCGTCCGACGCACCAACATTTTTTACACATTTCTCGCCTATTGGTGCGTGTGCAAACTTCTCTGGAAAGGCACAGCTTTCTTGCTGCACCCATAAAGGATGCATGTGTATACCTTATCGCAAAACAAATCTATCAGAAACACCCAAAATTCTTCAAGTACTATGTTTATTACCTAGGTTTACGTGTATTTGTATTAGCGCGGGAGGAAGGAATCTCCTGGGATGTCGTCTGCCAGTTGCCAGCAGCGTTTTCGAAGCTAGGTGAATTTACAGATTTTGATTGCGGATTATTAAAAAACGGTTGACTGGATACAAAAAGTGACAAAATATTGTTGATACACTCGATAATGGCTATACTTTAACTACATAAAATCAAGAATGATGAAATGGTCTGGAGGCTTACTTTAAGGGTTTGGTGTGTAAGTTAACTTCCTCATTATACTTCCTCATAAAGTCCAATATCAACTGTGATGGCAACGCTTTTTCTTCACTAATCACAGATTCATGTGTATAAGATTTTCCTCTGATAGACTCAGCTTACTCTTTCCTGAAGTAAACATGCATGGCATTCCCACTGGCATTGCGAATAATGCTCTTAGTTGGGTAAATTTGTTTGTTTCCTATTTTATTTATGGCTTCACGCGATATTATAGATACTCCTGCCCCTGTGTCAAGTAAGGCTTATATACCCTTATCTTCTACCTGTATTTGTAGAATAACATGCCCTGTATTGATATTAATTACCGCTAAAACTACCGATTCATTGTTGATCTTCTTGGGGAGGTTTGGCGTTTTTATTGTGTATAGTATGATGAGTTTCTACATTCCCTGTTTGTGTGTCCTTGTATGCCGCAGGTGAAACAAGTGATTGAGGGTCGGTTCCACGGTGGGTGCTTCACCGTGAAAGATTTTGTAATATGACCAAACTTATGACATCTAAAACACTCAATGGCCCGACAGTTTTGAGTAGTATGGTTAGTGAAGCCACATCTTTGACACTGAACTCGGTTTCGGCCAACTAGAGATCGATGAATTGAGGATTCCTATGAAGTGATTGTATTGACAGGGACTGAGTTGACAGTGACTGCGTTAACAGGGATAACCCTATTTGTTCTCCTTATTGCAGCGTCAGTGAGCTGAAGGCTGGGATGTGAAGCTGCATATTTAAGTGCTTTTTATATGCTTGTCAAAAAAGTTTTTTTTTTATTTCTGCCTCTGACGAAATATACGCAAAATCTTTCGGCAGTGCTGAAATAATTAATGAGACAAACATATCATTGTATACCTCTCTGCCTGCTGGCTTCCTGGCTTCTAAATCTTCTACGATGCCTTCAATAGACTCGTTTTGGTTAAGGATATAGATACTACATACCGCCAGAATTTTAATTTCCGAATTTCTTTTGTGGACCTTGGAGATTGTTCATATACGAGTGTTTCTTCATAAAATTCTTATGTACATATTCCTATAATTCATTTAAAGTTGGTTATGTGCCTTATAATGAGGTAACAACATATTTTGTGAAGTTTTGTTGATGTGGCCATATACGTCAAGGTATGAATATCTATCGGTTTTTACACATGTGTTTAAATATTTATTGATCTATAGTTATATTTAAATACTTCCAGTGGTCACCAGCAAAGAAAGGTATTAAAGGAAAAAGAAGCCCAGAGTCTGAGCCCAGAGTCTGCCCAGACCAAGACCCAGACCGTATTCAGTATCTTTTAACAGCAGATAAATCTGCTAATTTGACTTTACAGCTATATCTATGACTTTACGATGGTGTGAGTTCATATACGGAATACTATTAATAGAGTTCCTTAGTCGTGCTGATCGTTATTTACCCTATACATAACAGATTCTTGCAATGGTTATAATGGTTGGTAATTGTGAAATATAAGCAGTTTTATGCGTATAATCTGTAAATAAAAATACAATAGACATACATTAACTCTTATTTGTTTCTCAGATAGTGAATAGTTCCTGCATACATGAGTTAAGAGACGAAACATAACCTTCTGTGTCCAATATTTTCCTTTGCGCCTGTAGTCTCTGTCGATGGGAACCGTAATCTCTTTGACAAAAATCTTGATTTGTTGTTTTCATACCTTTGCTGGTGACCACTGGGAGTATTCAAATAAAAGTATAGATCAAGAAATATACATACACATGTGTAAAACCGATATATATTCATCCCTTGACGTATATGACCACATCAACAAAACTTCACAAAATATGTTGTTACCTCATTATAAGGCACGAAACCAACTTTAAATGAATTATAAGAATATGTACATAAGAATTTTATGAACAACCACTCATTATATGAACAATCTCCGAGGTCCACAAAAGAAATTAGGAAATTAAAATTCTGACGGTATGTAGTATCTATATCCTTAACCAACACGAGTCTATTCTAATAAACACCTCGGTAATCGTTTCTCTTGGCTGGCGTGTCACAGATGATAATTCACTCATTAAACGTGGGAGTGATCGCTCCTCAGAATACATTTCTAGAACAATTGTCTTTACTTTGCCCAATTGTGCCGATATTTAGAGGCATAATGTGTGATATGGGTGTATGCACTATCTAGGGCGTATTGTTGACTTTTAATTCAATACGACCCTCATCTGTCCAATTTGTCTGGGTCCTATTTTCTAAATCTTTTATCCAAGCATGAACGCTAATTATATGCATTTCAAGTTTGGTGCAGACTGACTTCTTTCATCTCCTCCGCAAAACTAAGGCAACCGATGACTTTCGCGAAATTATTTCTAGCATTGTCAGTTATCGCTTATGCAATCTCCTCACTAGAAATGCATGGAGGGCTGCTGGTATGTGACATGGGAGAAGCAGGAAGGTGTGCCATTGTAGAAGCAGGGTTGGTTAACACAGGACTCGATTGATTTCTAGGCAACGTAATATGATTTAGAATTTTAAGTGCTATGTGTTTCATTCATATAAATTTATATACCTGTATTTCTGACTTTCAGATTTTGTATTTCATTTAGATTCAATTTTATATGATAACAGACAGCTTCAGATATTCAGATAACTCTATTGTTCAAACCCATAATATTAGGATAACTCTACAGTTCACTCCCATAACATTGCTTTTATCTTTCCTCAATATGTAATTTACTCTAATAAGATAATTAATTTCTTCATATCCAGTGTGACATGTCTTCCAGTGCAACATCTCCTAGCAACATATAAATCCTATCCTTCGATCAACCTATAAATATACATATTTTCCACCAACACATCACTCATCCTAGCGATAACAAATCAATCGACTATTGCGTCCCAACTATCCTTGCAACAATCAATAAATTCCACCACTGCCACCAGTGTCGTTGTTGCAATGTTGCTGTTGCACACGAACTTTTTGTGTTCCCTGCCTAAGTCAAGGCTTCGGGGTTCAAAAGGGAACACGATTGATTTTTCTGGGTTTACTGATTTAATTAACAACTTTTTCCGTACATTCAATACTAACACTCTCTATAATATTCAAGACATATTCATATAAATTCCTATAACACCCTAAACATTAACACTCCCTAAAAGATTAAAAACATATACATATACGGAAAATTCCTATAACATCCTAACCATTTGAGTACAATATTAAAGGCTGCGTTACAACATGATAATTTCCTAACTTCACGCATTACCGACAACAAATTCTACTTACGATTCTTAAATGGTCCATGTCTTAGTAAACTTTCTGTGAACTACTCCTAAACTTATTCAGGATAAATGATATATCTTCCTCCTTGTAATTTACTTATGCATATCTCTGTCAAAACAAATATGAGTGGAAACTCTCCTTCAGTAATGTATTTCCCTACTTACAATTTTACATGCTTATTAGTTGTCAGCAATTAGTCACTCCTCATAGGTGTGTCTTTACAATTCTAGCTTTAATCATTGGTAGATGTACATTGGAAGCCACACCCCTTATATGGAGTCTGAGGCCTGTCCTTTTGCCCTACATTAGTCATCTGGTGAGTCATACTCCTACCCTCTGTCTGCTTACTAATCTGTTTATGTTGATAAATTTGTGTGTCAGATATATACTGATCGTGTCCCACAATCTATGAGTCATAGCTAACAAGCAAACTGTATTTCGTTTATCTTTTCTCCCTCCTCCATTCTCCTCATTTTTCTTCTTTCAATTATCGTTGTCTCCCTCTCGTTCTGATGTCGTTGCATGGTTACCACGAGCCACTGAGTATGTGACTTCGTTTGTGGCGCGAATAATGACTCCAAAAGAGTAATGGAATAACACACACACACACACACACACACATACTTTTGGGGGAGGCGGTGGCCGAGTGGTTAGCGTCTTGGAGTGGTGAGCTCAATGTTCCGAGTTCGAATCCTGCCGGGGGCAACTCTTCAAGAGCCTGGTAGGGGAACAGAAGGTCCTGAGTTGACGTCCCACCAAGGAGCAGCTGTCAAATCCATCGTCGAGTGGCTGAATAAACCCGCATGCTGTTATAACCTGTTCTCCGTCTGCGAGTGCAACAGAGAAACTCCAGGGGCAGCGTGAGCCTAAACTGAAGATCCAAACGTCAGAGAAAAACGGGATCTTCACCTAAGACCACAGGTGTCACTATAAAAATCCAGCCTGCGCCACCAACGGGCGAGATCGACCAACATCAAGACCTCTATAAGCCTACAGGCGCTATAGGCTCAAAAAAAAGAAAAAAGAAAAGAAAAAGACCTGCTACCTTAACTAAACGTAAATAAAATAAAACTACCGTAAATAAAATGTATAATCTAATATAATTTAAACCGTAACCAACGTAGCTCTTGGTCGAGGATTGACAATGTTTTGAAGGCCACAACCTCTGATATTTCTGTATTTGTGTAACAATTTAACACACACTACCCATTTTATTTCCTGAATTTAATTAAACAGAAAGAGCGAAATCAGGCAAGCTTTTATGATGTGTTATTTAATCTTTCGGCACAGATGGTAGAGGCTGTATTCAGAGTGGGAGCGGCGGTGCGGCGGGCGATAAAGCAGCACTGTGGCGGGAGCGGCTGGTGTCCCAACGCCACTTTAGATCTGACGGAGGTTGACAGTGAGGGTCTGGACGTGATAGAGGAACTCTCCATCAAATCCCAGAGACCCCGCTACGAGGTGCTGCGGTTGGAGTCTGACAAGGAGGCAGTGCTTTCCTTTACTAGTGTGAGAACCAAACATTTTTGTATCTGCCTATCTGTTTATGTGTTTTTTTTTCTTCATGTTTAAGCCTATCGCTTGTAGGACGATCTGTCAACCTGCGTGTTTTTTTTTGTCAATCAAATAATGATAGATGATTTTGGTTAGAAGACAATTTATAATGCATCCTACTTTTCTTATCTCTCTTGCTAGTCACCCTTATTGTATACTTTGTACTGAAGTCTCTTGAAGCTTCACCACCAATACTTGGAGGAACAGGGACAACAATATGTATGACCACAGAAGCACCAGGGTGTTCACCCTCTGTACTGTATAGTGATGATGATGGTTGTGGTGATAGTGGTGGTGGTGGTGGTGTTGGCTGTGGTGGTGGTGTGTGTGTGTGTGTGTGTGTGTGTAGCCGATAGATGTGTCACAGTGATCCTGACTAACCACCCTATCGGGGCTGCAGATCGGGCACGTAACTGCGGGAAGGCTGGAATTGGACCCCCACGCTGCCGGACTGCCCCAATACCTGTGTGCGAGCTGCCACTGCCTCAACGTTCGATTTTCCTTCCTGGCTGACTTGAGGTGGAGGTCTGAGGCTTGGGTAACCATCTGCGCCACCATGGCCATCATCGGATTCCTCCTTGCCCTCGCCATCATTGTGTTCATCTCGGTGGGTCACTCCACCATTGTCTCTCTACCCAGATGGCGTGTATCTTAACTACACTGATACAAAGGATGCTTATTGTCACACGTATAATGTCGCACCAACTAAATAATCCTTTGTGTCTGTGTGTGCGGTGAGCAGAGTCGTTCCTGCCGCGGCAAGGCGTTCGAGGGCTCGCAGGGCTTCTCCATATTATTGCTCCTGTCCTGCATATTCCTGTACGTCGCCATCTTGCCCTTCAGCTTCGAGGCCAGTAGCCTGATCTGTGCCCTGAGGCCCTTCGCCACCAACCTATCCTACGCTGTGATGCTGGCAATCCTCCTGGCCCGTTCCCTCATGCTGGCCACCTCCGACTCCGAAGGGTATGTTGTTTCTTAGCCTGATTTAGGTGCTTATACTGTGTGTATTTGCATGTGTGTACATATGTATATGCATACACTAATCGTGTTCATGAAGATGCTTTCTATTGCATGAATATATACAGTAATCTCAGGATCACTGATGAGACACTCAGCAACAAACTAGAGTAGCCTATAATATATAAGTTCAGCCTCAACAGGCTGGAAGGGTAGCTATGTTGCATAGTTTTTCAAAGTAACATGTCCCAAAGTTGACCTAAGAGTACGTTTGTAAATGTCTGGATGCCACACAATTTTGGGGACAATATGGTATATATATAATGGTATACAACAAATCTACACAAGACATATTCAAAACCCATACCCTATCACATGTACCCCATCATTGCCACACGACCATCTACCCCGCTCCTTCATAGCAAGGTGGGAGGAGTTCCTGTGGTCCCCTTCATAGTTAAAAATACTGATCCTGCAATGAAGTACATTAATAAGTGAAGATTCTCATTCTATCTATCCATCTATCTCTGACGTCCGTTCGGAAGAACTTCTTCAAGGGAATGTCTGCGACAGAAGTATTTCATATATTCCTGTTCTTGCATTCCAACCCTGCATGCTCTAATCCTCCCATTCTTTTCTCGTCCCTTTTTCTCACATACTCCGGCACTTTGTTCTCCCATTTCACAGGAAGTCGCCCTCTTGTACATATCTACTACATTCTCGTGTCATATACTACATTCATGCATACTTTCATGGTCATATGACTTTCTGTCAATCTTTTTTGTAACCAAACCACTTCAGAGTGCTGCGCTCTACTCCCTCAACCACCCCACATTATTTTCATCCTTCACCTTTACTTGGTATACCAAACCTGTTATACACTCTCTTTACTTTCATCATCCATTCTTCACACACCACAGGCACTTCTTAAATATCTCATTTCAATTGATTGGATCCTTGATTTTTGTCATTCATTCCGCATCAAAGTCTCATTTGCATACGTGATTGTTGGTACTAGTGATGGATCGAGTGGTCGGTTTTTCACAACGCGATCGCGGTTGTGTTTGCGGCTGTCGAATTTTCTATAACCGACGTTGCGGTTGCGGTTGCGGTTGCGGTTGCGGTTATCATATACTACCATAGATACAACTAAAGTGGCCAGGACAACGTTTCTTTTCGATTTACAGATGTCTGGTGGCGTTAATACTTACATTTCTACATCCATTATTTCAGGAAAACTAGAAAGGGCTACCTGGAGAGTCTGTGTCATTTTATGTCTTCATCTGTGTCATATTATGGCTATAAATGAACAAATGATCAAAATATCAACCGCGGGTTGCGACGTTAATGGCTACACTAAGGTCGCCAGCTAGTGTTTACGTCCTCCCGCCAGCTGCTGTCTGTCGTCGCCCGAAAAAAAAGCGAGTAGTGAAATTTGAAACAGTAAATATATCTGCAGATACAAAGCATAAGACAACGCTGTAACAGGGTAGATTATACAGTCATGATAAACTACTGTATATCATCTTCAGTGGCACATACAAATTAGTAGTGATGCTGTAATTCGAAATATATGGCGGCTGGCGACATTAGTGCAGGTGGCGATTAGTGTTATCTACGGTAGGAAAAATGCGTAATTATTAACTGGAATATTACGTTATAGTGCGATTTAGCCACACTTGGTACATAATAATATTATATACTAAATAACTTATGTTGAACCAAAGACTACTGTATAGAGTAGTCTTTGGTTGAACACAAGTTTTGCAACACACAAATAGCGGTAAATTATATGTACTGTCAGTAATGAAGTATATTCTATACTTGAAAAGCTATTATGAAAGAATAGGTAAAGTTAATTAAAACCATATTATGCACAAAGTGTATTACCATAAATGTATTTAGTTGGGGATAAATTACTACGGAAGTAAACTTTCTCCCCGGGCTCCTCAGCCAGCCTCATGGCCAGAGTGGCTTTGTTATATCATCAGTCGGTCGTTGTCTATCGGAGAGACAAGACGTGATCCGGGCAGCTCTGTGTGTGTGTTGAGTCAGGTCAGAGAAGATTAAAATGGCAGCTGCAGAGGAGCTTAGCGTCGGCATGGCTAGTGGAAACGACGGTGTGGATAGTGGAGGCGATGGTGTTGTTCGTCGAGTCGAGTGTTGTGGAAGTGTGGAGTGGGAGGAGAAGTGGAGGAGAGGGTGGAGTGAAGGAGTCTGAGGTGAAAACGAGTGTGGTAGAAGGAGGGAGAAGGGTCGAGGGGGGGGTGCAGTGAAGTTTGTGGAGTGGCACTGAAGTCTATTCTGGAGGCGATTGAAGACCTGAATAGGTGCTTTGTAAGTGAAGTGAACGAATTGAAAAGCGTGGTGAAGAATCAGGAAATAGAGATACGATCTCTTAGGTGTGGAGGTGGAGGTCTAAGGGGAGTGAGTGGAGGGGCACATGCGAGGGATGTACCTGGAGGGGTACCAGAGGGAGACGTGCCTCGGGCTACTACTAAGGGAGTTGTTCCTAGTAAGTCACCAGGGATTGGTGAATGGAAGGTAGTTGATAATGGTGGAGCGCGCCCGAAGGAGAGAAAGGTAAACAATGACCATGTTCTGTGCACGAATTCATTTCAGGTACTCTCGGGGGGCTGCAAGAGGGAGATAAGGAGGTAAGGATGGTAGACGATACATCATTACCCGAAGGTAAAATCTTGGTTGTTGGTGACAGGCAGATTAGGCATCTTGACAGCAGGTTCTGTGACAGGGATGGGATGCGCATGAAGTCGGTGAGTTACCCAGGGAAGGGGATAGGTTATGATAGTGATAAGATAGTTGAGTGCATGGCGGACCAAGGGAAAAAGCCCATCGTCTGCCTGAGCGCTGGAGGAAACGATGTTGAGTGTGTAAGGAGTGAGGAATTGCTACGGCGGTTCAAGGAAGCTGTAGGTAAGGTTAGGGACAGGGGTGGGGTTCCTGTGGTGTGTGGTGTCCTTCCTAGACGTTTTGTTGACGACTTGCGGTACTCCAGGGCTATTGCTCTGAATTGCCGGCTGGCACTTCATTGCAAAGCCAATGGTTGGGCCTTTGTCGACAGATGGGACCTCTTTTTCGGGCATAACCACCTCTACCGCAGGGACGGGGTGCACTTTTCGAGAAAAGGAGTTTATATCCTGTCTGAATCCCTTGAAAGGGAGGTAGATGCAATGCAGGCTTTTTTAAGATAGAGAACCGGGGATTAGACACTGGGGTCGGGGTGAAGGAAACTTGCGACACTAGGAGGAGTTTCAGAAGGCAGGGAACTAAAGTGATTCGTAAGAAGAGAGAGAGGAGGGGTTTAGTTAAAGATAAAGGGAAAATGGACAAAAAGAAGAGAAGTTGCTTGAAGGTTTACCATACAAACTGTAGGGGTATTTTAAACAAGATAGATTTCCTGAGAAGAATAAATAGTGTAAAGGATCTTAATATAATAGCATTAACAGAAACATGGTTGGATATGTCAGGAAAGGTATTTGATTCGGAGGTCGAGATAGCTGGGTATACGTTATTTCACAAGGACAGGTTAGGTAGGCGAGGTGGAGGAGTTGCGCTTTATGCAAGAGATACATTGCAGTGTTGTGTTAATACTGTTATAAAAACAGATGACAGCATAGAGTCTATATGGGTGGAGGTTACGGAGGGACTTGAGAAAATGGTTTTGGGTGTAGTGTATAGGCCTCCAAACTTATGTAAAGAGGATTCAGCTCCTATCTGGCAAGGAATAAACAAGGCTTGCAGATATAATCGACTATGCGTGGTGGGAGATTTTAATCTTACGAATATAGACTGGGATTTAATTATAGGAGACAACGACGCAAAGGAATGGTTAAATATAATCCAGGATAACTCCCTAAGCCAAGCAATCAAGGAGCCTACTAGAGGAGATAATATTCTAGATTTATTAATGACAGATAGAGAAGATTTAGTTACAGAGGTGGAGGTTGGTGGACAGTTAGCTAACAGCGACCATTATGAAATCAGTTTTTGCTTAAAATGGGAAGCTGGAAAAATAAGTATCAATAAACAAAGAGTACCTATTTCAGAAAAACCAATTATGCAGGATTAATAGGGTGTGTGGGATGGAGGGGAAGAAACATTCCAAGGTCAGGGCGGTCAAGGTCAAGGCGATGACAGCTGGAAAGGCCAATTATGAAGGATTAGGAAGACACCTGGAGGGGATTATCGGGGGGTGGGGGGTGGGATAGAGGGTAAGGAATGTTCCAAGGTTAGCGCAGTGGCAGCTGGAAAAGCCAATTATGCAGGATTAAAAAGACACCTGGAAGTGATTAACGGGGGGAGTTGGATAAAGGAATGTTTCAATGTCAGCGCGGATAAAGCTGGAAGTGAGGTCGGGGCGGAGGGGGATTATACATTATTTGTAAGGAATATAATTGAAGGACAGAAAATAAATATACCTTATAGGGCGATAAGATCAAGGAAGAGTGACCCGAAATGGATGACCACTAGTTTAAAATACAACATTGGAGTAAAAAGAAACATGTATGTAAGGTTCAAGGCTGGACAGGTGAGCAAAGAACAGTATAACGTGATGGCGAGGACAGTGAAGAGATTAACAAGAGTAGCTAAGAACAATTATGAGATTAAAGTAGCAGGACAGGCGAAAAGCGACCCAAAGGGGTTCTATCAAGTATATAAAACCAAGACAAGGGAATTAGTGGGGCCCTTAAGTTTACAGCAGGGTGAGGTCTTAAATACTGATGAGGATATGTGTAAAAGTCTAAATGATTATTTCTTAAGTGTTTTTACTGAGGAGGATACACAGACAATACCTGAAAGTGAACAGATGTTCAAAGGAAGCGATGAGGAGAAACCCATAGATATTGTGATAACTAGGGAAATGGTGGAAGAGGGTATAGATAAAATGAAGAATTTTAAATCGCCAGGACCAGATGAAGTGTATCCCAGAGTATTGAAAAAAGGCAAAGAGGTTGTTAGTGAGTCGTTAGTGCACATTTTTAGGAAATCGATTGGGATAGGCGATGTGCCGTTATTGTGGAGGAAAGGAAATGTAGTCCCCATATTTAAGAAGGGAGACAGAGGACTAAAGTCAAATTATCGACCCATTAGTCTAACGTCAGTGGTACGTAAATTATTGGAATCTATTATTGCAAAAAACATTAGAGAACAGTTAGAAAAACATAGTTTGATCCATGATTGACAACAAGGATTCACCAAGGGTAGGTCATGTCTCACCAATTTATTGAGTTTTTATAGGGAAGTTTATGAGATGGCAGATAATGATAAGGATAATGATATAATATATCTGGACTTTAGTAAGGCATTCGACAAAGTACCACACGAGCGACTCTTAAATAAGGTTAAGGCTCATGGAATAGATGGGAAGGTTCTTCGTTGGATCAGAGCTTGGCTAAGTAATAGGCAACAAAGTGTTACAATTAATGGTTCTAAATCTGAATGGGGACAGGTGTCAAGTGGAGTTCCACAAGGGTCTGTTTTGGGTCCATTACTATTTTTGTAGGGAGACTTAGATAAACTTAATGAGTGGGTAGTCAGATGGCAGATGGAATTTAATATTGATAAGTGCAGCACTATGAATGTTGGTAGACAAAACCCTGGTAATAGATACACCATACGCAATGTATCGCTGAAAAGATCAGAAGGTGAAAAAGATCTTGGAGTGAGGGTGAGCCCAGACCACCGACCTAGGAAACAATGTATTGAAGCTATAGAAATAGAGCTAATAGAGTGTCAGGATTCATTACCAGAAGTGTTAAAAGTAGAAATGCGGAAGTTATTCTAAAGCTTTATCTGGCTCTAGTCAGACCTCACCTAGACTATGCGGTTCAGTTTTGGTCTCCGTATTACAGGATGGATATGCCTTGTTCGAATCAGTGCAGAGAAGGATGACCAAAATTATACAAGGGATGCGTAACTTTAGTTATGAGAAGAGATTTAAGTTACTAAAGTTACACTCACTCGAGAGACGCAGAGTAAGGGGTGATCTGATAGAAGTTTTTAAGTAGATAAAGGGATTTAATAAAGGAGAGGTAGGAACAGTTCTTATGGCTATTAACCAGGGTAGAACAAGAAGTAACGGATTGAAGCTGGAAGGGCGTAGATTTAGAAAGGAAATAGGGAAAAACTGGTTCACAAATAGGGTGGTGAATGATTGGAATGGACTCAGTAGACAGGTAATTAGTGCGGAGTCATTGGGGAGCTTTAAAGAGGGGCTGGACAGGTTCATGGATGAGGATGGAAGGTAGATGTAGTGTTAGGTGAAAGGAACTACCACGTGTAGGCCTCGCGGCCTCATGTAGCTTCCTTATTTTATTATGTTCTTATGTTCTTATGATATTGTTTATCAATATGATCATGACGTCACGTGCATACTATCTATACTAAAGGGGTTATTACACTGGACAAATTTTCCACGGATCTTCAGTCAAACTCCTATTACCGCAGTCGTGGTTCTCATTTCCGACGATTTTGAGGGTATTCGCGATCTCCCAAAGCTACGGGAGATTTCACCGAAGGACCGCGATAATCATTTGATACCTCGATGAACATCCAGGAAATATATACACAAATATAAACAATTCGTCATCATCATCATCAGCTACAGAAACAAATTATCCCACGATGGATCTCAAAACAGCCTCAGGCGCACAATATATCAGTGTTGTAGTCAAGACCAGACCCTCCGAGACCAAGACCAAGACCAAGACCAGACCCTTCGAGACCAAGACCAAGACCAGACCTTCCGAGACCAAGACCAGCCCTCCGAGGCCAAGACCAAGACCAAGACCAGACCCTCCGAAACAGACCAAGACCAAGAACAGGCATATGAAAATATTTTTTATAAATATGACTATTATCTGAATGTTTTTGGTCCGTACTGCGTAAATACTAAATTGTATTGTCCTGTCCTGTTTGTAAGGAATGGGTTTTAATTTTTTTTCTCATAATGTATACCTTTGAATATAACGGACCTAATTAAATTTTCCATATAGTCGCAGGTATCAAATGCAAAAATAATTAAAAATGCCAAATAAAAAATTACGTCGTGCCAGCCTTGTCCGTGATGCTTTGCTTGCAGAAAGTACAAACTGCTGTGTGCTTCTGGTTTCCGTGTTTCTTATAAAAAAACTACTTGTGGTCCTTGAACGCAAATTTGATAACTGCTGAAGATGCCGACATGATTACTCATTCCGGTGTGCGAACGGAAACTAAGCGAGACTAGTCCAGTACACGGTACACCTCACTGTCCGACGTCCTATATCACTGCCAGACAGAGTTGCCAGGTCCTGCCAATTGTTGTATTTCTTGCCAGAAATTACTCAACAAATTTTGGAATTTGCCAGAAATATTCGCCAATTGAATTTAATTTTCTTATGATGAAAAATTGAAAATGCCAAAAAAGTAAAGTGAATGCCAAAAGTATATTTTGTGGTTTGTGCACCTGGCAACCCTGCTGCCAGATGTGCTCGATGTAACGACTAACGAGCTCTGGTAGAAGGGGGGTAAGGGTAACGTATAAGGGAGCAAATATATTTACAAAATTTAATATATGTGAACAACTGAACATCTAGGTCAAATATTTCTGCTTTCATTGCTTCGTTGGCATGATGAAACAAACATAGGAAAATAGCAATTTGTGTGGTTACGTTTTCCAAGCGAGCTAGCTAAACCTGTGGTGTACGTGTACGAAGGGTGCGGGGATTGCATAGGCCTACACATATATGAAGTACACGGAGGAGAACAGAGCTGCAAACATGCGTGCGTGCAAACGGAGATTATCACTGCGAGAATGGCCACGTCATGCATGTTCTCTCGACTCGCACGCACTCTATCAACGCTCGCCGTGTTCAGCTCATGCATCATCACGTAGAGCTAGTCAGTCAGTATCTATAGACGGTACAACGCTGTATGGCACGCCGTGAATCGAAACAGCCATGATTTTTCTTCGTGTATGATAATACATTCCAACCTTCCCCACTTCGTGATACACGTTTTAATCCTGGTCTCGACCTGGTCTTGAGCCAAACTCCGAGACCTGAAGCTTCGAGACCAAGATCAAGACCAAGACCACATCAAACGAGACCAAGACCAAGACCAAGACCACATCAAACTGGTCTCGAGACCGGTCTCGAGACCAAGACCAGTCTCGAGACCTACAACACTGCATATATATATATATATATATATATATATATATATATATATATATATATATATATATATATATATATATATATATATATATATATATATATATATATATATATATATGTATATATATAGTGTGGGGTACTGAATACATCGTGGAAGGTGTATTTGATACCCTCCACTTCACTATGCTCACCTCTCTTCTCGCAGGCTATCTCCACTCCCACATTAGTTTTTTTTTCGCTGTTTGAGTAAATTCAGTGCCACTAGGGCCAAAGCAGCCTAGCTCTGAGTGAAAACTGGGGCTTGGAGAGGGACGTCAGCCATCTTTGTTGTTGTGGAAATGCATCGGTCAAAACTACGATACGACGAGGGAGCTCGAGGCAAGTGTGATTGGAGAACCGCGGTAGTAGGTCCACGTAGGCAAAAATCCTCGATTTTTGACCAGAGATCCGCGGAAAATTTGCCCAGTGTAATAGCCCCTTAAGCTTTCACAACCGCAACTGCATTTATGGAACGGCGGTCGCGGTTGCGGTTGCGATTGTGAAGACTTCCAGAAGTGCGGTTGCGGTTGCGGTTGTGAATTTTTGTGCGGTTTTAGTGCGGTTGCGGTTGCGGCTGCGGTTAACGATCTAACACTAGTTGGTACAACTATAAAATCTCGCAGTACCTATTTTACCTCCATACTCATAATCTTCCTTTCATCATACACGTCATAGACATAGAGAAACAAAAACACTTTTTAAACACTTTCCTCCCTTGCAGTTCTTTCTCTTGTCTTACCTTCCATGCTAATTGAACCTTGTACTTTAGTTCCTGAACCTCTTCTAATCTTTTTCCATTCAGCCGAATTTACATTCCTTTGAACACTCAACTATTACTCTTGTGATCTTTCAAAATCCACCCCCTCCCTTTTACTTCTTTCAAAAACAATCATCTTAGCATTCACTCTCAGCTTCTGTCGTCATTATACACTATCAAACACCTTGTCAAGTTTTTGTAAATCATTCTCATTTTCTGCCATCAGAAGGTATAATATGCAAAAAGAATAATATTCAGCAACCATTTACCACTATTTACATACATTTCTACTACATCTCCAACTATTTCTTTCATTTTTCTTATAACATCGCCCATGTATATGTGTTACACAACTCAGGGGACATTACTCATCCTTACCGAACACTTTGTGTTCCAGAACTCATTTATCAATTTACCCTGACGCACGCCATTGTATCCTTATAAGATGTTTTCACCCAATTCAATGGCTTCCCACCCATGTTATGCACCTTTAATACATACCACATTGCTGTCCAATTAACTGTATCATAGACTTTTTCAAGGTCCATGAATGTAGCATAAACTTTATATTTTTTCGCTAGCATTTTCTCAATCGTAATTCTGAGTAAAAACTATTCAATGCACTCTTTTTCATCTCTAAACTCTCCCCTCTCTTCACTAATCTTACTATCTGTGATCTTCTGCACTCTTTTAATCACAATTTTACCATATACCTTTACATATTATATACCTAAGAGACTTATACGCTATAATTGCCAAATTCTTCTCTACTACCCTTCCCCTTGTAGTCGCCAGGCCAACCCTAGGAAAGATGCATCCCTAAAAAAAGTTTTGATGGCATTTTTTTTTCAAAGCTGGCAATCATGCTAGAAAGAATCACTATGGTGTAAGGTTTTAGAAACACCTGGTTGTCAAAATAGCATTTGACCATCAAAGGTCAAATTTGGAGGGCCAAAGGTCAAAAAAGGGGTCAAAATTTAGTTTTTCCCTCTTATTTCTTATACTTGCAAATAATTTTCGGTCTGGCATGGAAAGTTGAGGAAATAATGAAATATATGGGTTTAAAATTCCATAATAATAGATAAATAATAATAATATATTTTTTTTTATTTCATCCGAATGCCTATAGGAAAAAAGAGCACACAACAACATAACATACAGAAATGAGGGAGTGAACTTAATAAAGTAAATAAAATATAATATATAGTACATGTGGGCAATATAGACACTGCTGTACAGTGTGAGGGGAGGCAGTAGCAGAGTGGTTAGCGTCACCGGTTGGCGTTCTCGAAGACCCGAGTTCGACCCCGAGTGAAACCCATAAATCCACTTAAAATATTTCTGCACCGCGAGTGGCCTAAGAACATCCACATGCCCTGCCCATTAATAAAACTCTACCTTCGATGCAATGCATCGGAGGACACAGGGGGTGGGGGTGCATGAGCCTCTAATCACAGGTGTCACTACAAAAATCCTGCCTGCGCACCACGGGCGAGGGCCAACCAACACAGGCCTAAAAGGGACCCTCCAGGGCTTACCATCCCGAGAGGTCACTGCCTACAGGCGCTATAGGCCAAGTTGTAAAAAAAACAAAAAAACATAGAAAGCATACGTACTATATGTACACCAGCGCTATCCCACTTTCTGTACAAACAGCAGGCCCAGCCCCCGCTGTTGTATGGGTTTCCACATACATAGGCCGAGCTCTGCCTAACTGAGGTGATGATGGAATTCGCAGAGAGCTCCACTCTACTTCTTAACTGAACGTGGAGTGTCGACGGATCACATCCAGATTGTTCACCCTATCTTGGCGAAGGCCAGAAGACGAGATGGACCCCCCTGGGTAGCCCCAGAAGCCTCATAGGGATGTCCATTGTGACAGACCTTAAGTTGGTTCAGAGTGGCCACCTGAACTGCGACCACAGCGAGTTTGCAGTATATAGAATAGCAGTGACTCTTGAATAACTCCCATCTTCAAAACTCATCATCACATCTTCAGTTTGCACAACTTGGCCCGAAAGGTCCCATATATCGGAAGACACTGTGCATCTCTTTGGCCTTTTGCAATGATGACTCTGAAGAAGATTTCTCAACTCGGAAAGATGGTCTTCCATCCAAAATTAAACAAGAATGAGGCCCAGTTTCGTCGATTTAAGGTGTTCACAACATCCAATCAGGAAGACACATGCGCTGTTATGACAAGGATCACTGAACCACGGAACGACATTGCCACATAAGAGGTAACTGCAGACCTCCTCACTGCCAAAGACAGAGGGGAAGATGTCGTGTTTACAGAATGTAAAGAAGCGATTAGTGGAGAAGACTGTACTTTCTTCGACCCCAGAAACGCCAGAAGTCAAAGGGCATTTGCAACGTTTGTACAAAACACTTGTGCAAGATCGAAAGCAGAGGGTCACAAAGACAATCAAAGCGGACAGGCAAAATGATACAGAGACTGTTCAATGCGTCACAAGCTGGGCGAGTAGTCAATCACAAAAATACGGGAGCATGAACTGTCAGTTGTACCACTTAATTTGGCAAAAAACAGATAAAAAGATGAACAGTACCAGAAGTCTGCCATGCTTCCCTTGCTAACGCCTGATCTTGGGGTAGAGACAGTCAAAGGAACACCCGGGGACAACAGGAAAAAAAATGCATTATAATCGATGGCCATGCATTGATTCAGTCCTTACGAAACCACCAAAGTGCACGATCTTTGGGTGACTATGCTAAAAACTTCGAGAAGACTGTGGTGAAAGCAGTTTTAGTGCATGGTTTCCAGGATTGATGTTGTGTTTGACCAGTACAGGCCTTTATCTATCAAGTCAGCTACGATGACCAAAAAAGCTGGTCAGATGAATAGACCACACGAAAGGTGATCGTATGGGAAGATCTTCCACTTCCCAATCGTGGATGAACTTCATCGCTTTCGATGAAAACAAGGAAGACCTTGCCATGTTCCAAATTTGGGAAACTTGCCAAGCACAATGACAGAGAAGGAAATAGTTGTTGGTGGCAGTTAAACCAGGCGGATATTCGACAACACGGGGGTCATCTCAACACTGCAGGCAAACCACGAGGAGGCGGGACACTAGGATCGTCCTACATGCCCTTGAAGCCATTGATGCTGGATTTGAATGCATAATCGTCAAGTGTCGTGACACAGACGTCCGAGACGGAGCAGGAATGCTTGCGAGTGCACGTCATCAACAAGAACCTTTCCCCGAGTAGTGTGGAGAATGTACTTGGCTTTCATACCATAAATGGCTGGGATACTGTCTCGTCCTTTGCTGGACATGGGAAGAAATCATGCTGGATTGAATCAGCGGTTGAATATAAAATTGATGCTGAATCATGCGGTTGTGATGCAGACGGATGCCTTAACATCGCAGGCAGTGGACATGGTCTGGAAAATATGATTTGCCAAGGTATTAGGACACAGGTAAGATTATATTCAACCATCGTAGTGCCTTCTTTATGAAGAAGGTTTATTTTCAGGAGGAAGTGACGTTAAAGGAACCTTACTTTGTGTGTATTTCGATTTATAATTGAGTAATGAGCTTTTTTAAATCCTTTTTTCCTTTCACAATTACCTATTATTTTGCAACTTGGGATGCATGCATTGTTTGGGGCCAACCACTTTTCATTAAATCCTACATGTTTCTTCCCAAAACCCTTACATTACTTGGAAGTACAAAAATAAAAGAGGGAAAATAAAAAAATTTGACCTTATTTGACCTTTGACCTCCAAATTTGACCTTAAAGGTCAAATGAAATTTTTGGAAACCCGGGGGCGTTTCTAAATCTGTATACCATAGTGATCCTTTTCTAGCATGCATGGTTGCCAGCTTTGAACAAAATATGCCATCAAAAGTTTTTTTTGAGGGTCTTGGCCTGCGACTATTGTATATTGGGATAATGATGGCCCTTGTCCAGTCTCCTGCAGCTGGTACCCTGTCTCTTCCCATACTGCTTCTCCACCATACTTTAACATCTCTTATGATTCTCTTTCCACTCTACTGCTTATCCATTCTTCGAAGCTGCAATCGCTTCTTTTCACGTTTTCTTTTTTCACTTATGTATAAAAAAACTTGTGTATGCATATAATTTAGCGCAGGAAAGAAAAGGGAGTAGGGAGTACCACCACCATCACTACCAAGTAATAGAGACTAATGTCAGTGTACGCGTAGAACTACACAGAAGCTTAAATTAATTAATTAATTAAATCAAAGGAGTTCAGATTTTGTCTGAATCCCTTGAAAGGGAGGTAGATGCATTCCAGGCTTTTTTAAGATAGAAAACCCGGGGATTAGACACTGGGGTCGGGGGTTTAAAGCAAACTTGCGACACTAGGAGGAGTTTCGAAGGCAGGGAACTAAAGTGATTCGTAAGAAGAGAGAGAGAGGAGGGGTTAGTTAAAGATAAAGGGAAAATGGACAAAAAAAAGAGGAGTTGCTTGAAGGTTTATTACAAACTGCAGGAGTATTTTAAAAAAGGGATAGATTCCTGAGAGGAATAAATAGTGTGAAAGGGATTTTGATATAATAGCATTAACAGAAACATGGTTGGGTATGTCAGGAAAGGTATTTGATCCGGAAGTTGAGATAGCTGGGAATAAGTTATTCACAAGGACAGAGTAGGCAACGAGGTGGAGGAGTTGTGTTTTATGCAAGAGATACATTGCAGTGTTGTTTTAATAATGTTATAAAACAGATGACAGATAGAGTCTATATGGGTAGAGGTACGGAGGGAACTGATAAAATGGTTTTGGGTAGTGTATAGGCCTCCAAACTTATAAAAAGAGGATCAGCTCCTATATGGGAAGAAATAAAAAAGGCTTGCAAATATAATCGACTATGCGTGGTGGGAGATTTTAATCTTAGGAATATAGACTGGGATTTAATCATAGGTGACAGCGACGCAGATGAATTGTTAAATATAATCCAGGTAACTTCCTAAGTCAAGCAATCAAGGAGCCTACTAGAGAAGATAATATTCTAGTCATTGCTGACAAAAAGAAACGATTTAATACAGATGTGGAGGTCGGTGGAAAGTTAAGATAATAGCAACCATTATGAGATCAGATTTAGCTTAAAATGGGATTGAAAAATTAAGTTGGGAATAAAAATAGAATACCTAATTTCAGAAAGGCCAATTATGCAGGATTAAGAAGACACCTGGAGGTTATTAATAAGAGGTGTGGGATGGAGGGGAAGAAATTTTCCCAGGGTTAAGGACAGGGGATGACAGCTGGAAAGGTCAATTATGAAGGATTAGGAAGGAACCTGGAGGTAATTAGAGCGGTTAGACATGGAAGTGAGGTCGGGGCTGAGGAGGTAATTAGAGCAAGTTAGACATGGAAGTGAGGTCGGGGCTGAGGAGGATTATACCTTATTTGTAAGGAATATAATTGACGGACAGAAAATAAATATTCCTTTTAGGGAAATAAGGTCCAGTAAGAGTGATCCAAAATGGATGACCACTAATTTAAAACGCAACATTGGAGTAAAAAGAAACATTTATTAAGGTTCAAGGGGAGGATTGGTAAACAAAGAACAATATAACGTGATGGCAAGGACAGTAAAGAAATTAACTCGAGTTGCTAAGAAACAATTATGAGATTAAAGTAGCAGGACAGGCGAAAAGTGACCCAAAGGGGTTCTATCAGGTATATAAAACCAAGACAAGGGAATTTGTTTGGGGCCGTTAAGGTCAGGACAGGGTGAGGTCTTAAATAGGATGAGGATATGTGTAAAAGTCTAAATGATTATTTCTTAGTGGTTTTACGGAGGAGGATACACGACGATACCTGATAGTGAACAAATGTTCAAAGGAAGCGATGAAGGAGAAACTCAAAGATATTGTGATAAAATAGGGAAATGGTGGAAGAGGGTATAGATAAAATAAAGAATTTTAAATCGCCAGGACCAGATGAAGTGTAACCAGGGTATTAAAGGAATGCAAGGAGGTTGCTAGTGAGTCGTTAGTGCACATTTTTAGGAAATTGGTTGAGATAAGCGATGTGCCATTATTGTGGGGGAAAGGAAATGTGTTCCCATTTTTAAGAAGGGAGGACAGAGGACTAAAGCAAAATTTTCGACCCGTAAGTCTAAACGTCAGTGGTGGGTAAATTATTGGAATCTATTATTGCAAAAAACATTAGAGAAACACTTAGATAAACATAGTTTGATCAAAAAACATGGATTCCCAAGGGTAGGTCAGTCTCTCCAATTTATTGAGTTTTATAGGAAAGTTTATGAGATGGCAGATAATGGTAAGGATTATGATATAAATATATCTGGACTTAGTAAGGCATTTGACAAAGTTTCCACACGAGCGACTCTTAAATAAGGCTCATGGAATAGATCGGAAGGTTCTTCATTTGGGTCAGAGCTTGGCTAAGTAATAGGCAACAAAGGGTTACAATTAATGGTTCTAAATCTGAATGGGGGGGCTGGTGACAAGTGGAGTTCCACAAGGGTCTGTTTTGGGTCCATTACATTTTTTATTTATATCAACGACTTGGATAGTGGGATTAGCAGTGATATCAGCAAGTTTGCTGATGATACTAGGTAGGTAGGATTATTGGATCACAGTCTGATGTAAAAAAATATTGCAGGGAGAAATTAGATAAACTTAACGAGTGGGCAGTCAGATGGCAGATGGAATTTAATATTGATAAGTGCAGCGTTATGAATGTTGGTAGAAAAAACCTTGGTAATAGATACACCATAAGCAATATATCGCTGAAAAGGTCAGAAGGTGAAAAAGATCTTGGAGTGAGTGTGAGCCCAGACCTCCGACCTAGGAAACAATGTATTAAGGCGAGAAATAGAGCTAATAGAGTATTAGGATTCATTACCAGAAGTGTTAAAAGTAGAAGTGCGGAAGTTATTCTAAAGCTTTATTTGGCTCTAGTCAGGCCTCACCTAGACTATGCGGTTCAGTTTTGGTCTCCATATTACAGGATGGATATAGCCTTGTTAGAAACAGTGCAGAGAAGGATGACCAAAATGATACAAGGGATGCGTAACTTTAGTTATGAGAAGAGATTGAAGTTATTAAAATTACACTCACTCGAGAGACGCAGAGTAAGGGGCGATCTGATAGAAGTTTTTAAGTGGATAAAGGGATTTAATAAAGGAGAGGTAGGAAAAGTTCTTACGGCTTTTAACCAGGGTAGAACAAGAAGTAACGGATTCAAGCTGGAAAAGCGTAAATTTAGAAAGGAAATAGGGAAAAACTGGCTCACAAATAGGGTGGTGAATGATTGGAATGGTCTCAGTAGACAGGTGCTGAGTCATTAGGGAGCTTTAAAGAGGGGCCGGATAGGTTCATGGATGGGGATGAAAGGTGGATGTAGGTAGTGTTATGTGACAGAAACTACCACGTGTAGGCCTCGCGGCCACTTGTAACTTCCTTATTTTCTTATGTTCTTATGTTCTTATTAATTGACTCCTTAAAAAGGTACACCCTTCCCTTCCTGCCGCAGACTCGTCGGGCACGTGAGTGGTTTGGTGCAAACGGCCCTGCTCTTCTTCATGGTGGCCGTGCAGGCCGGGATTGGTGTGCAGCAGTGGGTCATGACTCCGCCACGGAACTTCCTTGCAGAGATGCCACCCGAGGGAGGCGTCCTGTACTCATGTTCCGGTGAACGCTTCTACTTCCTTATCACTCAGTCTTACATCATGTTCCTCCTGTTGCTACAGCTGCTCGTCTCGCCGTTCACCATCTGTTCACGGCGTAATTACCACGAAGGTTTATTGTTCTTCGTGGCAACGTTGCTGATAACGGGGGTGTGGGTCACTTGGGCCACGCTCTACATGATCCTGCCGCCAGTATGGGCTGAGGCGTGTGTGTGCCTGGGCCTGGCTGGTACGGCCACATGCGTGCTGCTGGCGGTGTTTGTGCCCAAGACATATCTCATGGTGCGGGCGTCAGCCAAGGAGTCAGTTCATATTCGTCCTCTGTCACGCCCGCAGTCCAGCCACGACCTGGTCCGGGCCTCCTCCCTCGCCTTGTACGACTCAATCGGGCATTTACCGGAGATGATCCACGCCTATTCTCCCGATCCCACCGTGGGTCACTACGCGGCCTACAAGGAACACCTCTATGACCAATACTCACACTACCAGGCCTCCCCGCGCAAGGTGACTCAATTTTAGTCAAGCTTGATCTCTGGGAGCTGAATGTGAAACTAGATATTTTTCCTCACATCCATTCGTCCTCCTTCTCGCCCATTGCACGTCCTACCTCACCCACTCACGAAAAAGTGTTAATGTCTTAGGCAGCAAACATGGGTAAGTTCATGTTCGTAATCTTATCCCTGGCCATAGACCACTATATCTCTGGACTGTTTACGCACCAGTGTTTTGAAATCGCCAGGCTGCATAGGGGCCCCACTGGTGGGGGGATAGAAGGCTGGTGTTAGGAGTGGTGTGGAAGTGGGAGTGGGAGTAATGGGTTGTGGTGGAGTGTGGTTGTGCATGTGGTAGGGAGTGATAGTTAAGGTGGCAGGTGTTATGAGTGGGTTGTGAGGTGTTTAAAGTGGGTTGTGAGTTGTTATGAGGTGTTGTTAGCGAGTTATAATATATCATTAATAATTATGAGGTGTTGTTAGTGGGTTGTGAGTGGGTTGTGAGGGTATTGTGAGTGGGTTATGAGGTGTTGTTAGAGAGTTATAAGATATTACTAATAATTATGAGGTGTTGTTAGTGGGTTGTGAGTGGGTTATGAGGTGTTGTGAGGAGTTATGAGTGGGTTATAGATTTTATGAGTGGTTATGATGTGTTGTGAGTGGGTTATGATGTGTTGTGAGTGGTTTATGAGTAGTTTTGATTTGTTGTGGGTGGGTTATGAGTAGTTATAATTTGTTGTGAGTGGGTTAAAGAGGTGTTATGAGTTATTAATGAGTAGTTTATTAGATGTTGTGACTTGTGAGTGGGTTGTGAGGTGAGTGAAATCCGAGACGCATCATAAACTTCACCTCATATGGTTTTACTCACCTCACACACACACACACGTAACATTCACCACCATTGTTAAATAACCTAAAATTACGTGCCCAGTTTCGCGAACTCGAACTCGAACTCAACCTCGGCCACTATCCCCCCTCCTCCGACAACCCCCCCCCCCCCACAACCCTCCTCCACCTCACCGTAACCTCATTTCACACCCTTTCAACCCCCTACACTCATCTCCACTAACCTCAACATCTCCATAACAGCCTCTTCTTTACTTCCTATATACTCCTATCATCTCCTATAGTTTCTTCTTTCACTCCTATGTAAACTACGTCACTATCAGCGACTTTCTATTAGGAACTGAAAACCTACGAAAATTCGCTTTGATATCCTTCCTGTTTACCGAGTGAACAGTGAAGTTGAAAACAGGCGCTCCGACTTTGGGGCCCTTGTGCAACAGGCCGATATTCCGTGCGCAGTCCAGATTTACAGTGGTCTATGCCCTGGCTAATCCCAGGAGGTGCATCGATGTGAGTCAAGTTTCTATGGACAAACACGAGCGAAAGAGCCGCTGATCGCATCTGATAATCCTCCTCTTCTTTCTTGTATCACAAATACCTCAGGAGAATTTCACACATTCATTTTCATTACTACTGTGTGGTGACAAATTACGATCATCATGATGATATTTCAGACGATTGAAAATATGCAAAGGATGTGGTTCATGTTAAATAATAATAAAACACCAGAAATATGATAATGACAATTTTTTTTCCCCACAGCTTCATCCAGCAAGTTTGGAAGCTTATTTTGGAAAAAAAACTCACTCATTTTAAGACGATGTGATTTCAATCCTATCTTATGTTATGTATCAATCATAAATACTATATTGATTAGCTACACCTGTAATGATGCACCAAAATTTAATGCATTTCCAATTGTCATTCCACCCAAACCAGACACATTATGCGCGAAGGGTCATCATACCTGCTTTTGAGCAGCTCAAATACTGCAGCAGCGGGACTCAAGCTTCCACACGCCTCTTCACGGTTCAGCTAGGCATACGCAATTGTTTTATGGTGCTCGGTTCTTGTCTGTCATTCCAAGTTTTCACATCCTGTTCTAGTTAGTCCCCAGTTAAAATAAGATGTGTTCAAAAGACATTTGCAGCACATTTTTAAACGTTTCATTGGTTTTGTTTTGTGAAGCCAAGATGCACTCGTGTGGATCATGCATGTCACTTTACTCATAGCCAAGCAAGCTCTTCTCCGGTCATTATGTGTTTTCATTAAAGATTATATTGTCTGCAGCAAAGAGTCAGATACAAGAACGTATTTTTAGGAGTCTACCCTGCCGTGGATACTGGAGGTCCTGTCAATAATAGGAAAGTGAATAACGAGGTTTTATTGTGACTCTTACGTCGATTTGTCTCATGTGCCCTGTGGATTGGGAGTATTAGAAAGGTAGACAAGTTTTCCCTTTGACCTTTGTCACAAAGGATGTCCTTACAGACTGTGTGGAGGTTGCGCGTTACTGTGCCAGGAGCCGTGACTCATGATAGCATGGTTGCGTGTTACAACACCACCTGCAGCCGCTTGGTTGGGGAGGAAGCTCTCTCATGTCAACCCGGTGGAAGAAAGTAGTTTCTTACATTTTTATTGGACAGTCTCCAGAACCCCTCGGTAAGTTTCGACGTCCATGGTATGTTGTTTGGATCGCACCACAGACTTTAAAGCATGGGTTACCGGTGTCGCGTGAACAACAGTCTGTTTATGAGGTGCAGTCCACCTTTCTTTACTAACAATAGAAAACGCGAACTGCGCATGAGCGGAGGCGAATATTTTTTACTAAATTGATTTAAAGAGCCTAACATGACTTGTTGATCAACAAAGTCATGCCCGGGCGTCCTACGACAACGTCTTTGTTTATCCACAAAAAGGGGGGGGGGGGAGGCGCGAACTGCGCATGCCAGGAGACGAAAGTTTACTAACAAAGACTTGTTATCAGCAAAATCATTCGCAGGAGTCCTCCGACAACATGGCTGGAGATTCACAGGAAAGATTAGCCAAATATAGGGATGAAATTGACCCTCTACATCAATTTACTAAAAATATTCGCCTCCGCGCATCGTTCGCGTTTCTTTTGTTAGTAAATAAAGGTGGACTGCACCTCATAAACAGACTGCTGTTCATGCGACACCCGGGGTACTCGCATCCCCAGGGGATGTGATATTAACCTCTTGGGGGTGTGAGATACTATGATAGATCACATAATTATATCTACTTGGGAGTACTCAATTCAACATGAATTCGACCAAATGAAAACTCTTCCATCACAGAAACACCTTTGCAATTTTTTTTTTTACATCACAAAGGACTGGCCAAGGGCACACGAAAAGAAGTAACAAAAAGCCCGCTTAGTTGCCAGACCCTATAAAAAAGACAGTAAGAAGATACAAAAATGGGGGATGGGTCAATTTAGTTCGGGAGGTGTCTTGTCACTCCTCTCTTGAAGAGAGTTCTAGTGAAAGGGATGAAAGAGTAAAGCTACTGATTAACTCTTGCATTAGGAAGATGGACAGAATGGGTACGAGAATGAGTAGAAATTCTTGTGCAGTGAGGCCGCGAGAGGGGGGGAGGCATGCAGTTTGCAAGTTCAGAAGAGCAGTGCGCATAAAAATAACGGTAGAAGATAGCAAGAGAAGCAACATTACGGCGGTAATTTAAAGATTGAAGACAGTCAGTTAGAGGAGGGGAACTGATGAGACGAAATGCTTTTGACTCAACACTGTTTAGGAGAACTGTATGAGTGGATCCCCCCCAAACATGTGAGACATACTTCATACATGGGTGGATAAGACCCCTGTGCAGAACAAGCAACTGGGAGGGAGAAAAAAATGGACTCAGACCCCACAGGACACCTATCTATCACAGGATCTTCTTGGAAGCTGTTTTAGCAAGAGATGAGATATGAGATTTCCAGTTCAGATTTTTTGTAATGGACAGGAAGGAAAGGAAACTTAAAATGAAGGTTCAGAGAGAAAGATATATACCGAATGAGGGTAGTTTGGAAATTAAAGATTTGTGCCAGACTCTATCAAAAGCTTTTGATATGTCAAGGGCAACTGCAAAAGTTTCACCGAAACCCCTAAAGGAGGATGACCAAAATTCAGTTAGGAAAGTTAGAAGATCGCCAGTAGATTTCCCTTTACGGAAACCGTACTGACGATCAGATAGAAGATTGTGAGCAGATAGATGCTTCAGAATCTTCTTATTAAGTATAGATTCAAAAGCTTTAGAAATGCAGGAAGTCAAAGCAATAGGACGGTAGTTTGAAGGATTAGAACGGTCACCTTCTTAGGAGCAGGTTGATGTGAGCAAACTTCCAGCAGGAGGGAAAAGTGAAAGTAGATAGACAAAGTCGTAAAGTTTAACCAAGCAGGGTGTAAGCACAAACGCACAGTTTTTGAGAACAATAGGAGGGACTCCGTCAGGACCGTAAGCCTTCCGAGGATCTAGACCAGATAGGGCAAAAAAAATCATTACGAAGGATCTTGATAATAATAGGCATAATATAGTCAGAGGGTGAAGGAGAAGGAGGAACAAGCCCTTCATCAACCAGAGTGGAATTTTCTGCAAAGATTTGAGCAAGGAGTTCAGCTTTAGAAATAGAGGAGACAACTATGGAGCCATATAGGTGAAGGATAGGAGGGAAAGATGAAGAAGAAAAAAAATAGTAGAGATGTTATTAGCTAGATGCTAGAAGTCACGAAAGAAGTTTGATTCAGAAATATTTTAACATTTTCTATGAATGAAGGAGTTTTTGGTAGTTGAGTAAAGATTTGGCATGATTACGGCAGAAATATGAAAGTGTGTGGAATGTAAGCCTCCATGCCAGAGGCAATGAACTCAGTTATGCGCTCTGCACAAAGAGATGGGTCTCTGACATGGGAGCAATAATCAATCCTTGGAAAATCAGAGTAGTACTGCCTTAGTACTCCCACTTATCTGAGTTGAGAATGCCAGAAGCAACTCCGCTTAGGTGGGTCCCGAGGCGGCAACGAACGATAGGACAGGTTACAGAAATAAGATTGTGATCGGAGGAACCCAGCGGAGAGAATAGTTTCACAGAGTAAGCAGAAGGTTAGTAGTTAGGAAAAGATCAAGAATGTTGGGCGTGTCTCCAAGGCGGTCAGGAATACGGGTAGGGTGTTGCACCAGCTGCTCTAGGTCTTGGAGGAATAGAACAGTTGTAGGCTTGTTTCACCAGGTTGGTCAGTGAAAGGGAAGATGATAGCCAATGCTGGTGGTGAACATTGAAATCTCGAATGGAAATACCTGCAAAAGGAAAATGAGATGAGAATGTGCTCCACTTTTATGTTAAATAGCGGAAAAATTTTACATAGTCCGAGGAGTTAGGTGAGGGGATATACAGCACAGATAAATTAGTAAGAGTATATATATTATATATATATATATAAATATATATATAGAGAGAGGGGAGAGAGAGAGAAGGAGAGAGAGAGAGAAAAGAGAGAGAGGAGAGAGAGAGAGAGAGGAGAGAGAGAGAGAGAGAGAGAGAGGAGAGAGAGAGAGGAGAGAGAGAGAGAGAGAGTGAGAGAGTGAGAGAGATGAGAGAGAGAGAGAGAGAGAGAGATAGAGAGAGAGAAGAGAGAGAGAGTAGAGAGAGAGAGAGAGAGAGAGAGAGAGAGAGAGAGAGAGAGAGAGAGATATGTAGGCTCCACCTTCTTTCATGACTCTTTAATATAATACCGTATAAGGCGCGGTCACACGAGCACTTTTTCCGGCAATATTCAGCAAGCAGCACAAACCCGGCTCAAACCGAGGCCACCGTGAGAGATTTCATGGAGCATATCAATAGAAGCGGAATTATATTAGCTTTCCATTGATATATTTAGTTTACTGATAAATAAATTACCACTATGCATAAATGACCGTTAACTAAATAAATAACATCATCAGTCGGGTAATCATCCCGATTGATGATGTTATTTATTTACTTATATATTTCGTTTTCTGATAAATGAATTAGAACCATGCATAAATTAGCGTTAGGTAAATAAATAACATCATCAATCGGGAAAACTAACCGATTGATGATGTTATTTATTTAGTTAACGCTAATTTATGCATAGTGCTAATTCATTTATCAGAAAACGAAATATATCAATGGAAAGCTAACACAATTCTACTTCTATTGATATGTTTCATGTTAAAAGTTGACTCACAAAAGTTTGAATGGCGACGAGTTTAAGTGAATATTTATTTCATGCATATTTCTTCAAAGTCTCATAATGGCATTTTTTTGTGTGTGTTTTCTGGTTTTTTATTTGATAATATTATAGAACAAGCATTTCCGAAGATAACAGTATATCATTTATACTGATAAACATATATTTGGTAGGGGAAAATTACCATATTTGTTGATATCTTCAGCCTCCCCGACCAGTTGTTGGTCCTCCACCTGCCTCCGACGGGCGGCATTTGGCTTGAAGCCGCTCGTTGAAGCCGTGATGCCTGTCAATAGAGGCGTTTTGGTTAAGGATATAGATACTACATACCACCAGAATTTTAATTTCCTAATTTCTTTTGTGGACCTCGGAGATTGTTCATATACGAGTGGTTGTTCATAAAATTCTTATGTTCATATTCTTATTATTCATTTAAAGTTGATTTCGTGCCCTATAATGAGGTAACAACATATTTTATGAACTTTTGTTGATGTGGCCATATACGTCAGGGGATGAATATTTATCGGTTTTTACACATGTGTATAAATATTTCTTGATCTATAGTTTTATTTAAATACTCCCAGTGGTCACCAGCAAAGATATTAAAAGAAAAATAAGCCCAGAGTCTGAGTCCAGAGTCTGCCCAGACCAAGACCCAGACCGTATTCAGTATCTTTTAACAGCAGATAAATCTGCTAATATGAGTTTACAGCTATATCTATGACTTTTCGATGGTGTGAGTTCATATAAGGATTAATAATAATAGAGTTCCTTAGTCGTGCTGATCGTTATTTACCTTATACATAACAGCTTCTTGCAATGGTTATAATGGTTGATAATTGTGAAATATAAGCAGTTTTACGCGTATAATCTGTAAATAAAAATACATTAGACATACATTAACTCTTATTTGTTTCTCAGATAGTGAATAGTTCCTATATACATGAGTTAAGAGACGAAACATAACCTTCTGTGCCCAATTTGTTCCTTTGCGCCTGTAGTCTCTGTCGATGGGAACCGTAATCTCTTTGACAAAAATCTTGATTTGTTGTTTTAATATCTTTACCTTGAGATTCAGAAGAATCTCAAGAGGTAACCATACTGTGTTTCATCTTGAGAAACTGAAGGACTTGATATGTGCTCATGAGTATGCGGTGGCAGTCTCAAATCGGTTTGATGTGCTCGGTGCTCTCGGGGACCCTGTAGAACTGTGGGATACCTTCAAACGTGAAACTCTACAGGCTGCCAAGGAGTGTATTGGGGAGCGCCCGAGGTCAAGGCGTGGTTTTGTCTCGACGGAGACGCTGGAGAAAATCGAGGAGAGTCGCGCTGCCAGGCTGGCTGGGAACCGGGACCAGCACTGCTCTGTCACGCCGGACTAGAACCCTCCTGGGGAGAGACAAGGAGAGGTATGTCAGGAGTCTCGCTGAGGATGTCGAGGGCCATTTGAACGCTAATGACCTCCGACCCGCCTACCGAGCCCTGAAGAAGCTCCGTTCCAAGTCTCCTTCTCGGGCGAGTGCTATTCGAACAGCAGATGGGCGCCTCGTGTCGGACATGGATGGGCAGATGGCTCGTTGGGCTGAGTACTTTGGGCAGTTGTTCACGGTGGACCCTCCAACTGAGCAGCTTCACACCACAGGGTTACAGGCAGTGGATGCCGATCCTCCCATTGACGAAACCGCACCCTCTCTTGACGAAATCAGAGAGGCTGTAGCAAAGTTGAGGGGTGGAAAGGCAGCTGGTGTTTGTAATATCAGTGCGGAACTCCTCAAAGCTGAGGGTGAGGCCATGATCCGCGGGTTGCATGCTGTCCTGACTGCCGTGTAGCAATCAGGTACCATTCCTCCTGACTGGAAAAGGGGGTTGGTCGTCCCTATCTGGAAAGGGAAAGGGGACCGTCAAGACTGCAACAATTACCGCGGTATTACACTGCTCAGCGTACCAGGCAAGGTGCTTGCCCATCTATTGCTGACACAGATTCGCAGTCATCTGGTGAAGCATCAGAGACCTCAGCAGTCTGGGTTCACCCCTGGTAAGTCAACAACGGACCGTATCCTAGCGCTTCGTGTCCTGGTGGAACGCCGACGTGAGTTTCGAGAGGGGATGCTTGCAGCCTATGTTGATCTCAAGAAGGCGTTTGACTCAGTGCATCGTGAGTCACTTTGGGATCTTCTGCGACTTCGAGGATTTCCTGCAAGGACTATTGGTTTGATAACTGGTCTGTATTCTGGGACTGAGAGTGCTGTGAAGTGTGGGGCAGGTGTATCCAGCTTCTTTCCTGTGAATACAGGAGTGAGGCAAGGGTGCGTCCTTGCCCCATCACTTTTCAACGCTTGTATGGACTGGGTATTGGACAAGGTTGTAGATCAAAGTGATTGCGCAGCATCCGTCGGCAACACCAAGATCACTGATCTTGTTTTTGCCGATGATGCAGTAATCTTTGCTGAGTCGCTGGAGGTCCTGGTGATGGCTCTCGAGGCGCTGCACGAGGAGGCAAAGCCTTTGGGACTTGAGGTCTCCTGGCTCAAGATCAAGGTCCAGGTGTTTGGAGACTTACTAGATGAAGCAGTACAGTCTGTTCATGCGTGTGGCGAGGACATTGAGATCTTGGAAAGGTTTACATACCTTGGTAGCGCAGTCGATAATGACGGCGGGTCACGTCAAGAAGTCTTACGGCGGATTGGCATAGCCCACGGTGTTATGGACTCGCTCAGCGGGAGTATTTGGCGTTGTCGGTACCTGTGCAGAAGGACAAAGATCCGGATCTTCAAGTCGCTTGTGATCCCTGTCTTACTCTATGGTTGTGAGACATGGACACTAAATAGTGACTTGAAGAGACGAATCAATGCCTTTGGTAATAAGTGTCTTCGCAGAATCATGGGGTATCGCTGGGATGATTACGTGTCAAATCAGCGATTGCACCGTGAGACTGAATTTAGGCCTATTACCTGCATAGTCCGTCAGCGGGGGTGTGGAGTACCGTGTCATTAACTGTTCCCAGCTCTGTCTATTAGACATTAGTTTCATTGGCCGTTACTTAACGAACAGCGTGACATTATTAATGTATAAACCTTCACAAGTGTACATATATATATACAATATTATATATTTTGTAGTATATTGTCTTACCCGAATCCTTTGGCACTAAGAATACTTATAAATTACGTAAGAACCGCTCGACCACGTTAAGCCCATACATACCACTTTATTTGACGTGTACCTCTGGGCAACGAAGCAAGTTACCAGCCCGTCAAGAGGGCGTCATCCGGCAATCACCCCTTTACAGTTTAGTCAACCAGCATCAACATGGAGTGAACCCGTATCCGTAAAATAACCATACTAAGAAGGGTAACATAATTGGTGATAGCGGTGGGATGAGATAACATTACATCACGCAGAGTGTTTCGTTACAAGACATAATGGAATGCCGTAAATAAAAAGACGCAACGGTGGTATGTGGCAACATCAAATTGTAATATAAGTACGGCCTTAGTGAATAACGG
>JACEEZ010014127.1:0-14236 GCA_016584305.1 Chionoecetes opilio | reverse complement strand
ACGTTTTGAAAATACGTTTAAGTTTTAAATGTTAAAGGGACACATTAAAGGCGATGAGAAAGTTCTTATGCTTATGTTCTAATGTTGTTATGTTCTGATTAGACGATGAGACCCACAACGATAGAAAATACTTTCATTACCTTCCTTACGTTGACCTTGTGTTTTGTCTCCAGATGGGTGCTACTATCAACCTTTGAGACCCTTTTGCCGCAACTCCCGTCACTTGCCACCCATCTACAAACATTGGAGTGACGCCGGATCTCTTTGTCCTGACTGCTACTCACGGTGTTCGCCGCTGCTCTCGATCGCGTCAGGATATGGATGTTACTTAAGAGATGGAGAGAGTTTTGCTGAAGCAGCCATCGGTGAGTCTCTTTCTTATAACATTCATATATTTTTTCTGCCTGATACAGCTTAGTAAATCAGCTTAACCCTTGAGACCAGACGTAATTTCCTTGTATTGGGTACCATTAGACGATTGTGACTAAAATATTTTTGCTAGACTGTTTATATCCTTGTCCTACTAATTTGGTATCAGTACTTTCTAATTTATGGCTAACAACAGTCATTCCATATAGCAAAGGAAAGAATCTGGGCGTGAAGGGGTTAATATAATTTACTGATTTTGCTTATCATCTGCTTTCACGATAAATCTTATTGGGGTGGAGATTATTCGTGAATGCTAAACTTTGAATCATCTTTGCAAAATTCTTCTGTCAAAAGCATTCTGTATTAAGCTCTGTATTTCTGTATACACTATTCTGAGTATCTCTTTTTCTGATTGTAAAGTTAACCCCTTTGAGACCCAGAACGTAATTTCCATTGTAATTTGGGTCCATTACTATTTTTAGTGACTATAAGTAATATTTTATAGATATGACCTGTTTAGTATCCTTGTCCACTAACTAATTTGATATATTTAGTTACTTTTCGTAATTTTATGGCTCGCAACAGACAATTTTTTATAGCCAAGGAAAGATCTGGGCGTGAAGGGGTTAAACTTGGAAATGTTAATGCATGTAATTATGTACTCTGTATAAAAAATATTCTGAATAATCCATCTTTTCAGGAATTCTAAAGTTATACGAGGAAATGTTGATGCACCAAGAATGCACGGCCACGGCTGCACAGTTTTTGACCCGCTGCCGGACGACCTCTGTGCCGACATCATTATTCCGGGCCATCGCATCCGTCCGCACCTCCTCTCACAAGCGCACCTTCACCCACATCCTCCAGGAGCACACGGATGCGATGGCTGCCACGGATGTATGATCTTGGCTGAGTAGTATACGACACCACATGTTTTCTATCGCATTCTACCATTCTTAACTTTTTCTCAGCTGTTATCTTGTTACGAAATTGCCCGCTCAAAGTACACGTACGTATTTACATGCATATTTTATTCACAACGTCGTAGGGTTTTATTCTGTGAAGATAATTGTGTTGTCATTACTTTCTGGTGCAGTGACTTGCTTGTATCTGTTTTGAAAGTGAAAAGTATTTTATCATATTTGAGGCGCTTATTTCAGAAAGTCGATAAGCGCCATCAATAAAAAACTAAGAAAATGGCTTCAAAATGTTTTTAAAAAGATATGACATTTTGAACATTGAAACATTTTGAAGCCATTTCTTAGTTTTTTATTGATGGCGCTTATCAACTTTCTGAAATAGCATCTCATTTTATCCATAAATTTTATCTATCCACAAATTTTTAGTATAACCGAGAAAATATAGGAATGATAGTATAGTATTTTATCATGAGTGATGAGTTATTTTATGCCGTTGTTTAGAGATGTATACCAGGATGTCCTTAAGAAGTATCTGGAGGAAGAATTAGAGTAGGATATATACCTGCAAAGATTTATGTAAAAAAAATGGCAATTTCTAAAACAATATATGTGTGTTTGTGCTGTAGACATTGTACTCAAGAAATGCCATGTTAAGCAATATCACCCAAGAGCTTAGAACTGTGACATGAGGGAGGAAAGGGTGTGGCCTTCATGCTGATTGATTGATTTAACCCCTTCATGCCCAGATCTTTCCTTTGCTATAAAAAATTGTATGTTGTCGAGCCATAAAATACACGAAAAGTCACTTAGTATACCAAATTAGCTAGTGGACAAGGATACTAAACAGGTCATATCTATAAAATATTGCTTATATTCACTAAAAATAATTTTATGGTAGCTCAAAATTACTATGAAAATTACTATCTGGGCCTCAAGGGGTTACTGCCAAAAAGGGGCCAAAAAGGGTGCCAGCCATCAGAGGTCATATGGCACTATACTATGGCAAAGCATAAAAAGGGGAGGGGTTTCAGAAAAAATAGTGAAACGGTGAGGGAAGGGGGAAAGAACGGAATGTTACAGCAGGATGGTTAGATCAGAGGCCTTCATGTCTCATCATCAAAGCGGGAAACAAGCGATACAGAAACCTGAGTCCTTACAGATAGATAGATATTTTATTGACACAACATACACTTTCTATAATCATAATAATTACGATATATGGTCCAACAAATTATGGTATCAATTATTGAGCCTATATTTTATGGTAAAAACTGAATTATAGGCAAGAAGTTCATACATGTGCTCAGCAATGTATTTTGTAGGGAAGGGATGGCAGGGGCAGGACACCACATAAGAACATAAGAAAATAAGGAAGCTACAAGAGGCCGCGAGACTACACGTGCTAGTTCCTGTAGATTTGAATTGAAAAGACATTATAGTGTGAGGTTTTTTCATCCTGAGAGAGAAAGGTGAGGCCAAGATCTCGCCTTTAGGAAGATCAACCCCCAATGGCGTACTACTCAGTGCTATCGTAGTAATAACTGTCTCTTGTAATTACAAATACTTACAAGCGCTATAGTAGTAATAAGTGTCTCTTGTAATTTCAAATACTACAACAGTTACGGGACTATAGGGAGTTTTGAAAGGAGGATAAACAATTTCATGGATGGGGATGAAAGGTGGATGTAGGTAGTGTTCAGTAACAGGAACTACCACGTGTAGGTCTCAGAGGCTCTTGTAGCTTCCTTATTTTCATATGTTCTTATGTTCTTATGAGACTATGGGTTCATGAGGATGGAGCCACAGGACGAAATAATGATGGGAAGTGATCATATGGGCATTTTGTCTTATAGAAAAAGAAAAATCATTAAAAATGTGTAAAGTGAACGCTTTTATTTGGTGTTGTTTTTACTACGTTCATCTCTTAGGCCGTGAGACAACTGTAGGGAAACTAGGCATTGCGTCCCCTCAATATTATGTTTTAAATAAATTTCATGATATGTATTGATATAGTTTGAAATAGTATATTTATATCAATGGAGTTTCGCCATTGTCAGTAGCATCGAAGGTTTAAAACACCGAGACCCATAGTAGTGCAAGCGACCCATAACTCTGTGATAGTTTATTCATGCAAAGACATACAATCAAGAAAACTACTGGTTGGTTTCATCACGACTCTATCAGTAGTTATCCCGTTGTGCAAATTACCTTATCTTTATAAGGAATACGAATATGTTTACTCTCTTTACAGGACAAAGATATGTTGTTATGAAGGAAAGAATAGTATGTATTTTCAAAATGTAACACTTATTCAACTAAGCCAATTCTCCTAAAGCTGTGATTTAGATTTTATCATGTTACTTATTCTTTAACCCTTCACGCCCAGATCTTTCCTTTGCTATAAAAAAATTGTATGTTGTCGAGTCATAAAATTACAAAAAGTAACTGAATATACCAAATTTTTTAGTCGACAAGGATACTAAACAGGTCATATCTGTAAAATATTGCTTTATAGTCACTAAAATTGTCTAATGGTTGCCAAATTATAATGGAGGTACGTTTCTGGGTCTCAAGGGGTTAATGTCAGTGCAGTTGTGGAATTTCAGAGTTGATCTTTATTTTGAGATTATTGAAAACTCATTTACAGTAAGACTTCTCTGTCAAACATCTTATTAATCTAGACTAACATTGACTCTCCAGACGGTGTTTCAGGCCAGACTTCTACATCAGTGCACCGCCCGTTACTCTCTATGCCGTAACAGTCACTTCTTGAGCCACTTTCACTTTCACTTCTCACTTCTGTCATCGTGATGTTATTCTGAAGGGGATGCCGAAGGGGGAGCTGCAGCCCTCATGACTAGCCCCTTCACGCCCAGATCTTTCCTTTGCTATAAAAAAATGTATGTTGTCGAGCCATAAAATTAAGAAAAGTCACTTAATATACCAAATTAGTTAGTCGACAAAGAAACTAAACAGGTCATATCTTTAAAATATTACTTATATTCCCTAAAAATTGTCTAATGGTACTCAAATTACAATGGAAATTACGTTCTGGGCCTCAAGGGACTAGAAAGGAGGCTGACTGTTCATGGGGGCTGGGACAGGGAACTAATGTACTGTTCCATGGGCACACCTGAGGACCCACAGAGTGCTACACTGCCCTGGGCCCTCTATTATCCCTTATGCATCCCATGAGGAGAATCTTTCCACAGACGCACTGACAGGGTAACAATCACAATTCGGGGAATAAAGCTTATTTCCCATTATTATATAAATTGATCTTGGCAGGACTCGAACCCACACTGTATAGACATCGCCCTCCAACGAAACCACAGTCACAGACGAAACTACATCACCTTCTCTTCTCACTTCTCTTACATCACCTTCTCTTCTCAATTATCTCACCTCACCCTTCCTCACACTTCTCACTCTTACATCACCATCACACCTTATCAAAGGATGGAAGGCCTTTGTGACACCTCAAATATTATCAAGTTATTGTATATCAGAATAGGATCATGAATTAATTTGAGTGTATAATCAGATTTAACAGTAGAACTATGTAGCGCTGCACATGGTGACTGTAACTGCGAGATTCTTACTGGGCCAGGTCTATCAGAACATATTTGGCATGTCATTTAAGACCTTGTGTACAACAAAACTTTTACAGAGACTGCATTTTTCCTCATTATGGTTCGGTAAAACAGATTTTATTACATATTACTGAGTGTGATTTTAATTTTTTCCCACTTAACATTTCAGAAGTACAGAAGTACAGCTTTTCTCTTTCTCTTTCTCTATTATGATTAATAATCTTATTTTTATTTTGTATTTGTCTATTTGATATTTCTTTTTATACCTAAGGCCTTCCCTCTGCCAAACATGTGGGTGGCACAAACCCCAGAGCAGTTTCTTTCACAAAAGATTACATTATAAATACTTACCTTAAATACCAATCTTAAATAATTATGTAAAATAATCTTAAGGAAAACCTTTTTTCTCAAAAGTTTACATTGTATAGGAAATTACAGAATTTATAATTGTTTCTAAAACACTTCAATAATTTTGTACATTAGGGTGGGTTTTGAGGATGTGTCATTTTTTTGAAAAATGTGCTCTGTTTTTTTTTAGCATGTTTGAGAGAAAGCCTTGTGTATAAAACTTGTCTATATAGTTACTATTATATATTATTAGGATTATTTTTATAAAAGAAAAAAATAATCTATTTTCGCTGTCACCCCTTTTTAGGGGAGAAGACCAAACTCTATGAAAAGAAATACTACTAGGAAATTATCATGATCATTATTATTTTCATTATTATTGTTAAGCGGCACATGATATTGCTCCTAGAACCTCTCATAAAGGAGCCGGCTCTGTTATGTAGCTTACATATTAATGTTTTTAGATTTATAATTTTCCTTTGGTGCCTGGTAACTCTTGCCCGTGGCGCGGCCCAGAGTGTGTCAGGCAGGCGTGGTGAGGGGTGGCCAGGGACTGCAATGTGTCACTTCAGGGTTAGCTTGACGACACAAAATATGATATTGTAATCTCATTTACTAGATCTGATTCACTGAAAAGTTTGTATATATGTAGGATTGAACACAGGTATTGCCATTATTTATTGTGACAAATACAATGAGTATTCAGCGAATTACTAGCATTACAGTTACACTTCATATTTTCTTTAAGGAATATCCTATTCATATATCTGTGATAATTAAATAACTCATTTACAGTTTTGAATTGTGAGATAAACTCAGAAAATGTTAGTTTCTTGGGCCAAGCATGTGACATACACGTGTTGTGTGTGTATGGTGAATCTCAAATGTGTCTATGCATGTCAACTACCATAGGCTTGCTGTCTCATTTACTAAAGTCACTTTTTTAAGTTAGATTAAATTAAGTTAGAACTGATAAGTCTTTGAAATACATACATAAGTTTTTTGGTCTGTATTCCTAGGTATCATTTGTTTATTCAAAACTTATATATTACTAACTTTCAGTGCACCCATTGTAACCCAACAACCCTTCTTTATTTCTTATAGTTTTGTTGGCTTCAGAAAATGCTTCCCTTGTGTTGGTTGTTTAAATAGTATATTAATGTAAAGTGTTTTGTTTTATTTTTTTGTGGATGAAAATACAAGATGACTGAAATATTGGTATATTTGTGAGAGTAACTTGAGTGTCTACATGATACTTGGAGCACTAGTACCTACTAGTGTACCTTGTTTTATCCATTGGTTAACTTAGTAATGTTTGTGTTCAGCATGGAATGTTTCCCATGCATACAGTGCATGCAGTCACACTGTTTGACCCTGTACGGAGCCTCGCCATCATCATAGTACAGCAGCAGCCCAGCAGTGATCTTGCTGCTGCAGCGACACTGACTCCTTTCTTATAAGGACACAAAATCAATACAGAATAGCAAAAAGATATAACACATGATTTTTATTTGAGTACTAGCCTCTATTTAGCATTTGTATCATGCTATGGCTGCTTCAGCCATTATTTTATACTTTTGGAGAATGTGCAGAGGTGAACATAGGTATGCATGTTTCTTTAAGTTTTGATGATAAGTAAAGGATATCATGCATGGGGCATGAGAATAAATGATGACTGCAAATGTTCCTATACGTTTATTGAAACATCAGCATGAATGCAGACTTCTACAAAACAATGTTTTGTAGCTGTACTCTCTGAATATTACAGATATTCAGCACTGATATACCCTGTATGCCTGTGTGTATCTATCATAAAAGTATTTACAGTGCGATCTGGAATCTTACATTTTTAGCTATATTGTCTCATGAGCTTTAAACTGCACGTTGGATCTGTGCAATACGCATTATTGTATTTAGATAAAATAGGAAAAAAAAACATCATAGGAATATTATTTGTATTATCTTAAAAGTAAAATATCCATATTTGAATAGCAAGTTGATATTTGTAAACTGTGTCTATAAAGGCTATGTATAATGTGGAGCTTGGAACATACGTATATTCATTATGGAACAAATTTGTTCATATTCTACCAGCTGCAACCATTTGCCATTCTGAGATACAACATACATATTTATACACATTATCAGTGAACTCAAGTTACCGAAAAGCCATAAACATTACAGATACTCATGACGGAGGCAATGAAACTATTTCTTTGAATTCATTTTTTCATATTGTACATTCACTCAACATTTGAACCTTGTGTTGTGTGTGACTAGTGGTCTTACAGCGCTGGCAGGTGTTGTACAGGGTGAAGGACTGGCTGTGGGGTGAGAGGCTGCTGTGTAGGGACAAGGGAGTCACCATGAGCAGTAGGCAGAGAGCATTGTGTAAGATACCATGCATATACACTCAATAACGGTAAATTCTGTACATTTCACACTGAGTTCTCTTGGTTTAAATGCTCTAATTGGATTATGTTAATGCTCAAACTTATTTTTACAAGTGATATAGATGATAATGGATGAACATACATACATTGTCCCTTAGGAATTTGTTGGAAATGTATTAGAAGGTTCAGTAAACATGTGGTGAGCGTGTTGGGTGAGTCATCATTCCTGTTGTATCATTGCATCATTTTTATAACACTGTCCAATCATCTGTGGTTCCATTTTGTACTTGTTGCATTTTAAAGACTTTGGTCACCATAGAATAAAAGGGGTCTTTGTTTGTACTGTTTCATTTACATTTTCATACTTTAAAGTATTGTTTGCCATATTCTTGTACTCAAGCTTTTTTATATGTTCAAAGTAAGTGGTAGATACATACACAGTTAATGGAACTACCAGAAACTACCTCGTGTAGGTCTCACGGCCTCTTGTAGCATCCTTATTTTCTTATGTTCTTTCTTATGTTGTAGTGTATTAGCCTTGGCCGTACACACTTGGATGCCTTGTTACTGCAATTGAAGAAAGAAAGAACTAAACCCCGGTATTCTTTTAGTATGAATGGCAGTGTGAAAGAAGATGTCTCGTTCTCCCCTTAACTCCCGGAAGTTGTTGAACTCCATCCCGGGAAGCAATCTCACTCCCTCCAAACAGTGACAAACTTTAGATATTCGGGGCATTCTTCCATCAAGTGCATGCATATTCCGGTCAAGCTTAATAGTGTCTTAGTTCCTTCCCTCATTTGTCCTCCCTTTCCCGACCTCCTTGTCTTGCGGACATTCTCCCGGAATCCCCCTCCTTCTCCCTGGAAAATTTAACCTGCCTCCAACAATCACATCCTGCTCTGATCTAACCATCCTGCTGTAACATTCCGTTCTTCCCCCTTCCCTCACCGTTCACTATTTTCTATAACCCCTCCCCTTTTATGCTTTGGCCATAGTGCCATATGACCTCTGATGTCTGGCACATTCACCTTTTTAGGCATTAAATCAATCAATCAATTAATAGTGTCTCATACATGCAACTGTTTAATTTGTCTTGGCAAGCAAGTGTATCGTCCTTAAAGAACTGCTTGCATGATGTCTTGAAAAAAAAGTGTCAATAGCACTATATAGTCCTTGCCAAGGAGAATATCTTTGGCACGGACACTCCTTGTTATCAGCGTTTTAGATGCAGTGTGAGCTGTAGGCCTATAGATTGTGGCTTCAACACACAATCTGCTTTGCTCTCCCTCTTTCCCTCATGATGTAAGCCAACATTCTCCCATCGTCCTCGGTGTCGCCGGGACGTTACGTAACAGGCATTTAATTATCCCCTTGAGGACCAGAACGTAATTTCCATTGTAATTTGGCTACCAATAGACGATTTTAGTGAATATAAGCAATATTTTTATAGATATGACCTGTTTAGTATCCTTGTCGACTAACTAATTTTGTATATTAAGTTACTTTTTGTTATTTAATGGCTCAACAACATACGATTTTTTATAGCAGAGGAAAGATCTGGGCGTGAAGGGGTTAATTTAAAGGCCCGTAGCATGTTCCCTTTACATTCTTGTAGCCTAGAGAAAAATGTCACCTTGCTTTTGAACTCTTGCTCATTTACCTTACGTATATTGAAAGTTTACTTATATTAAAAAAACCCCCTCTCGGGCTGTCATAACCCACAATAGCATACAATCATTCTGCTCAATAATTTGATGACCATGAATAATGAGCACACTACCACTACCTCCAGACGGCCCGGATGAACTTTTGTAAGGGACAGACAGCACATCCCCACACCTGTAATGTTCGGCTTCCATTATGCAAAAACTCTTACAATCTCGTAATTTCTCCTTCCTCCGTTAAGAACATAAGAAAATAAGGAAGCTACAAGAGGCCGTGAGACCTACACGTGGTAGTTCCTGTACTTAATAGGGCTACTATAGACCTACTCCACCTTCATCCCCATCCATGAATTTATCTACACCCCCTTTAAAGCCTTTTAATAAATCCGCACTAACTACCTACCGTCTACTATAAGTCCTTTTCCAATCATTTAATTCCATTCCATTTAAGATTTAAAGGTCTAGCCTAGGGAAGTGTAGCTACGGTAAAAGATATATTTCTCCCCTGAAAAGACATCACCAGGATCCCCGTAGAGGTGAGGCGAGGCGAGGGGAAAAACCGGACGGGAAAAGGCCGCGGGAGGGGAGCAGGGTGACGCAAGGCCCCCGGGGTCACTGAGTGCATCACTGCCCTCTGTGGCCCCTCCACACACACACACCCTCTGGCGCGTGCCTAGTCACCACAGTCCGTGTATTATGTTGGTTTCATTCTATGGAGCCGCATTGGAGCGTCCCGATTTGGGTGATTTAGCGATGGTGATTCCAGAATATTCCAGAATACTCCCCCGTGAGCCTGCGTTGGGCGGGGCGCGGCAGCCGCTCGGCGAGACGGCAACTGGCGGCCGGGGGGGGAGGGGTTCACACGCCTCCTTCTATCTCTCCCTTTCCTTCCTCGCCTCTACAATTTATGCACGTGTCTCAACTATTACATGAATAGCGTACGCTTGCCATCAACAGCGTCCTTGGGTTAGGCGTTGTGCTTCATGTGCGGGAGCTTAAATTCTCGCTCTGGGCTTTCTGCGATAATGCTGAGAATCACTAGGTGCATGAGGTTTTTACAGCGGCAGTTGCTGTGAGATGGGAAAGGCAGGCGCCCCCCACGCCACTACTCCCACGGCCCCGCACGCCCCGCCCCCCTGCCTTGCCAAACGTGCCACCACGTGGTCCGCCCAACACGGCTGCCAGGTTCACTTTGGTCCCACACGGGAGGCACCACCGTTTGTCCACACACTATCTGGGGCGTCAGTGTTTGCCTTAGTACAGCTTGTGATGGCTTGTAATGGATCAATGTGATGTAAGGTCATACAGGTGGCGGCCGGAAGGGTACGTGGGGGAAAGGGGGCCCTGCCGCGATGCCAGCCCCGCACCCACACCCACCCCTGACACAGTTTCCCTTTTATCTGATGCAGGAAATTAGTAGGCTGCGTATTATGCTTTGTGTACTTGGTCAGATAGCTGTACCATGTACACTGTGGCAGTATCTTTACTACGAGCATATCGCCGTGGGGCCGAGACTTGCAGGCAGTGGCAGTGTCTGCCAACGAGCAACCACTAACTGCCTTTTGCACTTTATTTCAACACAGACCATTTTTGGGACATTGTTTTCGTGGGCGTGGGTCCCAGTCCTCCTGGCGGGGATAAACTAGGGAATTAAACGAAGTCAGCTGTTCTGTGACGTCAAAGCCCTTGAGGGCGTAATGGTTTCTCTTTTTAAGCCCTTCTAAAATGCGTGTGACACTTGACTGAAATACATGAATCAACAAAAAATCTGGAGTCATAAAAAAAATATTCCTTCACATATAAAGGGGGGTTGCAGTGTGTGATTAGAGTGTAGTTATTTGCGTGTGGTGGGGGAAAGGGGTTCGAGGGTACATTATTGGAAGGTTATTTGTTGTTGTTGGCGCCATATTGTGGGGACAGTCCCTCCATGTAGCACACAAACACCAATATTGCGCCTCTCGCTTGCCCTCGGGCTGGTGATTGTGACATTTCCCCAGGGGAAGAAAAGTCGCTGGAAAACACCAGAGAAAGGTAAGAATGGCGGGTCAGGAAACAAGACACGGAGATATAACAATTTACTCTCTGCGTCACTGGATCTCATCTTGACAACAATATTTTTTCCGGATAAATCTTACAGCCTCCTGCCTGGTAGTGTGTGGCAGGGGCGCTGGCTGCCCCTGCAGGCTGTGTGTGGGGCGTGGGCCGGGGCATGGGTGGGGGCAGGGTGTGCTGGGGGAGAGAGTCTGTCAACCACTGGGGAGAGGTGGTGGGCGGCCCAAGGAAATAAAGAAAAAAAGTATCACACATCCTCGGGGAAGATAAAAACTTAACGAAATAATTATTTGAAGTGCAGCATGTTTTTTTGAAGCAGTGTGAGTGTAGGCAAAGGGGAAGGAGGGGGAAAGTGTGACGACAATGCCCCCTTGGACGTGGCTGTGGTGCACCCTCCTCACTGCCCCACATCCCTCAGCATCATGGTGTCCGCCGCAAAACTACCACCGTAGCGTTTTAAAATTGCTGTGTAATTAATATTTAAGCTAAGAATAAATTTCAGGGCGCGGCTAAAAATACGAACCCGTATTCTTAGACCCCGTGGCTAGACTTTGGCAGTCACATTTTGACAAACTAGAATGTAAAACATTTATTTTACACTCTTGCTTTCATATAAGCAAGGGAAATTGGCTGATCCTCCTTCAATCCCCAGAAATCTACAAGAGGTTACGTGTGACTGGCATTTTGATAAATTAGCTTTACTTAAACAAAATTGCAAACTATGAGGCATACTTTGAATGTAATACAGGTAAATTCTAGTCCTTTCCCGCCCTCATTATTGTTTTTTTTTCTCCAGACCTTCAAGGTCCCTTCAGATACCTCTAAAACGTCATTATAAAGGGGGGGAGAAGATGCCCCCCCCCCTCTATCCTAACAAAACCTGGGGGAGTGGTTTGGGGAAAGCGGGGTTTTTGGTGGGAGACGAAAAATCACAGATTTACAGCATTAAATTGTTGATAAATTTAGCAGTTTTTAGACAATACATGGATAACCTGACCAAACTGGGGAAGCGCAGGGCCCCCCACGCTAGATCACTAATCTAACCTAGGGCGAGATCCAGCAAAAAATCCTGTCACCCTGCAGATTTAAGGAAAATGTTGGCATCTTTGATTCATGAAAATTGGTCTAATTGAGTGTTTCGGCATGCTGCACTTGATCTGGAGGCAGTTTTCTTTTACTGTAACTACAATTTTAAACTCAAGTTCACCCTATGTAATGTAATATAAACAATGGGAAGGATCATAATATCCCTTGTGACGGGGGCCAGTCCTTTCGGGCCGATGTAATTTAGGCCCTGACGCCCAAACTGACAAACGCCGAATCGTCTCACGGCCTAAACAACCTACGGCCTAAATTGTATACGGCCCGAAAAGACTTGACCCAACTCCTTGACTTACCTAGACCAGTCTACAACTCAACCTCGTATTGTCATTCACAATACGGGGTTATTTCACATACATTTCACCCTATTGTATAGCACCACTTTTTATATATATATATATTATATATAATATATATATATAATATATATATATTTTTATATATAAAATATATATATATATATAATATATATATATATATAATATATATAATATAATATATATATATATATTATATATATTATATTAAATATATAATATATATTTTATTATATCGTGACCGATCGTGACGCACGCAGAGATAATGACGTAAGAGAAAGTTAACATTGTTCAACTCAATCAAACAGCTTAAAGACCAGTTTCTATTAAGTTGATAATAAATTTAAAAACCCATAACATGGTTTAAAGGGCACTTGTCCCACGTACTATTGTCATTTGCTGTCTGGAAACCCAAGCAGCCAACTGCCTGCGAGAGCTCCCCGTCCTTGTGTGTGGCAAAGTAAATTGCCACAATCAGCCCTGCGTTCAGTGCGACAACTGTGACAATGGCAACATCGCCCTGCAATATTTGGGTTTCTCAAACAGTACTCGGAAAATATGAAAGGAGAATCGTGTTACCCCCTGGTACTGTTATTTGTGTTCAGCTCATATATTTGTATTATGATGTGACCACCCTTATGGTATGTGGTGTAAGCCTGAATTCAATTAAATATAAAGTCATCTAGTGAATAATTATTTTACTAAGGTTGTATTTATCGTCAAATTTATCTGAAAATACGATTTATCTTGTGGCTCGATGCGACAATGTGGCTACAATAGTTCAATCCCGCCCGGCCCTCGCCCAACATCTCCGGCCTAAACCTCCGGCTTAACCTCTTTACGGCCTAAACATCTCACGGCCTAAAATTCACGGCCAAACGTCTAGGCCTAACTTTTCACGCCTAAACTTTTCACGGCCTAAAATTCACCCGGGCCCAAACATCTCACGGCCCAAACGTCTCACGCCAAAGTTCACCGGCCTAACAGTCCAAACCCTAAACATCTCACGGCCTAAACATCTCACGGCTAACGTCTCCACGGGCCCAAAACGTCTACCGGCCTAAACGTCTCACGCCTAAAATCTACGGCCTAAAAATCTCACGGCCTAAACGTCTCACGGGCCCAAACGTCTCACGGCCTAAAACTCTCACGCCTAAACTCCACGGCCTAAACGTCTCAAACGTCTACGGCCCAAAACGTCTCACGGCCTAAACCTTCTCCCCTAAAGTCTCAGGCCTAAACGTCCCACGGCCTAAACGTCTCACGGCCTAAACGTCTCACGGCCTAAACGTCTCACGGCCTAAACGTCTCACGGCCCCAAAACGTCTCCCCGCCTAAAAGTCTCACGGCCTAAACGTCTTCACGGCCTAACGTCTCACGGCCTAAACGTCCCCACGGCCTAAACGTTTTCACGGGCCTAAACGTCTCACGGCCTTAAACGTCTCACGGCCTAAACGTTCTCACGGCGAAACCCTAACG
>JACEEZ010014126.1:92500-106779 GCA_016584305.1 Chionoecetes opilio | reverse complement strand
TTTTTATTCTTTTTTCATTTAAAATTTGTTGTTTTAAGATCTTCTGGCAGCTGATGCCACAGTTTTACTCCCCTAACCGTAATACTTCGCTGTGCATGGGACGTTCTACATATAGGAATATTTTTATCATTTGGTCTTCGACTATTTGAGTTGTTAGACATGAACTGAAAACCACTGTCAACTTGGTATGTGTATAATGATTTATGTATAAATCAATTTCTTTGGAGGGATATAATACTAGTTAGTTTAAGAAAATGTAGGTCTTTAAACAGGGTCTGTGTGTGCATATCTGTGATTGTGAGACATTATACGTAACATTTTTTTTGAGTAATGAAAAGACTGTCAAGTAAAGTCTTAAATGCTCCTCCCCATACAGCTGAACAATGCAAAAGGTGTGGATAGGCTATTGATAAGTATATTTGTCGTTAAACTATCAATGGTTATATTGTTTCGTATCTTATGTAGTACACCATTTATTTTACAAAGTTTAGTAATCACTTCTAGTATATGAGATTTCCATTTCAGTTTATCATCAATAATAACACCCAAAAAATGTTATTCACCAACTTGCTCTAAAATAAGAGTGTCTATGCATAGTTTGCATACATCAATATTTGGTGGTTGAATCATCAAAGAACAAGATACCATATAAGAAGTTTTAGTAGCATTCAATGTTAATTTTTTACTTTTTATCCAGTTTGAGACATGAGATGGTTCTGCATTTAATGTGTTTTTAATGTCAATGAGACTTTGTCCCTGAATGAAAATAGTTGTATCATCAGCAAAGAGAAGAAATTTGAATTTATTAGTGCAACGTGTGATATCATTGATATATAATAAAAATAAAATGGGACCCAAAATTGATCCTTGTGGTACTCCATAACTAATAGATGTGAGAGAGAATAGTGCATTATTATAAACTGTACATTGCTTCCTGTGACTCAAATAACTTACAAACCAATTATGTGCAGCACCACGGATTCCGTAAACCTTCAATTTTTCTAACAAAATAGAATGAGATATGGTATCTTAATATTCCTAAAATATTCCTTATAGGGAAATAAGATCAAGGAAGAGTAACCCGAAATGGATGACCACTAGTTTAAAACACAACATTGGAGTAAAATGAAACATGTACTTAAGGTTTAAAGCTGGACAGGTGAGCAAAGAACAGTATAACGTTACGGCGAGGACAGTGAAGAGATTAACAAGAGTAGCTAAGAACAATTATGAGATTGGGGTCGCAGGACAGGCAAAAAGCGACCGTAAGGGGTTCTATCAGGTATATAAAACCAAGACAAGGGAATTAGTGGGGCCGTTAAGATTAGAGCAGGGTGAGGTCTTAAATACGGATGAGGATATGTGTAAAAATTTAAATGATTATTTCTTAGGTGTTTTTACTCAGGAGGATAAACACACAATACCTGCAAGTGAACAGCTGTTTAATGGAAGTGATGATGAGAAACTCAAAGATATTGTGGTAACTAGGGAAATGGTGGAAGAGGGTATAGATAAAATGAAGAATTTTAAGTCGCCAGGACCAGATGAAGTGTATCCCAGAGTATTAAAATAATGCAAAGAGGTTGTTAGTGAGTCGTTAGTTTATACTTTTAGGAAATTGGTTAAGATAGGCGATGTGCCGTTATTGTGGAGGAAAGGAAATGTAGTCCCCATATTTAAGAAGGGGGACAGAGGACTAAAGTCAAAATATCAACCCGTTAGTCTAACGTCAGTGGTAGGTAAATTATTGGAAAAAACATTAGAGAGTACTTAGAAAAACATAGTTTGATCAATGATACACAACATGGATTCACCAGGGGTAGGTCATGTCTCACCAATTTATTGCGTTTTTATAGGAAAGTTTATGAGACGGCAGATAATGATAAGGATTATGATATAATAAACCTGGACTTTAGTAAGGTATTCGACAAAATACCACACGAGCGACTCTTAAATAAGGTTAAGGCTCATGGAATAGATGGGAAGGTTCTTCGTTGGATCAGAGCTTGGCTAAGTGATAGGCAACAAAGGGTTACAATTAATGGTTCTAAATCTGAATGGAGACAGTTGACAAGTGGAGTTTCACAAGGATCTGTTTTTGGTCCATTACTATTTTTGATTTACATCAACGACTTGGATAGTGGGATTAGCAGTGATATCAGCAAGTTTGCTGATGATACTAAGGTAGGTAGGATTATTGGATCACAGTCTGATGTAAACATATTGCAGGGAGACTTAGATAAACTTAATGAGTGGATAGTCAGATGGCAGATGGAATTTAATATTGATAAGTGCAGCGTTATGCATGTTGGTAGAACAAATCCTGGTAATAGATACACCATGCGCAATGTATCGCTGAAAAGATCAGAAGGTGAAAAAGATCTTGGAATAAGGGTGAGCCCAGACCTCCGACCTAGGAAACAATGTATTGAGGCTAGAAATAGAGCTAATAGAGTGTTAGGATTCATTACCAGAAGTGTTAAAAGTAGAAGTGCGGAAGTTATTCTAAAGCCTTATCTGGCTCTAGTCAGACCTCACCTAGACTATGCGGTTCAGTTTTGGTCTCCATATTACAGGATGAATAATAGCCTTGTTAGAATCAGTGCAGAGAATGATGACCAAAATTATTCAATGGATGGGTAACTTTAGTTATGAGAAGAGATTGAAGCTATTAAAGTTACACTTACTCGAGAGATGCAGAGTTAGGGGCGATCTGATATAAGTTTAAATCAAATAGATCGGATTTTTTTTATTTAAAAAAAAAAAAATCAACAACCCTGGTTTGATGGAATTTTTTATTGCTTGGGTTATATACGGTTTACCAATATGTTTTTCTTTGAAAGTGCATTGTTTTAGAGGGAAGTGTATATCATAAAATTTCTGAAAACTTTTCATGTAGATATCAAAACTTTCATTCTAATCATGAGTATCATCTATGTCTGAAGTCCACTTGTAATTCAACAAATCCTTCTTAAATGATTCTATAGATAGATTGTTGTATATTCTTTTGGTCACTATAATTGTGGAGGACTGTATGATAGCATTATTATCAATTGAAAAAATACTGCAGACTGGAAAATGATCACTAATAGAAGTGTAATGAATGCCACCTACTTGGTGATTATGTAGATTGCTTGTCCATATATTATCAATTAAAGAAGCTGAAGTACTGGTGACTAGTGGGCTTATTTATTGTTTGAAAAAAATAATATGAATACAGCAGGTTAATAAAGTCATGCACCTTATTTTCATTATTAAGTAAATTTACATTAAAGTCTCCCATTATGTAACATGGGAGATTTTCATCTACTAATGATTCAACAATATATTCAATAGATAGAAGGAACTCATCAACTTTAGCATTTGGTGGTCTGTAGATAATCCCGACAATAAACCTGAAAGGTTGAGTAACTTTCACGAAGAGTGATTCAATGTGAGGTAACTGAAGAAAAATATTGTGTAGTGATAAGCTTTGAAATTTTTTTGTGTAAAAAAATTGCCACGCCACCTCCACGAATATTCCTGTTTTGAAAATGAGAAGTGTAGTTATTTATATTATAAAGTGAGCAGATTAAATAATTTAGTCGAGTCTCGTATAAACCTACTACGTCAAAAACAATACCAATTTGGCCTAAGCACTGGTCAAGAAAAGTTTCAAACTGAAGAGGCAGGCAAGAAATATTATAAGCTAACAATTTAAGACTAGGACTAGATATACTTTGCATTATAGTATCACAAAAATGATAGTTACATCAAGGCTCTCTCAAAACATGATCATTTAAAATTTCACTGTCACTGAAATTATACCGATTGAACTTTAAGTTATTAATTATACCTAATGGAAACTGGTGATAATCATTTTCTTTCAAAACGTTAATGATTTTTTTATATTTTTTTTATATACATCTATTACATAATATATATACATATACATATACATATACACATAGTTCTGAATCACATAAGTTACTATATAGAAGAATACATTGGTAATCAGACATTGATAGTAAAATTATATTAGGATACACTATGTCACGGCAGGGCCAGAAGGGTTGAGGATATCTGTCTCTGTCTCTGTCTCTGTCTCTGTCTCTGTCTCTGTCTCTGTCTCTGTCTCTGTCTCTGTCTCTGTCTCATATATATATATATATATATATATATATATATATATATATATATATATATATATATATATATATATATATATATATATATATATATTCCTCAACCCTTCTGGCCCTGCTGTGCTCCCAACCCTTCTTTCCCCAACCTGCCCCCACCCCTAATCCACTTCCTCTTTCATCCCTGACATCACGGGTGGACACACTGGAGTCCCATGTGTGTGTTCCTGGGTCTTTATTCTCCTCTCCTCTACCTTCCGTTTCTCTATTTCTACATTACTGGCCTTGGTCCTCCTACTCCTTCTAATACTGCTACTATTACTACTGGTACTACTACTACTACTACTACTATGGTTATTGGTATTTCTTATAATCATTATTCATTATTTTTTCAGCTTATCATCATCATCATCATCATCATCATCATCATCATTATCATCATCATCATCATCATCATCATCATCATCATTATTCCCCCCCTGGTGTTCTCTCCTCCCGCGGGTGTAATTCACAATCTTGGCGGACAAATAATCACACATGGACAAGTTTGCTCCGTCCTCGACGTCTGATCTTTTGTAATCATATTTGATGATGAGAACTGTGTTAAATGAGTTATATGAGTAATGAGTAATGAGTTATTAAGAGAACTGTGACAAAACTAGGCGGCACTGGAGGAGGAGGAGGAGGAGGAAGGTTAATGTACTACTTTTTATTTTTATTTGGCAACATTATGTATTAGGTGTTTTTTCTCTCTCTGTTTTTCTCTTTTCATAATATCCCTTGTATGTGTGTTTGTTTGTGTGTTAGTTTTGTTGAGGAGAACTGGGTTCCTATAGCGAGATATGAAGAAAGTTCAGAAAAAATCCGATGTAATAACTAATGGTAAGACAATATGAAACACCGTCCTCGGGGATTTCCCAAGAAAAGTTTAAAAACACAATTTTGTCTCCAACTTTGAAAGCTTTCAGAGTTTTTGTGATTCTTGCGTTCAGAAATACCGTGAATGTGACGCAGAATGAAGGGAAAACAGGGGACAGACTGGCCAAAGTTTTCCTGGTAAACAGACGCACAAGGAACAGGTAAAGGGAAGGAACACGAAGGGTTTAGAACCTTCCCTTCCTTCGTGTTCATTCGTCTCTCTTCCTTCCCCTCTATATGCCTTACTATCATCGCTTCATTTAGTATTCTTCTTTCTTTCATCTCTAGTAATGAGTTGAAATACAAACCTGCTGAGGTGTGTTGTGTCCCCTTATTTTCCCTTTATCAATGTAAGATATTCTGGTTTACAAAGAAGCATTGCAAGCGATGCACAACATTTGTCATGAGTCAGTGGTGTTGCAGTGTAAGTTCCCCGTGCCTTATTGGCCTCGTGAGCGGGGGGGGGGGGGGGGGGGGAGCTGTGCCCAACACGGGGCGATACACTAACAAGCCGCGACGCTCCGGCCAGGCTGACAAGGCTCATTTCCCACCTCGTATCTGCACCATCCACGCCCTTAAGGCGGAACTGTTACAACCAGGGAGTGTCAATAGACCCAAGTAATCCCCTGTAATCCTGTTGCCCCGCACAGGGAATCCTAGATGTAGAAATTACTCACAGTGATGTAGATATAGAGTCAACTGTTATAAAGAATTCATGAATATTTATAAAGATTTCTGAGTCTTAATTAACTATTCTGATTTACTCTTGGGAATAAGTGAAGCCATCGGTGCATTAAACAAAAGATTAAACACGAGGATGTGAATAATTCAAAAACTTTTTCAACACAGACGATTCCAAACAAAAGTTATTTAGTGGAACCCATTTTAATTATTACTTTTAGCGCTTAAGAGTACAGCGCTTGTAGAAACAAGAACACAGAACACACAGAAGTAAGTGCAGGAATGAAGGAAGGGAGGAGGAGGAGATCCTGTCGGGGTTATGAGTCACGCCCGAAGGTTGGCACTGCTCTGGATGAAGGCGTGGCGGGGCACCGATAGACAAACCGACAGATAGATGGACAGATAGACAAACAAATAGAAACACAGACAGATTTATAGACATATAAACCGATAGACAGATACATAATTGGAGACAAAGACATTCAGAAACAAAAGTGAGAGGCAGCGGGAGGCAAGCATGACAGCAACGCGTGTTTAAGACAGGAAATGGAAATACAAAAAGGAGAGATAGATGAAAGAAACACCAAGCAAAAGAATGCAAATAGAAGCGAGTGAAAAGGGGATGAAAAAACAAAAAAATAAAGGAGAAGGAGGAAAGTAAGATTAATGGAACTTTGCGTATACTTATTTGACTCAAACAAACTTTTTTTCTTCCCTTTTTTCACAAAGTCTGGTAAAGCCCCGTGATCGTCCCGCCGGAGGCTAGCATGGGAAGAAGGAGGTCGCGAGGTCACTGGAGGCCTGAGGGCAGGAACATGGAGGCCTTAGTTTATTCACAAGATTGATCTGACAATGATTTCCCTTAAAGTAATCGTCCGGACCCATTTTTTCTTTGCATAATTATGTTGAAGGTTCATTCAAAATACCTAATCCACAAAAAATAATTAATATCCACGCCTTATTTCCCTAAAAACATGACTTTGGTAAAAAGCACAGGAAAAGCAGCACCCCGATTCCAGACGTGGCACGAAACTTGCTGATGACGGCCCGTGAGGCGAACAAACTGCATCACACAGCCCGCCTCTACCCGGCGCACACAGCTTCTTCACACATTTATCGTGGCCGTATAAATCGGGAACGGGTGATAAGCTCTCTGGAAAGGCACAGCTTTATTGCTGCACCCATAAAGGATGCAAGTATATGCCATATCGCAAAAAATATGTAACAGAAATGTTCACCCAAAATTCTTAAAGTACTATGTTTATTTATAATTTTACGTGTATTTGTATTACCGCTGGCTTGTGAGGCCTCCTCTTGTGACGTCACCGAGCCGTGGTGCGTCGTCTGCTTGTTGTGAGGAGTGTTTTGGAGGCTCGGAGAATTTACAGATTTTGATTGCGGGTTTTTTAAAAACGGGTGACTGGATGCAAAAACTGACAACATATTGTTGATATACTCGATAATGGCTATATTTTGACTGCATTAAATCAGGCATGATCAAATTAATGGCCTGGACGATTACTTCAATGTAAAGTGGATGGAGCGGAATGGGGGGGTGAGGCTCTCTCTCTCTCTCTCTCTCTTTCTCTCTCTCTCTCTCTCTCTCTCTCTCTCTCTGTCTGCCTACCATCGTTAAGTTATCAGCAACCAGCGTTTCCTCGGTAATCAGTGAGAGAGAGAGAGAGAGAGAGAGAGAGAGAGAGAGAGAGAGAGAGAGGAGAGAGAGAGAGAGAGAGAGAGAGAGAGAGAGAGAGAGAGAGAGAGAGAGGAGAGAGAGAGAGGAGAGAGAGAGGAGAGAGAGAGAGAGAGAGAGAGAGAGAGAGAGAGAGAGAGAGAGAGAGAGCAGATTGCGTGGTCCTTGAGCGTTGCTTCTTTGTTTCCCGAAGAGGTTCTGGAGTGATAAGTCAGAACTTATGGAGGAGGAGGAAGAAAAAAATAAGACAAAAGGAGAAAAGATAGAACTAACAGGGAGATAATGCATACAGGAATAATGATAAAGAAAAGATAGAATAGGAATAGGAGAAAAATTAAGAGGGAGAGGAGGTGGTAGAGACAGAGATGGGAGAAGAAGAAAACAAAAGTAAAGTGAAAGAGAAGTCATGCGATTATGCAAATGGAACATAAGGACATAAGACCATAAACAAATAAGGAAGCTACAAGAGGCCTGAGACCTACACGTGGTAGTTCCTGTAACATGGCTAAGAGCAGATTATGAGAGAGAGAGAGAGAGAGAGAGAGAGAGAGAGAGAGAGAGGAGAGAGAGAGAGAGAGAGAGAGAGAGAGAAGAGAGAGAGAGAGAGAGAGAGGAGAGAGAGAGAGAGACTACATTCCAGTCCCTAATATATATGTAAATGACAATACCTTACTCATCAATCAGCGTCTCTTTCACTCATACCTTAATTATACACAAATACCAACAAAGAAATGTGAGAAAACAAGCCTAAAAAAACGAGATTTTTTTTTTTATCGTATCATATTTAATAATTTATATCTAAAATTTCAAGAACGTAATAAGTGAAGAATTTATATTGTTCATACAAATCAATATATATATATATATATATATATATATATATATATATATATATATATATATATATATATATATATATATATATATTGAGTAACGATGACAATGATGTAATATAATTCAGTAGTGGTCAAGATACTATACTCGATATATACTATGCTATACGCAAGGATACTATAATATTCATCTTGTATTATCTTTGGTAGTGGTTGTGGTGGTGATGATGGTGGTGGTGGTGGTGGTGAGAGGTAAGGAAAGGTGTGATGGTGGTGAGGACAGGTGGAATTGGATATGAATGTGATGATGGAGAAGACAGGTATGTGATGATGTTTTGGTGGTGGTGGTGATGGTGGTGGTGGGGATCATTAATTATCTGATGGTGGATAGTGAGAGCTTAGGTTATAGCCCTATAGAGTAACAGTAGCTATGTTGCTTCGTGTGGCTTTTACTATACAGGAGAGAGAGAGAGAGAGAGAGAGAGAGAGAGAGAGAGAGAGAGAGAGAGAGAGAGAGAGAGAGAGAGAGAGAGAGAGAGAGAGAGAGAGAGAGAGAGAGGAGAAGAGAGAGAGAGGAGAGAGAGAGAGAGAGAGAGAGAGAGGAGAGAGAGAGAGAGAGAGAGAGAGAGAGAGAGAGAGAGAGAGAGAGAGAGAGAGAGAGAGAGAAACGCATTTAAAAATATTGGATGCGCATCAGAACGTCAAAAAATGATCCTACCATTTCATCAAATCTGCAAAAACTTAGCAATCCATCAAATTTTCCAGATGTTTTCATTTTGTCAAAAACTGTTCTTCACCACATCCTATCAATGTGTCAAAAAAGTTCATATCGTTTAAGCATAAAAAGTGAGAAGTCATCGATGCATAAAAAAAATGCAGAGGTTATCAAAGCATCAAACTGACAAAAGTCATCAAAGCATCAAAAAATCCTGAAGTTATCAAAGTATCAAAAACCTACTGGAACCTAACGCAAATATTACAATGTCAACGACCGAAACAGTATCACACGGTAAGCTCGAGACCTGCTTGGGAAATTAAGTCTCGATCCATCAACTTCAATCGATCCTTCTGTCTGACCTCTTCGCAGAGAACTACAACCAGCACTTTAAGGGGGATGAGGAACATGGGACAGAGCTGGCGATCATCTTCTTGTCTATCATCATCATCCCAAGGCTGGCAAAGGTGCAACACGCCTTCTATGACGCAACGTTCTTTTGTGTTCCAGTCCTGTTCTACCAGTTCTTCTCCATCATGGCAGTATTCGTAGACAAGGCTCTACCCGTGACCAGCGTTCTGATGACAGGGAAGTCACAGGCATTGTATCAAAAGGTTACTGACAAAATTCGTGAGTTAGTCCCTGAATTTGCATCGGATACATTCATGGGAGATTATGAGATGGCCAGTAGAAATGCACTCCAAGCATCCTTCCCCTCTGCGAGATTCTGTGGCTGTCAATTTCACTAATCTCAAGCGCTGTGGCGCAATTGCCAGAAGTTCGGATTTACTGATCTGTACAAGAACAACCAGGAGTTTAAAACCTTCGTGAAAAAAACTTATGTCAGCACCGTACTTGCCAGCCAACCAGATCAGAGTCATCGCCTTTGCCTTGTTTGATCAGCCCATGAACGTGAACAACCACACCAGGACAAACATCCGCAAATTCCGGCAGTACTTATTTCGTTACTGGATCAACATTGTGACCACAGAAATGTTCAGTTTATGATTTTCCTTATTGAACCAATAACTTTTGCGAGTCATTCCATTACAGGCTGAAGACAAAAATACGGGTGCACCACCCGTCCAAGTGGTCTTTGGTTGGGCACATCAATCACATGATAGAAGACACGGAGAATGACCTGGAGAAGCTGGACCGGGGCTTCAACATCAGCAGGTCCAGGAAGAGGGCTTATGAAACAAACCTGGAGAGGAGAAACGCATGCAAGGAGAAATGTGCAAGAAGGGAATACAATCACATGCAGTTTATCTCGGCTGTGGCCTACACGATGGGCACACATCTTCTGCTTCTAGAGACGACCCCAACTCGGGACGGAGAAGACTCGGGTGATGCTGATGAAGTTGCTGTTGACCAAGAAAATCAACCTTCTCAACAACTGAATCATCGTCTCTGCGCTCTGTGTCTGGCACCTCGAGAGAGAACGACCTGTTTCAGGCCTTGCAATCAAGTTCAGGTCTGTCCAGGCTGCAGCAACGTCATGGAAGCCATGGGAAATCCATGTCCCATCTGCAGAGTCCCAGTACAGGAGCGATTCGAAATATTAATTCTGTAAGATATAAAATGCTGCTTCATTAATCTTGAAAGTTGCCGATTAGTATACTAGTACACTACACGCTTCAATTTCCTGTCTTCGGAAAGAAGTATGATATTTTTAGTTCAATTTTATGATTCTTAATTCTTAGGTTATTGTTCAAGTAAGGTACTTGAAATAAAGACGGACATTGATATGCATCTTGTGTTCTTATTGTGTCGCACCGTGCTTCATCTGCTGTACCAGTACAGAATGCGTTTTGATGCTTTGCTAAAATCTGAAGATGTTTTTGACACTTTGCAAAGATCTGAAGTTTTTGATGCATCGATAGGATTTCATCCAGTTTTGATGCATTGAAGACATCTGGTGTTTTTGATGATTTGATAACATCTAGTCAGTTTCAGCTTCTTGACACATTGATGAGACCCAGCTTTTTAGATGCTTTGACAAGATTGGCTTTTTGACGTATTCATAGGGCTGACACCCTTGGATTAGTTTTAACGCTTTTTATGCGCCCCAAAATATTCACTAGAGCAGTATACTTTGAAAATACATGAGCAAACAGATAACACAAGTCTTGACGAAATTTAGGGGAAAAAAATAAATGCAACATAAGGACATGAGTCCAGGAAATCAGGACGTTAAAAAGAAATGGAGATAAAACTATAGAGATAAATGTTGGTAGGAGATAAAGTGATGAATAAAAAGGAAAATAATAATTTAGAGGGAGAAGCATTAGTGAATGATATTACGAAGATGAACGTGTATAAGAAATAATATGGAAAAAAAAATTAGCAAATATGAATGGCGCAATGATGCAATCTAAGAAAATAAGTAATATTTAAAATTAAAAGAAAAAAATGAAGACTGAAATGACACACGTTAATACACACACACACACACAACACGCACACACACACACACACACATACACACATACACACACATACCTAATCCGTCCGCGTGGCTCAGTTGGTTAGGGCGCCCGGCATCATTCTGTGGGCCGGCGTTCGAAGTCCCGCTCATTCCCGGGGATTTTTCCACTGTGAAATTCGGGCGGTACTGTCTCCCTTGAGCAAGGGGATGGGTGTGTATGGTGTGTGAGGTCTCAGCATTGCCCAAAGATCGGTAATAATGAGCTCCAAGCTCGCACTGAGAGAGTTAAAACTGGCGATCGCAAGCCAGCTCGCGTGGACAAGACCATGGGTGAATAACACACACACACACACACAAACACACACACACACACACACACACACACACACACACACACACACACACACACACACACACACACACACATCGACACGAAAATAAGAAAAGCATGGGATGAATGAACGCTGGGAAATGAAACAAGCGATTAATATTATGTCGTCTGTCTTAATTATCACAATTTACGTGTGATGAAGCGAAAGGAAAGATTTAAGTTTTTTTTTTTTTCATGCCCTTGGGGGTGAAATATGTTACCCTCTTATATGTCTCTTCATTATATCTTCCTCTTCCTCCTCATCTTATTGTTTTTATAGGAAACCTATTCTCCCCCCTTTCCCCTTTTCTCCATCCTTTTCTTCTCTTTCTTTTGCTATTTGTCACCATCTTTTTTATCATTGTTCCCGGCACTCCGCTTTGTTCCTCCCTCCCCATCCATTTGTCACTGATAAATATAATTGTTACTCTTTGAAGTTTGCTTTATGAATTAACGAGTAGCTATGCTTGGTTAGTTTTGCCCTTCTGGTGTGCTTGGCTGTAGCTTGTCGTTGTAGTAGTGGTGGTTGTGGTGGCAGTAGTGGTAATGTTAGTAGCAGTAGCACACAGAAATATTGATAATTGTAGTAATTGTTTTTGTTGTGTTTATTGTTGCAATGGTGGTATCAAGTCAGTGTTGGTTGTTGTTACATGTAAGCAATAAAAACTAAAATTATCTGTCTGTCACGGGTTTGTAACATTCCGTCATGCAGGTGGAAGCGGCAGTATTGAATGACTCGTTAGGTTTTTTATTATTATCATTATTATTATTTTTTTTTTTTTTTCTTTCATTTGTGCCCATTACGTCTGTATGTAGGCAGTGACTTCTAAGGCTCAGATGGTAGGCCCTGGAGGTTCACTTCAGGGCTGCGATGGTTGGCCCTCGCCCATGGTGGCGCAGGCAGGATTTTTATAGTGACATCTGTGATTAGAGGTTCATGCCCCCCCCCTGTGTCCTCCGATGCACTCGCAATCGAAGGTAGAGTTAATGGCAAGGCATGTGGGTGTTCTTAGGCCACTCGACGGTGCAGAAAGATTTTGGTTTTCGTCGGGGATCGAACTCGGATCGAAATCGGGTCACCGTGAACGCCACTCGGAAACGCTAATCACTCTGCTACCGTCTCCCCTGATGGTGATGGAAGGTATGACATTAAAACACAGGATTTGCAAATGAAAATGTGGCAAGTGTCTGAAGGCTGGACATTTACCATCAAATTAGTAAGTAAAGATGAGAGAGAGAGAAAGAGAGAGAGAGAGAGAGAGAGAGAGAGAGAGAGAGAGAGAGAGAGAGAGAAGAGAGAGAGATAGAGAGAGGGGAGAGAGACGAGAGAGAGAGAGAAGAGAGAGAGAGGAGAGAGGGGAGAGAGAGAGAAAAGAGAGAGAGAGGAGAGAGGAGAGAGAGAGAGAGAGAATATTTAATTGAATGCAATTCAAGTTATTAATTTTCTAAGCTTTTCTCGCATCAGTGTCAGCGTTGAGTTTTGTCACAAAGAAGTGAAAAAAGTAAAGAACAGGAAAGAACGATAGAAAAAAGCAGTATTACAAATAAAATCTTTTCACTCATTCTGTTTTTCCTAGCATCGATGCGAGTGTGGGTGTTACAGGTTTACATTACGAGCTTTTCACACATAGACAAAAACAAAACCATTACTCGCTCATCCCGGCACAAAAGAGACACAAGGCCTTTCAGTGCCATGAATACCTTTGCCAGTTCACGAAAGTCACAACGGACACGCTCAGTTTATGGTTCATTGGCCCATATGTGTCGCCGATTATTCCAAATCTAATTACCTGGATCTGAGCACTGAGGGATCGCGGCCAGATTGGCGGATTGGAGAGGCTGATCCGAGTATCAAAAATATATACTGATAATGTAGTTTTTTGTATTATATTTGTACAAGTCCATCAAAGGTGTCTGTTGTTTTTTCTCAGACCTTACCTCTTCACCACCCCTCTTATCCTCACCTCTTCATTCACCTTTCGGCTCATCCTCCATGACATTTGTCCATCACCCCATTTTTTCTTAATTTTATTGCCCCTTCTAACCCTCCTCCTGTTCCTCTTCCTGGTGTCTCTTCCACTCCATTACTTCCACACTATAATTATCCTCCACCATAACTTCTCATTCTGTTATTGTACTGCTGAGTTGTCATCGTGCAGATAAATATTTACCACTAATACGTCTCCCTTTCCTGTCTTTTATTCATCCCTCACGTCCTCTGCTCTTGTTTTCACCCTAATTACCCATATTGAGTATCTCCGTTCTTATAGGCGTCGATTTCCTTTTTCTTCTTCTCTTCTTTCCTTCCCTCCACTTCTCGCTCCCCTGATCTGATCGCGTGCCCCCCCCACCCCCCCCACCCGTCACGGCCACGCCTTTCCCCTGCGCCACCCGTGACCCACCTCAGGCAGGTATTTGGCAAGGTAACACGCATTAGAGGGTCAATCCAGGTGAGTGTGGCTGCCGCTGCTGATGCATGACAGGTTTTTGCCGTGAGTGCATCAGTGAATAGCCAGGTGT
>JACEEZ010014126.1:87500-90000 GCA_016584305.1 Chionoecetes opilio | reverse complement strand
GGACTCCTCTGCCTTGTAATTCTCATGCGTGTGCAGTCGTGCATACATTCATACTTACATAAATATTATCATACATACATAAATGAGCTCACGTATGTGTATTAGGCAGCTGCTCATTCCTTTTAAATATTTGTTGTACGAATTTACATAAATGCATTCGGGCATTTCACCATATGTGGCGCTCCTAGTTTTTTTTTTTTTTTTTTTTTTTTTTTTACTTCACAAAGGACTGGCCAAGGGCACAACAACAAGAGGTAATACACAAAGCCCGCTTAGTTGCCAGACCCTATAAAGAAGACAGTAAGATAATAAAGAAAGGGGGGTGGGCCAATTTAGTTCGGGAGGTGTCTTGTCACTCTTCTCTTGAAAAGATTTAAGTCGCAGGAAGGTGGAAAGATAGAAACAGGAAGAGAGTTCCAGAGTTTACCAATGAAAAGGATGAAAGAGTAAAGATACTGATTAACTCTTGCATTAGGAAGATGGACATAATAGGGATGTGAATGAGTAGAAAGTCTTGTGCAGCGAGGCCGCGGGAGGGGGGGAGGCATGCAGTTAGAAAGTTCAGAAGAGCAGTGAGCATGAAAATAACGGTAGAAGATAGCAAGAGAAGCAACATTGCGGCGGTGATTTAAAGATTGAAGACAGTCAGTCAGAGGAAGGGAGTTGATGAGACGAAAAGCTTTTGATTCAACCCTGTTTGGAGAGCTGTATGAGTGGATCACCCCCAAACATGTGAGACATACTCCATACATGGGCGGATAAGGTCCCTGTAGAGTGTAGAGAGTAAGCAACTGGGAGGGAGAAAAAAAAGGACGCGGACGCCACAGGACACCTAACTTCTTAGAAGCTGTTTTAGCAAGAGATGAGATGTGAAATTTCCAGTTCAGATTTTTAGAAAAGTATAGTCCAATAATGTTCATTGTAGAAGAAGGAGATAGTTGAGTGTCATTAAAGATGAGGAGATAGTTATCTGGTAGGTTTTGTCGAGTAGATAGGTGAGGAGATTGGGTTTTTGAGGCATTGAACAAAACAAGGTTTGCTTTGCCCCAGTCAGAAATTATAGAAAGATCAGAAGTTAGGCGCTCAGTGGCATCTCTCCGTGAATCACTTAGTTCCTGTTGAGTTGGACGTCTAATAAACGACGTTGAAAAATGCAGGGTAGAATCATCAGCGTAGGAGTGGATAGGACTTTGCGTTAGACTTAGAAGATCATTAATGAATAATAGAAAGAGAGTGGGTGATAGGACAGAACCCTGGGGAACACCGCTATAGATACATTTAGGAGAAGAACAATGTCCGTTTACAGTAGCTGCAATATAACTGTTTGAAAGGAAATTTAAGATGAAGGTACAGAGAGAAGGATAGAAATCGAATGAGGGTAGTTTGGAAATTGAAGATTTGCGCCAGACTGTATCAAAAGCTTTTGATATGTCAAGGGCAACAGCAAAAGTTTCACCGAAACCCCTAAAGGAGGATGACCAAGATTCAGTTAGGAAAGCTAGAAGATCGCCAGTAGATCGTCCTTTACGGAAACCGTACTGACGATCAGGTAGAAGATTGTGAGCAGATAGATGCTTAAGAATCTTCTTATTAAGTATAGATTCAAAAGCTTTAGAAAGGCAGGAAGTCAAAGCTATAGGACGGTAGTTTGAAGGATTAGAACGGTCACCCTTCTTAGGAACAGGTTGGATGTGAGCAAACTTCCAGCAAGAAGGAAAGGTGGAAGTAGATAGACCAGTGGTTCCCAACCATTTTTCTGTCGTTTCCTTCTTCAACCAGTTCAACGATCCGGATTTCCCCCTTCATGTGAAAATAAGTAGCCAAAACACAAAATGTACTTGCTTAATAAGACAAGTATATACTAGACACTATCTTCTACAGTATATCTATATATACTTGACGAAAAGTCAATAGCCGTATTCTAAGACATTTTTTTTACTAGCTAGTAATTTAGATGTCCCTCAGGATAAATTTCCCCCTAAGAATCCAGAAATTTCCCCCCAGGGGGAAATTTCCCCCAGGTTGGGAAATACTGAGATAGACAATAACGGAAAAGTTTGACCAGGTAGTGTGCAAGCACAGAAGTACAGTTTTTGAGAACAATAGGAGGGACTCCGTCAGGACAGTAAGCCTTCCGAGGATCTAGGCCATAAAGGGCAAAGAAAACATCATTACGAAGGATCTTAATAACAGGCATAATATAGTCAGAGGGTGGAGGAGAAGGAGGAACAAGCCCTTCCTCAACCAGAGTGGAATTTTCAGCAACATTTGAGCGAAGAGTTCAAGTTTATAAATAGATGAGACAGCTGTGGAGCCATCTGGGTGAAGCATAGGAGGGAAAGATGGAGAAGAAAAATTGTTAGAGATGTTATTAACTAGATGCCAGAAGTCACGAGAGGAATTTGATTCAGAAAGATTTTGACATTTTCTATGAATTAAGGAGTTTTTGGTAAGTTGAAGTAAATATTTGGCATGATTACGGGCAGAAATATAAAGGGCA
>JACEEZ010014126.1:62500-82500 GCA_016584305.1 Chionoecetes opilio | reverse complement strand
AATGTAGTGCCTGATGAACCAACTGAACAGAAAGAGCTTACCACGCTAGTCATTTGAAACTCATATTGGTGTATGATGCAATAAACAGGACCAACCGGACACTGCGTACTCATTTAAGCATTATTCGATAAGGGTGCAATATAAAAGTGCGATTTTGCATAGTAAGAATTGCTCAAATGCAAAAATGGAAACAGATGAAATCGTCTTAGAATTCCATTTTACATAGGAAATTGGCATGCCAAAGTTGAGAAAAAGAATTTTTGTTATACGGCGTACCCTAATGTATATATAATTATAATGGTAATGGGTAATATTAAGGTAATTTAAGTAAATGATTAGTACTGGGATAGGATTAATTAATATTCTCAGTGCTATTAAGCATTTGCACTTTCTAATTAGCACCTTAATTTGGAGCGACCGGTCATTGGCCGCCGTACTATAAATTTGTACCAATCGTGGCGGTCCACCTGACCACTACCGAAAGATGACACGTGGAATTGGTGTTGGCCGCTGCTCGCTGAGCCCACGGAGAATCAGTACACTCCAGCCATCCCAAGGAGTAACATTAAATATAAGTGCTTGTCTACAAGTACAAGTTCCCTCCAGACCCTCGCCTTAATAACATCTCTTACTAATATACGTGCTTGTATAAAGAAGAGATTTGTACATATAAGTGTAAAACCAATAGGACGTGTTAGAATCAACACACTGAATATTGCCGCGTCAAGTTAATGGTGTGATAACCGATTGACGCCTCGATAACAACTACTGCCTCCAGCCCTCGGCCTCTATCATTCACGGGCGGCCCTGATCACGCGCTACCACATCGGATCACAAGACCATGCTGTATTAATCAAGCCTACAGCCCATTTCAACCCACTATCCACCGATAAGTATCCTAGTTAGTTTATTAGCTAGGATAATGTGTCGGGATGATAGCCATGGGTTTGATTGATTAGGTAAGAACCTCATATTAAATATGTATGTGACATAAATTTCCACACAAGCAGCTATCATCATTATCAAGAGTATTATCATTGTCATGATTGTTACAATGATGATATATATATATATATATATTTTGACGAATATTGATACCGATCACCCGAAACACTTTTGTCGCTATTAATTATTTAAATTTTGTTCAGGACATTGACATTTGTCGCTGAGAGCCGACCCTGCCGCCTGCACCACGCCGAAACATTACATCATTGTGATTATTTAAATTTCTGCCCTCATGTGTATTAGCATTGTTGTTATATTATTTATCATTATTACTATTTTTTTTCTTCATTATATCATTTTGTTATATTTTAATGATTTTTATGATTTTCATTATTATTATCATACTTTTCCCTCATTATAATAGTTATTGTCATTATTACTCTGATCATCAGGTCATCATCGCTAGACAAAATAAAGTACCTAAGGACAGAGAGAGAGAGAGAGAGAGAGAGAGAGAGAGAGAGAGAGAGAGAGAGAGAGAGAGAGAGAGAGAGAGAGAGAGAGAGAGAGAGAATACTCAAGTACTACGTATGTTTGTGGCTGATGAGAAAGATTTTCAAAACATTTCTGAGTATCCTTGCTGATAAAAGTTCAGGCGCGTTTTAAAAAAGGAAATAATTTTTTTTCTACATTCAAGCTACATTACTTTGCATTGCTTCGTTTCATAGACTATAAACATACCGTCATGGTATGTTAAAGTTACGTATTATCAATTCCATGCCACCAACTTCCTTCAACGGAACCTCAGCAATTTTCACGTTTTAGTAAAGTGAATTCAGTCCAATATAATGGAGAGAAGGAATTTATATAACGAATAACGACGCAGCTCCTCGGAAGTGGTAGAGTGTAGCTAAGTAAGAATAAACAGTAAGTAAAGGAAATGGATTTATACATCTTTTCAATTTCATGTGTCAATAGAGATCATTTAGTGTTGCATGAACCTGCCTGAAGAGCCCTGATCTGAGCTGCGAGGTTTTCAGTGTTTCATTCGGTATTACATTTGATGATTCATTCGGTGGTTCATGCAGGAGTTTCCTCTGAGTGTCTTGATTCAGTTTCTAGGCTGGTGGGACTACAGAGGGAGGAATAATTATTAGGAGGGAGGAAGGCATTACGTTCCACAAGAAATTATCCTTTACCCGGCACGCCATTTCTTGTCAGAGAGAGAGAGAGAGAGAGAGAGAGAGAGAGAGAGAGAGAGAGAGAGAGAGAGAGAGAGAGAGAGAGAGAGAGAGAGAGGAGAGAGAGAGAGAGAGAGAGAGAGAGAGAGAGAGAGAGAGAGAGAGAGAGAGAGAGAGAGAGAGAGAGAGAGAGAGAGAGAGAGAGAGAGAGAGAGAGAGAGAGAGAGAGAGAGAGAGAGATAGAGAGAGAGAGAGAGAGAGAGAGAGAGAGAGAGAGAATGCTTGCAACCTCTTTTCTCACTATAGTGGAATAAGCTCATTGGACCTCCACAACGTGTGTTTGTATGCAGAAGTTCATTGGCATGGCGTCATCAGTCATTTGTGGCGGCGTGATTACACTATGCCATCAGCGGCCTCTCAGCAGCGCTCGAGGCTGTGTTTTGCCTTTAATCTTGCGGTGCTTTCGTGAGGCGGTGAACGGCAGCTTTCCCGCGTGCCAATGTTCCCGTTGGGCATGGAGGCCGTGGGTGATTATCTTGAGGGTCGGCGGGAAAAGGTGGCTGACGCGTTTTTCCTGTGTACTGTGAGCCGATTATATTGAAAGGTTTTTGGCAGCCAGTGTTGAGATGGCGTGCGCGGCTGGGAGGGTTTGGGAGGGATTCAGGCCCTAATGGGGGGCAGGTGCGGAAGTGACAGGTGAGTGGGCGAGTCATTGCCTGATGGAGGTGTAGTGTGCGAGGACAGCTTTGGGTTATTCCTGGCTGGTTTTGTGACTGACTGGCTATTGACTGGCTGAGTGTTTCTGGGTGTAAGTGGCTATACCGATGGCAAGGTGATGAATTACTTGGGTTACTTAACTCATACCTGGATTATTTATGACCTTCACTTAAGTGGCGAGGTGGATGACATGGCTCAGCGACCAAGGAACTAATGACGGACTCTGTGAATAATTGCTTCATAATATTGAGTTGTTATTGAATGAATAATGATACTCATCCCACTAAAGATATACCTGACACTTGAATATTGACTGACTGGCTGGGTGCAAAATTTTTAAAGGCGAAAACACAACTTGTTCTTATATCGGTCTGCCTCCCATCATAGATAAAGTGGTGATTTTCTTCACTAAACTGCGTATTTTCAAAATGCTGAGTGCAATGGTTTGTAGCATGGGCACCTTGTGTGTGTGTGTGTGTGTGTGTGTGTGTGTGTGTGTGTGTGTGTGTGTGTGTGTGTGTGTGTGTGTGTGTGTTTTCCCTTCCATATCTGTTTAGTTGTGTAGTTTCTTTTTCTCTTTTGTTTCAATTGAGTGTGAGCGACCAAGCTATAAGGTTTATAGTTCATCCAGCTACTCTTTCCCCTTTCCTCCCGCCGAGAAAAATATCTTTTGTTCACATATATTCACTATATTATTGACATAACTTTAATTTCCCTCTTTGGACGCCGGAGATTCCGTGTTGCCTCCATGCCGCTTTGAGGACCAGCCAAGAGCGGAGGCAATTTTACGCCCGTTCTGAATAAGCAACATCCCGACGCCGCGTGGACTGTGTGCTGGAAAGGCATTAAATCGTCGAGGTTTTGCCAATTGCCACTTGGAGGATAGGCAGCCTTCCTTTGATGTGTGTGTGTGTGTGTGTGTGTGTGTGTGTGTGTGTGTGTGTGTGTGTGTGTGTGTGTGTGTGTGTGTGTGTGTGTGTTCAGTGCAGTGATGGAGGAGGTAAGTGGGTAGCATGTTGTGTCCTGCATTGCTTTCCGTGTCAATGCCTCAATCAGCGCACGGTCACCCAGCACTCGGGGCGTTCACAGGAGTGGTGTGTCAGTAGTAGAAGCACCACCACCACCACAAGTAACACCAGCACCGTCGCCTGTTGCTACTTGTGGCGCGATACTAGTTTAGGTCTTCGTTAAAAGTCGTGTGAGGGTTAGTCTCAGTACCTTCACAAATCTCTCCTCTTCTTCCTGAGTGTTTCTTCCTCGTATCATTCAGGCGGGTTGGTGGGCAAGTGTGGAGAGGTGGGAGATAAAGATGTCAGAAAAGTTAAAGAGGAACAGAGAAGGTTGAAATAGGAAGAGAGAGAGAGAGAGAGAGAGAGAGAGAGAGAGAGAGAGAGAGAGAGAGAGAGAGAGAGAGAGAGAGAGAGAGAGAGAGAGAGAGAGAGAGAGAGAGAGAGAGAGAGAGAGAGAGAGAGAGAGAGAGAGAGAGAGAGAGAATCATTGCAAGTATGTATAAAACACACCCCAGTCCGTGTGTCGTGACTCGTGTCACTCACTCTATCACCGGTGCTCCGTGAGTGTGCTTCTGAAAGTTGAAAGCAAACGTTTACGAGCTTCTGGAAAACATTTATAATACTTGAGAGAGATAGAGAGAGGAGTATTTCGTGTGTAAAGAAAGATAACAAGTTTAGTTATATTCAGGGATGAAGTTTATTTCCAGCATCTGGTTGTAAGATAGAAACAGATTAATGAATGGGAAAAAAAACAAATTTTTCCATTATTTAGCATTTTGATTCCCGGATGAAAAAAAAAAAATTGCAGTAATTTTGAATATACATTTTGTGACAAAATTTTTATTAGGTATATTTTTTTGCTCGCACATGAAGTTATGTATTGTGATGGTGTTGTATGAAAAGGTTTTGTATCGGTGTGGTGTGGAAACATTTTGTGGCTGCCGGGAAAGGGCACAGAAGAACATTTTGTAGTACCGAGGGAAGAAGGTTATTCGTTGGATGGGAAGAAATTCTGGTGATGAACACTGGCAAGGAATCCTCGCCTGCAGGTGCAGGGAAAAAAACAAGTAAATAGAAGAGGAGAATGCAGTTGTTTTGTTATTTCATGCGTTTTTTCGTACTATTGGTATTTTCTTTTCGTGTTTTCTCTCTTGTACTGTGGGTAATGTCGTGTTCCATGTAGTATTTTGTTGTTGTTCCTTCAGCAACAAGCAGGGTGGCTGGCTGCAACAAGTAGCAATCATCGCCAGCAGGATGAGGCTTAGTGGTGGGGACGGGTTAAATGGTTATGTGTTATTGTTATGCGAATATTTATTACCCGTCAGAGAGAGAGAGAGAGAGAGAGAGAGAGAGAGAGAGAGAGAGAGAGAGAGAGAGAGAGAGAGAGAGAGAGAGAGAGAGAGAGAGAGAGAGAGAGGAGAGAGAGGAGAGAGAGAGAGAGAGAGAGAGAGAGGAGAGAGAGAGAGAGAGATAATGCTCACTTATTAGCTAGGAAAAAAGGGAAGATGGATTGGAGTAATGACAAAAAATCTAAACAATCCTGCAAATTCATGATAAAGACAATGTACACGTAAATTCTTGTTCGGAGACTCGACATGCTTCGATTATTGCACGTTTTCTCTCCCTCATTCAAAATCGGTTCATTCGGTTGAGGATCGCTAGAGAAAATAAGGAACCAGTTTTTGTCCAAAATTCATATATTTGCGTCCAGAATAACTGAGGTGAATTGTTGGCCTGCCAGAGTATTGTGATGTCCAGGAGCGCCATTCTCTCTCTCTCTCTCTCTCTTCTCTCTCTCTCTCTCTCTCTCTCTCTCTCTCTCTCTGTTCTTCCGTGCTTGTTTCACGTTTTCTGTTTTGTTTCACTTATCTTTTCCTTCTGCCATCAGTCTTTCTTTTTATCTCAATAATCACAGCTCCATTTTCCCTCCCACTCACATAGAATGGATAAAAATACACGCCATCCAAAAAATTGAATGTTTATGAAGTAAAATCTGTAGATGGAGACGCAGACGTGATAGAAATAGTAAAACTTTCGTAAATTTGTGATAAAACTGAACGCGATGAGAAAGACGTTCATGATAACAGTGAGCAGACGAGGCAAAGAGGAGATGGAGGACTGAAAATGAGTATGAGGAGAAAGAGGAATATGAGGAGGAGGAGGAAAACCCTTTATTTCTCTTCGTTTCAAGTTGTTTAAGGTTTGACATGATCGATTTAACATAACTCTTTATTATTATATTACGCTTTATTAAACTCACCTTGACTCTCACACGCTGCTGAGTCAGTCTTGTGGTTGTCAGTCGTCCTGTTTTGCATAGTAAGTAAATGCAATAGAATGAATGGCTGAACTTTCCGAGACGCTATTCTTTTAATTGTGTTTAGGAAGAGTTGGTGCTGCATTTAGAATACCTCTTTGGTGGTTCCTTTCTTATCTCATTTTTTATATTTATGATTTTTCTTTTCTTTATACTTTTTATATTTTCATTTCTCTATATTCACAGAAGCCAACAGTACAACCTATACGGAAACCTGGTATTTTGGGCACGAGACTGTTTGCCGCAGAGGGAAAGGTTAGCAAAAAATTGAATATAGAGTTTGAATTCTGAACAAAGCGTTAGTTTCCCTCTGACTGTTTGGAGAGAGAGAGAGAGAGAGAGAGAGAGAGAGAGAGAGAGAGAGAGAGAGAGAGAGAGAGAGAGAGAGAGAGAGAGAGAGAGAGAGAGAAAGAGAGAAGAGAGAGAGAGGAGAGAGGGGAAAAAGAGAGAGAGAGAGAGAGAGAGAGAGAGAGAGAGAGAGAACAGAAAATGAAAGTAAACACTCGCGTTACCAGGGTTTGTATTGTGACTTTTATGCATTTTTCCCCTGTACTTTTTTTATTTTTTTTCAGAGACAAAGACGTGACTAGGTAAGCTGTGACTTTTTTTATTCCAATCATTTTTGACGTTTTGGAGCGCGCCCGGGGACGCAGTAGAAGCGGCTGATTAGTTTCGTCAGCCGACTGGAATGTCACGAATGTTTTATTTCGGTGCAGAAGCAAAAATTTATCCGAACGCCACGAATTCACGAGTCAGAGCGTAAGGGTGGGAGGAAAAACATAATATTGATAATTATTTGGACACTTTCATATTAACAAAAAATAAATAAGTTTTTTTGTGTCATTAAAGAAACTGCTTGATAGTAAAAAAATAAAAGTAGTACTTGTAAGAATGCCAATTAATGACAACTTTTATTTTGTTCATATTTCTCAAAACGTTGTTGTGAATCGGATTAAATAAAACTTGTGTGAGCAATAAACAATAAAACTGGAAAGCTGTAAGAAATTACACTGTAGTAATGTGGATGTGGTTGTTAACCTTGCACGTGCACACGCCGCTGGGCTGGAAGTGACAGTGTAGTGTGGATGTGGTTGTTAGCCTTGCATGTGCACACGCCGCTGGGCTGGAAGGAGCGACGCATCCAGAGTCAGGATTCCCCGGCTTGAGAACACAAGAGAAAGCCTTGAGTGAAGTATCGCCAAGAGAACCAGACCCGCTTTGATATAGAGAGGAAAAAGGCGGAAGACTCTCACCAACGTGAATTGCACAATGAAGGGAATTGTGGGTTGGTGAGTGGCGCGGTTTGGGGTGATAATTTTATTCTACTCCGCAACACTTCTCGTTTCCGTCTGCCTCTCCATATCCCTCTCCCTCCTCCTGCCCCGTCCCCCCTTCCAACAAGGTTTGTGTTTAGTGGGCAACTTGTGTCTTGCATCCGGGAGGATGCAAAGCGTGTGTCCGAAGCGTTCGTCATGCATAGATATGCTGGTGATGGACGTGTGTGTGTGTTTTTGTGTTGTAAGACATTTTTCTGGTGTTAACAGGAATTGGAAGTGATGAAAAACCAAAACATGACCAGATGTGGATAGTATTCCGCCTCTCTTCCCTCCTTCTCTCCCTTCTTCCCTCCTTTTTTTTCTCTTCCTTCCCACAGTTTTTTCTGTTATGGCACAGACACCAACACTTGTCTCGGCCACACAGGTGAAGGAGGAAGTGAGGGAAGAAGACGGAAGGATGGAGTGGATGTGAGAGCGGGGAGGAAGGAAGGAAGGAAGGAAGGAAGGAAGGGTGGCGTGGTTTGTGGTGAGAGAGAGAGAGAGAGAGAGAGAGAGAGAGAGAGAGAGGAGAGAGAGAGAGAGAGAGAGAGAGAGAGAGAGAGGGGAGAGAGAGAGAGAGAGAGAAAAGAGAGGAGAGAGAGAGAGAGACGAGAGGAGAGAGAAGAGAGAGAAGAGAGAGAGAGAAGAGAGAGAGAGAAAGGGGAGGAGAGAGAGAGAGAGAGAGAGAGAGAGAGAGAGAGAGAAAGAGAGAAAAAAAAACTAATCTTTTGTTTTGTATAATATCTCTCATGAATCACATCACAAAAGCGTAGAAGTAAGGTCGCAGATAGAACAGCGTGCGTGCCTGTTGGTCATAGTGGACATTTTAACGCCAAACAAAAAGGACAGTTGGTTCCTTGGCAGGGCGTTGGTGTCCAGCGTGGCGGTGGACGCTGAGAAAACACCTCGTCCCTTAGAGCAGGGGTTCCCAAAAGGTGGGTCGCGACACCCCGGGGGGTCGCGAAGGCTTGGCAGTGGGGTCGCGAAGCCTTGCTAGAAATGGCTTAGGAAAATATTGTTTTTAACTCATCGATTTGATTTTTGTATGCTTTTATATTTTTCTTGCTTTTGTTTCAGTGTAAAAAACGTGTTTTGGTCATTATTATCATACATTTGTGTTCATATACTGTATGGTGGGAGGCACGAAACGAGTCTCTCTGTGGCTTGCTATTTATTTATTTATTCTATTATGCCAAAGTTGGACCAATGCTGTACTTTCCAATCATCCCACTAGCTGGGTTGACTTGCTGTTGAAAACTGTATGTTGAGATTATTAAAGGAATTATTGTGTTGGTTTATATTTTTCGTTCTCAAATAATTAGGATGGAGAAATTTATTTATCTATCTATTTTCTTTATTATGTATGCCAAAGTTGAAGCAATGCTATAATTTAGCTTGCTAATAATATTTGTTACATCATTCATGAATCAATTTTTTTTATATGTTTATTTCCCTTTCCTTTACAGAAAAAAAATGTAGATCAAGCTACTGATAGCAGGGAGTCATGTGGGTTTAAAAAATTTGGGAAAGGGGTCGCGAGTGCAATAACGTTGGGAACCACTGCCTTAGAGACTTGTTGGGAGGCAGGGAGGAAGGGTTCACGGCCGTCATGGAAGGTTCCTCAAGATTTCCAGGCTTGTGAACCCCCTTGCCGAGCTGCGACAAGACTTGCATGGTCATTTGCAGTGATGCAATTGGCGGGTCAGAACAAGATAAGAGGGCGGCGGCTTCCTAGGAGGGTCGCGCCAAGACTGTTTGTTTTCTCCAAGTCAATAAGAATGAGGGCTCACCCGCCCTCGCTCACTCCTGTATTCCGTGTTCTTACCAGCTCATCCATCCTTACCTCATACACCTCATAGGTTTGTGCCTCCAGCTGCCTCACCTATCCTTGTCATCCCTCACTCATCCATCGTATCTTTTCATCAGACACTCATCCACGTGTGTCTCATCCATCTCTTATCCACCTCACTCGCCAACCTAATCCACGCTCTCAAAATCTTCCCCTGCCTTTTATTGCCTTATCCATTCACCCAAAACTGGTCCACAAAATTTTACGTTTTATGGGCAACAGGCGTTCAGTATGTATAGGTAGGCTGGTAGAGGACGTGTGTGTGTGTGCGTGTGTGCGTGCGTGCGTGCGTGCGTGCGTGTGTGTGTGTGTGTGATAGAGAGATATAAGCAAAGAGAGAGAGATAAAAATTAAAGAGTGTTGTAAAGGAAGAAAATTGTATTAAAATAGCCAGTGAGGGAGAGGGAAGCTATATCGGAAATTGGTTTGCACTCCACCCTGTTTATGTGGAAGCGAGCCTCTCCTGCCCTGCTCAGAGACAGACAGACAGACGGACAGACAGGGAGGCAGTACACGAGCATAACAAGGTGAGCGTGTTGTTGGATCAGTGTGTGTGGCGTCGTCAAGTCATGTTTGCTGCTTCCCTGTGCCATCTTGTTGTGCCTTTCCTTCGAGTCCTTCTTGTTCTCCTTCATTACATTGGCATTATAAGTGGTGTCATCATCTTCCTTAGTAGTGTGACGTCACCAAGCAGGCCGTTACCACACTCATCATTATGTCACCTGCCACCTATTGGACTCCAGTATATGACGTCTCATATTGTCATTGTCACTATCATCCTTGACGACACCATCATCATCATCATCATCATCATGTAACACCGGCACTATCACAAATGTTTTTTCCTCCTTGGTTACTCACCTGTCATTTTACTCTCATCAGCATTTCATTTCATAGACAAGGAGGAGAAAGAGGAGGAGGATTCCCATATTTCGGATGATTTTTGCAACATTAACACTGTTTTCCCCTTGCATTGACAAACATTTTCCCCCTATTCATCCTTTATCACTGATTGTCGTTCTTCCTTCCCTCTCCCATCCCTCTCCCTTCTGTTCCACCCGCCGCCGTGACTTCCACTTCCCGGGTGGTTCTCTGCAATTATTACAGGAACATACTGTTAAGTTGGTGACTCTCCTCTCTCTCTCTCTCTGTCTCTCTCTCTTCTCTCTCTCTCTCTTCTCTCTCTCTCTCTCTCTCTCTCTCTCTCTCTCTCTCTCTCTCTCTCTCTCTCTCTCTCTCTCTCTCTCTCTCTCTCTCTCTCTCTCGTGTAGATGATACATAAGTAGGAAGCAGAACATGAGAATATACCCATTCATAGATAACAGTAGACCTACTTTTATCTATGACCCATTCAATAAGAGAGAGAGAAAGAGAGAGAGAGAGAGAGAGAGAGAGAGAGAGAGAGAGAGAGAGAGAGAGAGAGAGAGAGAGAGAGAGAGAGAGGAGAGAGAGAAGAGAGAGAAGACGAGGAGGAGAGAGAGAGAGAGAGAGAGAGAGAAGAGAGAGAGAGACTAACCATCCAGTAGAGGTCAATTACCACCGGGGGTAACTGGAGAGCTGCCCCTACGTCCCCCCTCTCCCTCCCCCCTTCGTGGAGGAGGCGACAGGGCCCGACAAACATCCTCGTTTGTTTTTATTTTATGTTTCGTGTCAGCAATTAACCTTTGGCAATAAAGGTTTGTAATCTGTCCCTGTCCTTTCATTCCTATCACAATGTATATCGAAAAAAACCCATAAACATTGTTTCCTCCTCTAATCCGGGAATTGGCGTTGTGAAATGCATTACTATGATTTTTTTTTCATGTATTTTTCTAAGTTTTACGCGTATTTTTTCTTCTCAACTTTCATGTCATGGCTTCAGATAGTTTTATCTTTATTTTTTCGATAGATCTTTAACAAACATTTTGCCGGTGATAATTCAGATTCCAACCTTTTTCTCTATTTAATTTTTTTTAATGATATTTTTTTATATATGTTCTATGATGTGCACAATACTTTATACCCTTGATAACATGTTGCTTTTATTTTTTTCATTGATTTTTTAACACTTCCTAAGAATGGTCATACTGACAAATTCTGTACCATTCTTTTGGATATTCTTATACAATATTTTTCTGTTACATGTACTGTACCTCCCTTGAAATCTGTTGATAACATGTTCCTTTGAGGCCTTGTATTGCATCACGCCCATTGGCCTCTGTGTGTGTAGGAGGGGGGGGGGGGGGGAGGCGCCGCGGTGGGCGCTTGGGCGCCCTATTCCTGGGTGTTGTGATCCATGCACACCATTGGCCCTGGACTTCATCTTCCTGGAGACGAGGCCACACTGTACTGCTACTCCTGAGGGGCTAATAGTGTGTGGTGTGTTTTGTTTTTTTTGTTTTATTTGTGTGTTTTTTGTTTTCATTGTTTATTTGTTACTTCTTACTTTAGTTTGGTTTATATATATATACATATATACATATACTACATATATATTACATATATACATTACAATATTTTATGAATTTTTGTGGATTGTTTTTCTTACCTTCATGCTTCTCTCTCTCTTCTCTCTCTCTCTTCTCTCTCTCTCTCTCTTCTCTCTCTCTCTCTCTCTCTCTCTCTCTCTCTCTCTCTCTCTCTCTCTCTCTCTGAAGTGTTTTTTTCCCGTATTCTTTCCTTCCTGATCGGTGAAAATTTATTGGTCAATTTTTACGATGTGTCGATATTTCTTGATGCTCGTAATTGTGCTTCGGAAGTTTGGGTCTGACTTTTTGGCTCGTTTTCTTTTGACATTTTTTCTTTGAAAGTTTTTGCTCTTTTAAAAAAATGTATTGGGCTGTTTTAATGCTCGTTTTTTCTTTCTTTCTTTCTTTCTTTCTTTCTTTCTTTCTTTCTTTCTTTCTTTCTTTCTTATCTCTCACGCTCTGTGTTTGTTTGTGATCTCCGGTTTAAGATTTTGTTCCTATGTGAGATAATGTTCTTTTAAGTAATATTATATTTTTTTGTATACATTATCTAATATACTATAGGAGTAGCCGTGTGTCTGTGTATGTGTGTGTGTGTGTCTGTCTGTTTTGGCTAGCCGAAACTGTAAATTCAATTTTGATGAGAGTAGGCTCAAAAAATCGCAAATAAATCGTAGGTGGTAAGCGACTTGGTCCCATGTTGAATGAATAATTTTGAAGGGGGGTTTTGGGCTAAAAACACTTTAGGAGTATTAGATTACAGGAAAAACTGCGGTAACGTCTTGCCGCATTCCACAAACTCAGTAGACTCATGAAATTAATTAACGTTTGTGTGCGTGTATAAGTGTGTGTGTTGGAATCACACAGAACACAAAGGGTTGGAATCACACGGAACACAAAGGGTTGGAATCACACGGAACACAAAGGGTTGGAATCACACGGAACACAAAGGGTTGGAATCACACGGAACACAAAGGGTTGGAATTACACGGAACGTGGTCTACCCCGAGGCACTTTGACCAGTGACCAACGACAGCAACAACACGATTGGAGTTTGCAATCACATGTTGTCTAATATATACTACTACTACAAACATCAATACATGGGTCCGAAGGGCCCACAAGCACTTGTATCAGCTCTATAAATGTAAAAGATGGTTGTCTTTTTTTAATCAATGACCTTTGATTCTATGTACGTACAAGAAACCCTTCAGGTATTTGTTCCTTCCTCGTGCCCTTGGGACGTGCGTGTGCAATCACACATGTATTTCAAGTTGGTCTGGTGTTTGCGCGTGTGCCTGTGTTTTCCCTTCAGGGAGTAGAGTGGCGGCTGGAAAAGTGAAGGCAGACCAGCTGGAGCTTATTATGGGTGGATGAGGCACCCCGCTGCCTTTTCTCTACCCATGTTATCCCCTCAACGTGTGCGTGTGCGTGTGCGTGTGCGCGTGCGTGCGTGCGTGCGTGCGTGCGTGCGTGCGTGCGTGCGTGCGTATGTGTGTGTGTGTGTGTGTGTGTGTGGAAGGGAAGATAATAGGACGGACAGACAAGACAGACGCAGAAGAAACATAAATGACGCAGAAGTTGAGGGAATAAAGGAGAACAAGCAAGGAGGATAAGTTACAGAGGAGCGTTAGTAAGGAAAGCTGCATGAGATGGAAGAGGGAGAAGAGAGGAGCTACTAATTGAAAGTAAATTTATTAATTAAAGGAGAGGCCGCAGCGCCCACCTTTGTTCACATGTTAATTAGTTCATCGGCAGAAGGGCGAGCGAAATTATTTAGACAATTTCATGGAGTTACTTACGCTCATCCATACTGACCCGGGGTTCCGCAATTGTCATTGTAGGTGTCTTCGTCTGCTTCTGAAATTTTTTCCCCCGGGGGGGCCCCCCGGGTTTAAAACCCCCTTTAAGCGGGGGTTGGTTGGGGGGCCCCGGCCCCGGGGGGGGGGGGGGAACGATTGGGTTTTGACACAGGGTTTGCAATATTGGGCTACAACTCTAAGGGGAGGCCCCAAAGATGTTAGTTATAATGTAAGTGTGGGGTTTTTTAAAGGAAGGAAAGACGAAAGGAAATTTAGGTTTTTGCCCCGGGCCTAGGCAATGGGTTTAAAAAGTAAGTTGGGGGGGGGGGGTCAGGGAAGTAGAGGGGGAAAAGGAAGCAAAGTTGGAGTTAAAAGGGGGGGGCGAGCGAAATCCTTTTCAGGATGAAATCCACGTGGCGTGTGGGTGGGGGAATGTGCGTGGCAGTGGTGCTGTTGGGGTTTTGGTGGGGAAAAAAGGGGGCGAGGGGCCCAGCGCGTGGCCGGCTGAGAGGGGAAGAAGCGTGGTATTTGTGTTTTGGGGTTTGATGAGATAATAGAGAAAAAAACGGAGAAACATATGGACAATTGGAATAAGGAAAAGGGGGAAAAGGGGACAGAGGAGTTATAAGGAGTGAATGGAGTAGAGAGAGAGAAGGAGCTATAGGGAGAATTTTAGTTAAGGAGGGGCGGGCGGGTGGTAAGTGATAGATGCAGGGCAGAGGGCGAGGGAAGGATAGGAATTGAGGGGTTTAAAGGGAAATAGAGGGGTCGTAGGACGAGAAAATGTGAGATTTGGGGGGAATGGGGAGAGGGGAAGTAGGGGCTTAGGAAAGCGAAGAGGAGACAGACAAAAGGGAGACAAGAAAGAAAACAATAAAGAAGATGAGGAAGTGATCACAGTATCATCGCGACAGGGGTTAATTTAGATGAGGAGAGTTTATAGGGGGGGGGGAAAAGTGGGACAGGAGCGACAAAATTGGGAAGAGGGGAAGAAAGAAGAGAAGAAGGAGACGGAGAGAAAAGAGAGAAGGAGAGAAGAGAAGAAGGAGAGGAAGAGGAGGAGAAGAGAGAAAGAGGAGGGAGAAAGGAGAGAAGTGAAGGCGGAGAGGGAGAGAAATTGAGAAGGGAGGGGGGCCCAAAAAGGAAGGAGAAGAGGAGAGAAGGAGAGAGAGAGAGAGGGGAGAGAATCCCTCCTCACCCCTCCCCTCCCTCTCTCTACCCCCCCTTTTTTCTCTCCTCCATCTCCTCCTCCCACCCTTCTCTCCATCCCTTTCCTCTCAATCTACCTTCCACCTCAACCCACCCCCTAAACGAAGGACGGGAACCAGCCCCCAACGGGAGAAGCGCTCCGCCCGAGAGGAAATGCAAGGGCCCGGGCCCTAAAAGGCACCCGGAACCCCAAGGAAGAGAAAAGGAAAGCTCAAGGAAACCGCCCAGGAGAGACGCGGGCCAAGGCAGCAGTCACGTCAGGAGACAAGCAACCCAAGGCAGCAGCTGACCAGGTGTACTCAGTGCAATCGACAAGGTCATACTCGGGACCAGTGCCCGAGGAAGCCCTGTGACTACTGCCAAGGCCGCTTCCACTCCTCCCTGATCTGTCGGATCAAGATCGCTGACCAGAGGCAGCAGGAGCTGGTGCAGGCGGTGAGGCAGAGCGGACAGGAGACGCTACTCGCATTGAAAAGCGTTGCCTGGCAGCTGCATCAACCCTCTCACCTACGGGTGGCTGGGCCCTCACTGGTGGCCCCCCACGTCCCCCCAGTCTCCTAGTCCCCCTGGCCTGTCACTACATGTGCCTATACTGCTCACTATGGCGCTGGGCCATACCAACACCCAGCGCTGCGACAAGCCGGGCAGCAGTGAGTTAATGATAGTGTCGGCTAACGTGAGAGGGTTCCGTACTAACATTGATGAACTCACTCACAACGTAACTATCAAGAACCAGGCAGACATACGGCCGATTCTTTAAACGTGGACTTAGGCTAACCTAAGACTAACCGTGGCTTTAGACAGGCATTTCCGTTTTCTAAACATTTTCAGGGGGGATTAGTCTTACGTTGGTCTAAAACTAATGAGAATAGTATTGGAAATGTTAGACACCCAGGACCCTGTCCAACACTTGAGTCTTATGATATTTACGAATACTATGCAAATGCCCATGCTAAGACAAATTACCGCTATTGCCAATATTCTGTTTGGCAAAATATGAGTGTATACATGCGTCTACTGCAAATTATGAAGCATCTGAAATATTTTTTTAAAGACCGCGTTTGGCGCCCTACGAATCTGGGTTTGTTTATCTCTCCTCGCCCGCCGAGTCCAGACTATCAGCAATATAATAGTCACTCACTTATACGACTATACAGCTGCACTTGCATTTAATTAATGGAAAGAGAGGAGGCATTTATTCTCTTTTTGGTCATATAGTCTAGTCTACGCTAACAGCGGCTCCTTACATCCCTCTACGGGGAGGCCACGGCAGAAGTCTCCCATTTCCACACATCTATCCACCTCATTCTCACATCCTACTGTCCTCTCACTCATGCATGATCTCTCTCTCTCTCTCTCTCTTCACATACTCCAACTATCAACTAAAATACTAGTCAACTATTAACTATCAACTATCAAACTATCAACTATCAACTAGTGATTAAGGCATCATTAGTTGTGCAACTAAATAATAACTAGCATGAACATGACCATGACAATCTAGACTCCCGATAATGGGAAGAGCTATGAAGATCAAGGAAAATGTGAGTAAAAAAGTGAATAAATGAAGAATATAGGTTCATATATGGTATGGTGTGTTTTGTTCTCGGTAGCAGGGCGCGGAGACAAATGACTCTTCCGCTCTCCGTCCTCCAATATATGATCTCCCTGGTTCAGGGCTACCAACCCAAGCGCAGTCGTGGATCAACATAAGACCATGTTAGCTCTCGCTGCTGGTGTCTAAAACACGCCTTCTTGGCATTGGTACCACTTGAGTTTAACATGGAAGCTCCACGTTAGACTCTCCCTAGTCCATGTTTAAAAAAGTGGCCGATAGTGTTTATGTGTGAAACCTTCCTGGACGACAAAGGCTCGTACCAAGAGTCATGATGAAGGTCGAGCGACGAACGACATACGACTGAGGAAGGGTACCATAGAAGGGATATTTTTCGAAACGAAGAGCAGCGACGACGGTCGAAGGTCGGCAGGAAGACACGGAGGTACTCGTCGCCGAGTTATGCCCGCGTCCGTGGCTACTCAGCGAAGGACCGCTCCACACAGGGAGGGGGCGTGGCTTTCTGCTACAGGGAGACGGTCAACGTCCAGGTGGTGGAGCCCCCCTTGCCCGTGCCCAGGGATCTGGAATTAGTAACACTGAAAATAATTGACAGTGATGGTCAAGGTTTATTGTGTGTTGGGTGCTATCGCCCTCCCTCGCAGGGCACAAAACTGTTGGACTTCCTCGCAGTGAACCTTGACTCCATGATGACGGCCAACCAGTGCGACAGGGTGCTGATCATAGGCGACCTGAACCAGCACATTGTTCGGAATGCTTTTAGCACCTTGCTGGTTGTGCATGAACTCCACAATCACGTCACCTTCCCCACTCACATCTCCGGATCGTCCCTGGACCTTATGGTGACGGATCTCCCTCCCCTGTTCAGTGTCAACCCCTAGACCTTGTGGGCACCTCAGACCAGAGGTTCTCAAACGTTTTGGACTGCGACCCCTCCAAATAATTTTGAAAGGCTTGCACCCCCCCCCCCCCCCCACACCATTACCAAAGCATTTCTGACAATTTGACACATGTACATTCTTTGTCTTTTATTTTTCTCTCTCTTACACACACCACACACACACACACAACACACACACACACACACACACACACACACACACACACACACACACACACACACACACACACACACACGGGTACTCAGGGTACAGGGTACACAAGGGTACTCCGTAGTGTAGTGGTTAGCACGCTCGGCTCACAACCGAGAAGTCCCGGGTTCGATCCCCGGGCGGAGCGAAGATAGATGATAGAGATAGATAGTTTCTTAAAAACCCGAGCCCCTGTCCACCCAGCAGTGAATGGGTACCGGGTGTTAGCCGGGGGTTTGTGACCCCCCTCCCGGGGTGGTGGCTTCGGCCAACACTAAGCTGCAGCGGTAGATCACTACGGCTCTGAGGAATTGTCCTCTAAACAAACAAACAAACATATCAACATTTAGGGTACTCCGTAGTGTAGGGGTAGCACGCTCGGTTCACAACCGAGAGGTCCCGGGTTCGATCCCCGGGCGGAGCGAAGACAGACGGGCGGTCTTCTTAAAGCCCAAGCCCCTGTTCACCCAGCAGTAAATGGGTACCGGGGGTTAGCCGGGGGTTTGTGACCCTCCTCCCGGGGTGCTGGCTTCGGCCAACACTAACCAGTAAGGATGAATGATAAAAATGTTGATATGGAGACGGGGCCATACAAGCGTTGCTCTGGCCCTGTAAAATACAACTAGATGAATACACACACACACATAGGTAGAGTCGTATTGCTCCGTATCATAACAATCTAAGTATAATATATTTGGTAAAACATTATGAATACTTAAATGATACCGTAATCAATGCAATCTATATCTTATATTCATGCTTTAGACGCATCGAAAAAATAAGTAACCTAAATAAAGTTTAGACTTGTGATGTTGATTTGTAATGCATTAACAAGGGTCGGGCAGCGATGATACAAGTAGCCTACGCATGTATAGCTACTGGAGTGTGAGCGTGTTGGTGAGGGCTTGACGGAAAGGGAGGAAAAGGGAGGGAAGACAAAAGATCAACTCTTTTCTCAGAGTCAGATTCTGTAACTACTTTTTTATTAGCAATTTATTAAAGCCTAGGAAGGTATACTGGGGAGGCGGTAGCGGAGTGGTTAGCGTCTCCGACTGGCGTTCTCGGTGACCCGAGTTCGATCCTCGAAGAAACCCAAAACCTTTCTGCACCGTCGAGTGGCCTAAGAACACCCACATGTCCTGCCCATCAACTCTACCTTCGATTGCGAGTGCATCGGAGGACACAGGGGGGCGGCATGAGCCTCTAATCACAGGCGTCACTATAAGAATCCTGCCTGCGCCACCACGGGCGAGGACCAACCATCAGAGGCCTCAAGTGAACCTCCAGAGCCTACCATCCGAGCTCTGGGTCACCACTGCCTACAGGCGCTATAGGCACAAATGTAAAAAAATAAAAAATAAAAATACATTGTTTTGTTTCATACTGATAATATATATAAAAGAATAATACAAGAATATGAATATTGTACATTTTGCACATTCTAGAAATCTCGCGACCCCTCAGAAGATTTTCGCGACCCCTCGAGGGGTCGCGACCCCCAGTTTGAGAACCCCTGCCTCAGAACACGTGGAGGTCCTCACCAAGATACACTTCAAAGGCCACGTGAGGAGATCTACACCCGCATGCTCTGGAAGTGGGAGACTGCAAACTGGGAGGCACACAGAGCCCTACTGAGGAGGACGGACTGGGAGGACGTGCTTTGTGGCAACATTGCCCAGCAGGTGGGGCGGCTCACTTAGCTGCTCCACGCCCTACAGGTGCGCTGGGTCCCACACGCCACACGCAAAACAAAGCCATCGGACCAGCCCTTGTTTGGACCTGATTGTCGCGCTGCCTCTGACGCCAAGTATCGCGCCTGGCGTGCCTACAAGAGGCACCCAACGACACGGACCAGGCATTGTCACAGAGAGGCAGCCCAGCGAATGAGAAACACTCAGCAGTGGGCCTCAGAGCACTGGAAGGCAAACCTCAGGGGAAAGCTGCGGGGTGGCCAGGTGGCGACGAAGCGCTGGTGGAACCTTGTTAAGGAGCAGCAGGGCGAGTCAAAGGGAAACACTATCCCTTTTCTCCTGCGGGAGGATGGCAGCATGGCTCACACTGCTCAAGACAAAGCGAACCTCCTGGCCAGCCACTTTGCGGGAAAAATGTACAGCGCCGACCTTTAGAGATCACCACCGACACTGCCGGACATAATCAGTGAAAAACTAGTGTCAGTGAAAACTAGTGAAAGTTAAGTGAAAGATATTTTATTAAAAGTGGACGAAAAAGAAGCGGTGGGGCCGGACAACATCAGTCCCCGTCTGCTTCGCCAGTGTGTCAATGAGCTGGCGCGTCCACTCGCTTCACTTTTCAATCATTGCCTTCAGACCAGCACCTGGCCTAAGTCCTGGAAAACCAGTAATGAGGTTCCAGTTACCAAGAAGGGTGGAAAGTCTGAGTTAAAAAATTACCACCCTGTGTCCTTGCTTCCGGTGCTCAGCAAAGTGATGGAGACCTATCGTGGCCTCGAGAATCACGGAGCACCTCGAGAGGCACCACTTGCTCTGCACCAGGCAGTTTGGGTTTCGGCAGGGGAGGTC
>JACEEZ010014126.1:20000-52500 GCA_016584305.1 Chionoecetes opilio | reverse complement strand
CAACACTGAAACAGGGTAGATTGTACAGTAATGAAATAAACTACTGTGTATCATCTTCAGTGGCACATAAAAATCAGTAGTGATGCTATAATTCGTAATATATGGCGCCTGGCGACATCGGTGCAGGTGGCGAATAAAGTGTTATCTATGTTCGGTCAGTTTAGTTTAATTGCGTTGTGCGAATAAAAATAGCGAGATTAAAAACAAGAACAAAAACAGTGACATCAGAAATATTGGTGAATGTTCCAATGTCACTTAGGACTGACTTTATCACTCACCAGCCGACACATGCACGCACATGGGAGTATTGGCACACACATACACACACACACACACACACACACACACGACGACTTATGTGCACCAAATAAGCAAAGAGTACCTGACTTCAGAAAGGCCAATTATGCAGGATTAAGAAGACACCTGGTGGGGATTAACTCGGGTGGTTAGGAGGGGGGATGGTCAGGATGGATAAGTTAGTTAAGTTTATTTACATCTCTTACAGAAAACAACAACTTATTGTAACCTTACATAATACCTTAAGTTAAACTACATACTTATACTAATCTTACATCTATACATTTATAAGAGATGAGCGGGCAGCAGCCCGCCGCTGGAGTCACGAGCGACTTCCTGTGAGCGAGGCTCGTCACCTCGCTCCATGTTCCGCTGTGTAGTACGTGGTGCGCTCAGCGGGGGGGAGGAGCGCTGCGCACCACTACCAACAGCCGAGGCAGGTCCTCTAGTGCCCGCCGGAGCACCAGGGCTGCCCTATCCTCGTCGTCCTCTGGGCCGCCGATCTGCTGCCTCAGCTGAGCCGTGGCTGGGCAGGACAGCAGGTAGTGCCTTAGTGGGTGTCGGGCGAGGTGGCCACAGTGGTCACACTGCCGACTCTCAAAATCGTCCCTCAGCTCCTCCAGGGTGCGATAGCCAAGCCGGAGTCGGTGTAGCTTGACCTCGTCTGCCCTGGAAAGCTGGCGGGCGGGAAGCAGTGGGCGGTAGGCGGTGGCTTTGGCATACCAGGCCGCCTGCCGCGATGACGCCTCCATCTCCCGGTGTTGCTGCTCGGTGCTGTTGGCGGCAGCACGTCTGGCCATCGTCTTGCCCTGCTGTATGCTGGGCAGAACGACGGCGGTGACTGTAGGCCACCTGGTGACTGCGCGGGCCGCCTCATCAGCAGCCTCGTTCCCCCGCAGCCCCACGTGGCTGGGCACCCAGTTGAGCCGCACGTGACGCCCCTGCGCGGCGATTCTTTGGGCGAGGCCCAGGATAGTGGTGGTGAGCCGCACGTTGTCCGTTGGTGGGCTCAGCTGCTGCAGGACCTGTAAGGCAGACCTGGAGTCGGAGTGGACGACCACCATCTCCTCCCGACGGTGGTGGGCGTGCTCCAGGGCGTGCTGGATTGCCACCAGCTCCGTCTGCAGAGTGGAGCAGTGGTCGGGCGTCCTCCAGGACAGCACCTCCTGCCCTGTGACCACCGCCGCGCCCGTCGTGCCTCTCTCAGGGTCAACTGAGCCGTCCGTGTAGTAGACGGCGCTGCCTGGGACGTTGGCCTTTGCAATCCCCCTCAGTGCGTGCTGCCGCAGCTCCACCCGGGTGCACAGCCAAAGCCGTCTGTATGTAAAAGCCTGCGCCTGGGAGAGCGAGATGGACGTGACGTCAGTAGCAGAGTCTGCTATGCGAGTCAGTAGGAGCCGAGCTTTCTGCGTGTGAGGATGTACGGGCGGTACGGCTCTCATTGCACCCACCTTTCACCCACTGTTAACTCTTCGCCATTTAATATTTTGCTCAAAAACATTTTACATGGAGAATATGAATAGAAGCGGAATTTAATTCGCTTTCCATTGATATATTTCGTTTACTGATAAATGAATTGGCAGCATGCATAAATTAGCGTTAGCTAAATACATAACATCATGAAATCGGGTAATTTCCTATCTAATATATGTTTATCAGTATAAAAGATATACTGTTATCTTTGGAAATGTTTGTTCTATAATACTATCAAATAAAAAAACCGTAAAACACACTAAAGAAATGCCATTATGAGACTCAAGAAATATGCATGAACTTAAACTCTTCGCCATTTAATATTTTGCTCGAAAATATTTTACATGGAGAATATCAATAAAAGCTTAATTTAATTAGCTTTCCATTTATATATTTTGTTTTCTGATAAATGAATTAGAACCATACATACATTAGCGTTAACTAAATAAATAACATCATCAATCGGGAAAATTTACCCGATTTCATGATCCTTTTAGTTAGTTAACGCTAATTTATGTATGGTTCTAATTCATTTATCAGAAAACGAAATATAGCAATGGAAAGCTAATTAAATTCCACTTCTATTGATATTATCCATGTAAAATGTTTTTGAGCAAAATATTAAATGGCGAAGAGTTAAAGTTCATGCATATTTCTTGAGAGTCTCATAATGGCATTTCTTTAGTCTGTTTTACGGTTTTTTATTTGATAATATTATAGAATAAACATTTCCGAAGATAACAATATATCTTTTATACTGATAAACATATAATTAGGTAGGAAATTACCCGATTTCATGATGTTATGTATTTAGTTAACGCTAATTTATGCATGCTGCTAATTCATTTATCAGAAAACAAAATATAGCAATGGAAAGCTAACTAAATTCCGCTTCTATTGATGTTCTCCATGTAAAATGTTTTCGAGAAAAATATTAAATGGTGAAGAGTTTAAGTTCATGCATATTTCTTGAGAGTCTCATAATGGCATTTCTTTAGTGTGTTTTACGGGTTTTTATTTGATAATATTATAGAACAAACATTTCCGAAGATAACAATATATCTTTTATACTGATAAACATATAATTAGGTAGGTAAACTTGTCATCTCGGTGGCCTCGTACAGACTCAGTCCGTGACGTCATAAATCTCAGGCGCAGGCCTTTATAGATTGAGACGGCCTTGGCACAGCGCCTTACTGGCCGGTAGGGCGGTGATGACGACGTCAGGATGGAGAAGGAGTGGTCCGAGGTCAGTATGGAGACAGGTGTTAGTGAGGTCGGGGCGGATGAGGATTATACATTATTTGTAAGGAATCTGATTGCACGACAGAAAAAGAATATTTCTTATAGGCGATAAGATCAAGGAAAAACGATCCGAAATGGATGAACACGAATTTAAAACACAACATTGGAGTAAAAAGAAACATGTACTTAAGGCTCAAGGCTGGACCGGAGAGCAAAAAACAGTATAACGTGATGGCGAGGACAGTGAATAGATTAACAAGAGTAGCTAAGAACAATTATGAGATTAAGGTCGCTGGACAGGCAAAGAACGACCCTAAGGTATTTTTTCAGGTTTATAAAACAAAGACTAGGGAAATAGTGGGACCATTAAAAAATGAGCAGGGAAAGATTGTAAGCACGGCAGAGGATGTGTGTAAAATTTTAAATTATTATTTCTTAAGTGTTTTTACTGAGGAGGATAAACAGACGGTACCTGATAGTGAACAGATGTTTAAAGGAAGCGATGATGAGAAACCAAATATATTGTGATAACCAGGGAAATGGTAGAAAAAGGTTAAGACAGAATGAAGAATTTTAAGTCACCAGGACCAGATGAAGTTTATCCCAGGGTATCAAAATAATGCACAGAGGTTGTTAGTGCTGCGTTAGTGCATATTTTTAGAAAGTCGGTTGATATAGGGGAAGTTCCGTTAATGTGGAGGAAGGGAGACGTAGTTCCCATAATTAAGAAGGGAGATGAGCTTCTAGAAAAGCATAGTTTGGTAAATGATTCACAACATGGGTTCCCCAAAGGTAAATCATATCTCACTAATTTATTGAGTTTTTATAGGAAAGTTTATGAAACAGCAGATAAATGATTAGGATTATGATATAGTATACCTGGACTTCAGTAAGGCATTCGACAAGGTGCCACACGGTAGACTCTTAAATAAGGTTAAGGCTCATGGAATAGATGCGAAGGTTCTTCGTTGGATCAGAGCTTGGCTAAGTGATAGGCAACGAAGGGCTACAATTTTTGGTTCTAAATTTGAATGGGGGCAGGTAACGAGTGAGGTTCCACAAGGGTCTGTTTTGGGTCCAATACTATTTTTTATTTACATCAACGACTTAAATAGTGAGATTAGTAGTGATATCAGCAAGTTTGCGGATGATACTAAGATAGGTAGGATTATAAGATCACAGTCTGATGTAAATATAATGCAAGGAGATTTAGATAAATTAATTGAGTGGGTAGATAGATGGGAAATGGAATTTAATATTGATAAGTGCAGCGTAATGAATGTTGGTAGAAAAAATCCTGGTAATAGGTAGACCATACGCAATGTATCGCTGAAAAGATCAGAAGGTGAGAAAGATCTGGGAGTGCGGGTAGCCGCAGATCTCCGTCCTAGGAATTAATGTATTGAGGCTAGAAATCGTGCTAACACGGTGTTAGGATTCATTACCAAGAATATTAAAAATAGAAGTGCTGAGGTTATTCTAAAGCTTTATTTGGCACTATAGTCAGACCTCACCTTGACTATGCAGTTCAGTTTTGGTCTCCATATTACAGGATGGATATAGCCTTGTTAGAAACAGTCCAGAGAAAGATGACCAAAATGATTCATGGGATGCGTAACTTTAGTTATAAGAGGAGATTGAAGCTATTAAATTTGCACTCACTCGAGAGGCGTAGAGGAAGGGGCGATCTGATAGAAGTTTTTAAATGGTTAAAGAGATACAATAAAGGCGATGTAAGCTTTTTTTTACGGCTAGTAAGCAGAGTAGAACAATAAGTAACGGATTCAAGCTGGAAAAGCGTAGATTTAAAAAGGAAATAGGGAGAAACTGGTTCACAAATAGGGTGGTGAATGATTGGAATGGACTCAGTCGTCAAGTGCTCAATGCGGAGTCTATATAGGGGTCTTTAAAAGGAGTCTGGATAAATTCATGGATAGGGATGACAGGTGAATGTAGGTAGAGTTAAGTAACAGGAACTACCTCGTGTAGATCTCACGGCCTCTTGTAGCTTCCTTATTTTCTTATGTTCTTATGTTCTAGATGACAAGTGACACACTGTTCAGGTTTAATATATTGCCACCCCTCCTTATCCTCTCTTAAGCCTCCACCCCATCCCTTCACTGCCATGACCAGGAGGTGAGATACAGTATTGGCTCTTTGCGAGGATGGGGGAAGGGAAGGGTAATGTGATGGGGAACGGTTAAGGTTCGGAAAAAACAAACGAAATACTAAATTCATTCCTTCCGAGCACTGAAGATGGAAGCATCTCCGAATGGTGACTAGTCTAAACTCTCTAGACAGTCTAGACTCTAGAGTCTAGGTCTACGTAGTCCAGACTTTAGAGTCAGACTCTACGTAGATGAAGGAGGAGGAGGAGAAAGAGGAGGAGGAAGAGGAGGAGAAAGAGGAGGAGGCGGAGGAGGGAGCAGCAGAAGAGCCTGGGGAGGTAATAGCCTGGTTTCCCTCATGAAGTGGCGGTGTAATGTGAAGCAAACTTTAGGGTATTGGTCCGCGCCGCGCCACCCGTATGATCCGACCCCGATGCACCGTGGCGGTAGACAGAGGGAAGACACAGGAAAGATAGGAAGGAAATAACAAGACAAGGATAAATAAAGCACTGCCTCACACTATATTTTAACACAGATTTTTGTTTACCATTAGACTGGTAGTACTGGCAGGACACGTTATTGAAAGGAGGAATGAATGTACGTGTCCTCTACTGATGCTGTGTGTGACGGAGGCCGCCCGTCACCCTGTACCGGAAGGAAAAGGAGAAAGACAAGGTGCGCCGCGTGAGGGATGTGCACTTGTGCAGGCATGGCGGGGTGATGCGGGCGGTAAGACGTGCTTATCTTTGGGGGAAGTTCAAGTGAGGGTGAATGAGTTCATTGGAGCGTCAAGGGAGCCACACACCTTCACCCCCCCCCCCCCCCAGCCAGGCCTTACTTGTGTCCTGGTGGGGCTTGTGTTCACCTTCGGGTGCCTTGGCCTCGTGCCTCCCTCTCCTGGCGGGTGAGGATGTCACCCAGCGTGCTGTGTTCCTCGTCGGGTGTCAGATGGAGGAATCGCTAAGCAGTGGAGGGAGAAGCCGCATCTTTGTGTCTCACCATCGAGGAGTCTCGCCGCGACACGCCTGGCTTTATTGTTAACTTTTATTGTGTTTAGTGAATCAAGCTGACTTCTTTACACCACGAGATGGACAGTTAATTAACAGCGATAAATATGTTCACACAAGAGGAGGGCTGCAAATAACGCCTGTAAGGAGGGAGGAAGGAGGGAGAGGGATAAAGAGTGAGGGCAGGGAAGAGGGTAAGGAGCATTGAGAAAAAGTTTTACGCGTTCCTGCAGCCGGCGGAGTGGAGTACGGCACAGCAGGAGTATTTATGTGTCTCTCTACTGAGGGTTGTCTTGACAAGGTTAATCCCACTAACCAGATCATTTATACTTGTTATCGAGGCGTCAATCGGTTTTCACACCAGTAACTTGACGACGCGGCGAGATAATATCTGTGTTGATTTTAACACGTCCTTTGATTTAACACTATGTGCAAAGAGTCTATATACAATTATCTCATATATACAAATCCACGTATATATTTAGTAGGAGATGCTGTTCTCTCGGTAGAGGCTGGAAGTGTACTTATATACACAAGCACGTATATTTAACACAAGATGTTACTCCCGCAAGGCCCTGGAGTGTACTAATATCTCCGTGGGCGGAGCGGGCAGCGGCCACAACAAATTACACGTGTCACCTTTAGGTAGGTGGCAGGTGGACCACCACAATTGGTGCAAATTTAATGGACGGCGGCCCATGACCGGTCGCTCCAAATTTAGGTGCTAATTATAAGGTGCAAATGCTTAATATTACTGGGAATGTTCAATTATTCTATCCCAGCACTTATCACTTACTCAAATTACCTTAATTATTACCCATTACCATTTTAATTATATATATACATCCCTACGCTCCCCTATAATGAGCGGACAATACGTCCCTCACAAGGGGGGGGGGGGGACAAACCACCACTCTAACAATTATGAGAGGGTGGTTGGTGGATAATTTCCACATTATCAATCTTTGGGTAGTACTGGTACCTCACACACCACACCCCCCATCCCCTTGCTCAAGAGGACAGTAACCGCCCGAGTTTCTCTGTAGAAAAATCCCCGGGAATGATCGGGGCCGGGGATCATAACGCAGGACCACAGTATGGTGCCGGGCGCCCTAACTAACTGAGCCGCCCAGACGATGTGTGTCAGGCCAAGCATAAAGTTGTCCATGGTCACAAGGCGACGCCTTGAGGAAAATGTCGCGTCAGAGGAAGCGAACGCCAGGGAAAGCGTCGTGTGGGTGCTGGTTCGTATTATCTGCTGCAGTTCACACCCGTAAACACGACACTGAGGAAATATGCCTTTGGTTGGCTGCTGTGGGTACTGGTAGTATACAGTAGTAGTGGTAGTAGTAGTAGTAGTAGTAGTTGTGGTCGTAGTTGTTGTGTATGTTGTGTAGGTATCACCCTATAGTCCATTTATCTCTGCTCCGCTCACCCCTTCACCCTGCCGCCTCCCTCTCACTACCGTGTTCTCAGGGTCCTCCAGTCACCCTGTCACGCTCCTGCTGCGCCATAACACTCCCGTCACCTTCATGTCTCCTTTTCTCAGGTCAAAACAGTCATGCATCTCAGGTCATGACCACAACAGGTCACATGCCCGGAACGACGGCAGCTTTTCGTTAATGCAGTCATTCACCGTAACACATTCCCGGCACACTTTTTTTATTTCCTTCCCAGTCCTCTTTATCCATCCTTCCTTTCTTCCCGTCCCTCATTTTGTCCTCCTGGTCCTACGGAAAGAAGACATTTAGGTATAAAAAATATAGAAAAGTCCATTTTGAAGCAACTACTGACATAATTCTGCACCAAAACCTTCTAGCCAATTGGCTGTTTGACACTTGTCTGAGCTTCCAAATGGTGCATCTCGGCCGCCGATTATCCTGCTGAGTTTTATTGTTGCTGCGAGGAGCTGGAGGAAGAGGCGGAGAGGGGCATTCAGGGGAGGTGGGGACGAGGGAGGGAGAGAGGGAGGGTGTGGATGAGAGATAATGGCAGGATGTGGGTGTTTGAAGCAGCGTAATCAGCAGTCAGTGTGCACGTGGCCAAGGAGGGAGGGAGGGAGGGAGAGGGAGGGAAGGGTCGGTGGCGTGGAAAATTGTTGTCGTGTGCGTCTCACGAGTCAACCCGGAGGCGTTGTAAAGTTTCTCCTCCTCCTCCTCTTCGATTTCGTCTTCCTGGAAACAGCACCCCAAAGAGATTTCATATTTATCAATCAAGGTATCTCTGATCAAACATTCTTATCCACCTCTCTCTCTCTCTCTCTCTCTCTCTCTCTCTCTCTCTCTCTCTCTCTCTCTCTCTCTCTCTCTCTCTCTCTCTCTCTCTCTCTCTCTCTCTCTCTCTCTCTCTCTCTCTCTCGTTACATGCACCGGTAAAAAGCGAGGCCAGCCAGCTCATTAATACAGGTAGGCAGTTTGATCCTCAGGTGGAGTGCAAGTATGTGTGTTTTATGAGGAGAGAGCGTGCTGTGGCGGAGGTGAGTGTGTGTGGCGGCGAGATTGGAGTGTGAGGAGGGAGTTATTACGTTAGTGGGAGTACAGCTTTTATTTCCCTCTTATTAATGTGTGGTAATTGCACTGCAGGCTTTTCCTTGCTCTAATGAACGTACGCTTCATATCTCTCTCTCTCTCTCTCTCTCTCTCCTCTCTCTCTCTCTCTCTCTCTCTCTTCTCTCTTCTCTCTCTCTCTCTCTCTCTCTCTCTCTCTCTCTCTCTCTCTCTCTCTCTCTCTCTCTCTCTCTCTCTCTCTCTCATTACAATCGGAAGGCACAAGACAATGCCACAATATATTACATTGGCATTGACACACGCTGGCGCTGGGAAGCAAATGTCACTTTTGAACACAACCAAGAAATGCACCGAAACCACACGAGACACCTGGACACAGGGCAGCCCAACGGCCCTTACCCCTGCGTGGGCTTCGGGCGGGGCCGCGTATTACCTGTAGGCGTTCAGGTGGGGCGGTAGTCCTAGTGACGTCTGACTTGGTGGTTTCCGGGCGATTTCATAACGTGACGCAGTTATTGGTTTGAGTTCAACCAGATCATCGGCTCATGAACAAAATGGGAATGAATTTTGGGGCATTAAAGTGATTGTGATATGAATATGTGAGCGGGCTGGGAGAGGTGGAGGGGGGGGGACTGAGCCCCCAATTACCTTCGTGGGGCAGGTTGGAAGGTGGGGTTAGATGGTGGAGGCGTTACAGTTTAGAAGCAATGAAGAACGGCTGGTATAAAGGGAATGAGTGACTTTGTGGCTGGTGTAGGGGTGACCTTATAACCTCGCGAGGCAATTACGGGTCACAAAGGTCACGAGGAAGGTGTTATTTGCAGGTGAGAGTGAGATTCATCAAACAGGAACCCGCCTTTGAACCCATATTTTCGCATGTTATTTCCCGTGGTCTCATTTCTTTCTATGTTTGTTACCGAGGCGAGTTTTGTTTGTTTTTCCGTTACTGGAATTTGTTACATGTTGCATATTCACGATGTCGTTCTTTGAATATTATTTTTCATCAATGGATATTTTTGTCTGTTTAATTCGATATGTTTTTGTGCACGCATATATTTTTCTTTACATTATTCATGTATTCATGGAATCAATGGAATATTTTATTCGTATTTTTCACAATATGCATTTACCACGTATGTTTTCCTGTTATTGAACCTCTATCTGTTTGTCTATCTTAATCTATCTACATTTGCTTTTCCATAGTTTCTTCTTTCCCTCCATTGTTTACCTCCAAAGACATCCCTCTCTCTCCCTGGACTTCCCTCCCTCCTCTTTCCTCACCGACGCTTCCTCACCTTTCTCACTCCCTCCACTTCCTGTCTTCGCTTCCCATTTTGACCATGTTGACTCTTTCTCTCATTCTTTCTTTTCTTTCTTCCATTCATTATTTTCTTTGTGAACGTATGTATTTGCTTCTCTCTCTCTATCTATCTATAATTTTGTTTCTCTCTTTTCGCTCTAATTTTTTCATTTATTCTTTTCTTTCTTCCTTTCCCTATTTTTGTAACATGTACTCATGTCTGTCTGTGTCTACTTTTTTTTTTTCTCTCTCTCTCTCTCTCTCTCTCTCTCTCTCTCTCTCTCTCTCTCTCTCTCTCTCTCTCTCTCTCTCTCTCTCTCTCTCTCTCTCTCTCTCTCTCTCTCTCTCTCTCTCTCTCTCTCTCTCTCTCTCTCTCTCTCTCTCTCTCTCTCTCTCCCTCCTTTTCATTCAACATATACGAGTATATTCACAAACTTCATATGCATTATTTTCTTATTCACTTTCTTTCTCTTCCGCCTTTTGCGGCTCATTTTGCACTTATATATTGTATTAAATATTGAGAGAGAGAGAGAGAGAGAGAGAGAGAGAGAGAGAGAGAGAGAGAGAGAAAAAAAAGACATTCGTAAATAGCACTAATCTCTCATCCGAGAAAGACAGACTGGAAATGAGAGAATCCATAAATCGAACACAAAGTAATGATTAACGTTTCCCCGAGTTGCATTTTTTTCCGTTCTAATTCTTTGTCAGTCTTTTTTTTTTTTTGCCGGGGGAATGAGGGGAAGAGTTACCAGTTTGGCTGACAACGAGTTGGCTGAGTGTCGAGTGCAGGGTGAAGAATGATGTTATTGTATGCACTGACGGGTGGCCAGGATGAGGCTGGAGGGCGGGAGAGCAACATGGGTGGAGGTGTAGAAGGAGGGAGAAGATGATGATGGTATGAGAGAGGTGAGAGAGAGAGAGAGAGGAGAGGAGAGACGGAGAGGGATGAGAGAGAGGAGAGAAGAGAGAGAGAAGAGAGAGAGAGAGAGAGAGAGAGGAGAGAGAGAGAGAGGAGAGAGAGAGAGGAGAGAGAGAGAGAGAGAGAAGAGAGAGAGAGAGAGAGAAGAGAGAGAGAGAGAGAGAGAGAGAGAGAGAGAGAGAGAATAAAAGGGAATCATGTACTTGACCTGAAATAAGAAAGTTGAACGAAGTGAATCCATGAAGAAGAAAGGATAAAAAGAGGAATAAGCAGAAATAGATTGACACAAGCCCTGCAGAGGGAAGGGAAGGATGAGAACAAAGAATGCTAAAGGATAAATGAAGCTTGAAAGAGAAAGGGAAGTGTATAGAAAGGAAGAGGAAGGAAGAGAAACAAGGAGATAGAGGAGGAGTGAAGTGAGGGTGTGGTTGGAATACTTCAACTTGCACAAACTGTGAGAGCTGTGCGTGAATGTTATAGATTTGCCTGGGGAGAAGGAGAGTAGGAAGAAGCGGATGGAGGATCAATGGGGAAGGAGGAAGGGGAAGACTGCACTTGAGGTACAAAGGGAATAGGTGAAAGGTGGAAGGGAAAGAAGAGGACTAGGAAAGGTGATGGATATTGAGGAGGGAATAAAGGAAGACAAGGAAAATTTATTTTGAAAACAAAAAGAAGCTTTTTTTGTTGAGTTTGTAATTTTGTTTTTATTAGCTTATTACTATTATCATTAATTATTATTGTTGTTAATATTATTAACATTATAATTACTATTTTCACTATTATTTAAATATGTTCTATTGTTATTGTTAAGCCACGACTCTGGGGGAGTGGGGTCTCAACGGGGGATGATGCTCCTGTTAGCGGCCCCCCAACCCGCTACGGTTCAATCCAATCGGTCGCTGACGTGGCATGACAACTAACCCCGGCACCCCTACCTGTAGGGTGCCAGGTTGGGCATCCCCAGGTACCGAGGTACTTACTTTGCACATTAACCGGGGCAGTGCCCCCTCGCGTCGGAGATACGGAGAGCTTGCCTCCCCAGGCTGGTAAACGCCCCGGCATTGCCGGGGGGGGCGACCCTTCCTGTCCCCCCCGAGGTCCCTGGCTTGCACAGTCCCCCGGGGGCATCCTTATTCGCCCGCCCTGTCATGCACTGTACGTATAATTAATACATCACCATCTGCTGCGTAGCCTCCTGGAGGACCTGTGGTACTCAAGGGGTCCTAAGATCCTGCTGCGTGTGTCTCGCCATGCCCCGGTGTCCCAGGGGGAACCCAGGGGACGCCTCAGAGGCCGGTGTCTAGCAGGGCGTCGTAGCAGCGTAGAGTTTCACCTCCGCCCCTAGCCCCGCCGCTTGTGTCTCACGCAATGCCGAGTGGTCCCCCGAGGGGCTTGAAGAGAAGCCACAGGGGCAGGTAGTGTTGCAGGACGTCGTGGCACCGTAGAGTTGCACGTACCTGCCCCCTGGGGCAAGGTGGAGCGCTCCTTGGTCGCCCCGTCGCGGCCCTGAGATCCCTGGGGGCCCCGGAGAAAAGCCACAGGGGCGGGCTGTGTTATAGGGACGTCGTGACATCGTATAGTTGCACTTACCCCGCCCCGTGGGCAATGCGGGGCGCTCCTTGGTCGCCCCGCCGTGGCCCCGTCATCTCAGGGGCCCAGGGGCAAAGCCACAGGGGCAGGTGCTTCTGCAGGACGTCGGGGCACCGTAGAGTTGAGTAGCACCTGCCCCGGGGGAACAAAGCGGAGCGGTGGACGTTGGGGCGTCGGGTAATGAAGGGCGCGGCGTGTGTTGGCGCGGCAGAGTGGATCTCAGCTACCTACCCGAGCGCCTGTGCCGCCCGGAGAGACCTGTAAGGAATACACGCGTAAACTCGCTCGCAGCACTTAGACAAATACACTAGTCTCGTATAAGAGGTCACCGTGACGCAGTAAGGCGTGTGCCCGCACCGGAGGATATATAGATTCTGATCCTCTCTCCTCTGTGTTCATGGAGAGGCCAGGCTTGTGGTGGTGGGTATAGGTCAAAGGTTATCTCAGTGCGACAGTTATGGAGTGAGGTGTGAGGTGACGGCGTGAGTTGATGGCTCCTTGACCGCGGGCAATTCTGTTGGCTCAGCACTCTTTACCCCTTTTTCCCCATCTCTCGTTCCTTCTTCTCCTCTCACTCTCTCTCACTCCTTCCTCCTACTCCTTCCTCCTACTCCTCCTCCTCGTGGACGCTCATCTGATGAATACCTTGTGTCAGCGAAACTGGAGGTGGCTTCCTTACTCACCCCCTCGCGGGCTGATAAGGATAACTTGTGTCAGCAAAACATTGTCGTCTCTCTCTCTCTCTACCCACTATCGTTATCAGTATTCTCTCTCCTCCCTTATTCTCTTCTTCTATTTCCTTATTTATCCTTCTCTCCCCTCCTATTCCTCGTTCCTCCGCGTTCCCAGCCATCACAGTTATTATAATTAGTATCATTGTTATTGTTATTGTTATTCTTATTTTTCTTATTGTACTTTATTATTATTAGATATTTTCTCCCCTCAAATGTTACAACCCCCACTCGTGCCGTAGCTCCCTCGCGGCTCATGACTTATACGTCTTGAAAATGAGACATGAAAAAGGAAAAAAACATGAGAGGAACAGGTGGTTCAGATGTGATAAAACTTTTATAACGTTTTTTGTAGTAGAGATGGCGTGAATGTGGAATTTCCGAATTTCCTTCCCTTCCCTCTCTTTTTTTTCTTTCTCTGGTGGTCGTTCGTCTTGAAGTGTTTTATGCAGGCGTGTACGTGACATGTGTACGTGTCGTGTGTGTAGGTGGTGTGTGTGTGTGTGTGTGTGTGTGTAGGTGGTGTGTGTGTGTGTGTGTGTGTGTGTGTGTGTGTGTGTGTGTGTGGTGTGTGTGTGTGTGTGTGTGTGTGTGTGTGTGTGTGTGTGTGTGTGTGTGTGTGTGTGTGTGTGTGTGTGTGTGTGTGTGTGTGTGTGTGTGTGTGTCTGAATCTCAAAGACAATGTGGTTGTGGTGGTGGTGGTGGTGGTGGCTGTAGTTTGTTTTTCGTATTTAAGTGGACCTGCCCTAAGTTAGTTGTGACCTGCGTGAGAAGGTGGAGACAAACGGTGGTGTTTGTAGGCTTTGCTGAGTGTGTGTCGTGAAAGTGGTTCAAAGAGCACACTGGATGGAGGAGTTCAGGATTTGTCTTCGTCTTTCAACTGACCTTCACTAACTCTCCATCTTTTCCTTCTCCTTCCTTCCATCCCTTCCTCCTTTCCTTCATTTTACCTTCCTCTTACCTTCCTTCTCTCTCTCCTTCCAAACGAGGATCTCAAGTCGTAACAAAACCTCTGCCAGTATCAGAAGGAAAATCTGTTATAAGGACATGACGTAAGGAGGAACAGAGGGACGGAGCGTAGTTTTTATAGCCAGATAAAGGGGCGAGTGAAAGCTGGACTGCCGCAATAATATGTCTTAAGGCAAATGATTACCACATGTAGGTAGTTTATCGAGAGAGAGAGAGAGAGAGAGAGAGAGAGAGAGAGAGAGAGAGAGAGAGAGAGAGAGAGAGAGAGAGAGAGAGAGAGAGAGAGAGAGAGAGAGAGAGAGAGAGAGAGAGAGAGATTTCTTTAGGGGATTTGCAGACAGATTTATGTTTCAAGAGAATTCTGTTATTGCCTCGAAATCCATCAGAGGAAGATCTGTGTATGGTGTGTGTTTTACCTGAAATACTTTACGTCCTGTGTAATACTTCATTTGGGGGGGGGGGGGGGGGGGGGGGGGAATGAGCCATTGACTACATTGTAAAAAAGGGTATGACAGAAATATATCATGAACGTGAACAACTGGAGAAATGGAAATGCCTGATTGGGCAGAGATGGTGAAAAGTATGAACTAAAGAAGTAAAAATATGAAAACCTAATTAATGTGCCACCAGAGGAAAGGAGAAATTGTGAAGAGAAAAATTGGTTACAAAAAACAAGGGAATGATAGATGAAGTGTAGAGTAGGACTGATAAACCAGGTGATTGCAAGTTCATGGTGAAGAAGAGAAGGCTGATTAGCTAGAGAGAGTGGGAATAAAGGTTGTAAAGTAAGATAAATGGTACTAGATAACGGGGAAGGGGAATAAAGGAAGATAAACTAGAGTGAAGGGGAAGAGAGGGTTGAGGTGAGAGTAGAGATGATGAACCACAGTGGAAATCTGGAAAAGTGGGATGTGGAAAAGATATATAAAAAATGGAGGACAAAGGTTTTTCAAATAAATGTGAACTTTTATCACATTTATGTATTGTATGGAAATATAGACATATCCAACTCATATATTGAAGGAAAGTGTAGACATAACCCATTTTTGTATATGAAAAAATACACATTTAACAATAAAAATTTAAAGAAAATATAGACATATCCCATTCTTATATCTTTTTAAGAATATAGACATATCCCATTTGTTTTTCTTAAGAAATATTGACATATCTCATTTCTGAATATTGAAACTATAGACATTTCGCATTTATATTTTTTTTCCAAAATACTTATGTAATATTATATATATATATATATATATATATATATATATACATTTATTATGTTGGAGCCTATAGCGCCTGTAGGCTTATAGAGATCTTGTGTTGGTTGATCTCGCCCGTTGGTGGCGCAGGCTGGGTTTTTATAGTGACATCTGTGGTCTTAGGTGAAGATCCCGTTTTCTCTGACGTTTGGATCTTCAGTTTTAGGCTCACACTGCCCTTGGAGTTTCTCCGTTGCACTCCCAGACGGAGAACAGGTTATAACAGCATGCGGGTTTCTTCAGTCACTCGACGATGGATTGGATAGTTGCTCCTTGGTGGGATGTGAATTCAGGACCTTCTGCTCCCCTACCAGGCTCTTGAAAGAGTTGCCCCAGGCAAGATTCGAACTCGGGACATTGAGGTCACCACTCCAAGACGCTAACCACTCGGCCACCGCCTCCCCAAACAATATATATATATATATATATATATATATAATATATATATATATATATATAATATTATATATATATATATATATATAGTTGATTTTCTAGTTTGATTCATCATGATGTTTCAGGGTGACAAGAGACACTCGGTATACTTGGGGTTGTTTATGTGCAACGTTTCGCCAAGGCACTTGGCATCATCAGGCTAAAAATAGTTAAAATTTGATATATTGTAATGCTAAAAAGCGAACATCTAAAAAATTAATTCTAAGAAACAATAAAATATTCCTATATTTTCTAAAATTACTAACTAATAAATAAAATATAATTTGTACTTAACGGACCTTGGTGTGTATGCTGTCTGAGTTGGTAGAGGACTGAATGAACATTAGTTTTGTGGGTGACATTTCAGCTTGTGTGGGGCGATCGAACCGAGAGTCGGGCAATCGAAACAGTGGTAGTCATTTGAGTATATGTAGTTGTTGTGAAATGACTTGGTTATTAAGATCAGGGGACAAATGCTTGATGTGTATAGCTTCTAATAATTTAGTGTCACTAGGGTAGTGTGCCTTGGATAGGATACTAAAGTCATTCATAGAAAAAGGGTGATCTAAATCATGTGAGTGTGAGCGGATTGCAGATTGCGAAGGTGAAGAAATGGGTCGACCAGTACGTGCGTAAAGGTGTTTCTTATTTTTTGAAAAAAATATAGACATCTCATTTATATATTCTTGAAAATTGTTGATATATCCCATTTTTGTAAAGGAGGAAAATTGAAGGTGTCCTGCGGCGAGGCGGCGTTGGCGCTGCTGCGTAATTCAGGGAACACGTCTGCTCTCTGGTGGGGAGACATGCATGGCTTTATGGCGTGCATCATGGAAGAGAAGGGCACATACACACACACACAAATACACACACACACGCACACACACACACGCGAACACACACACACACACACACACACACACACACACACACACACACACACACACACACACACACACACACACACACACCGCGATGATCAGGTTGATAACGTGCTGGTCTCCCATTCTGTGGGTAGGCAGTTCGAATCCTCGCGCTCCCGGGAATTTTTTTACTGACAAATTTGGGGGATTACTTTCCCCCTTGAGCACGAGGATGGGGGTGTGTGGTGTGTGAGGTCCCAACATTGCCCAAAGATTGGTAATAATGAGCTCCAAGCTCGCACTGACGGTGAAAACTGGCAATCGCGAGCCAGCTCGCGTGGACAAGACCATGGGTGAATAACACACACACACACACACACACACACACACACACACACACACACACACACACACACACACACACTCGCTCGCACGCACACACTTTAACGAGAGTGCGAGTAACATAAGAACTTTGTGAAATGTTGCTGCATGATAGATTTTATATATAAGTATCATTATCAATGTGTGTATTCATCTAGTTGTATTTTACAGGGCCTGAGCAACGCTCGTATGGCCCCGTCTCCATATCAACATTTATTTTATCATTCATCCTTAGTGCTTAGTGTTGGCCGAAGCCACCACCCCGGGAGGCGGGTTACAAACCCCCGGCTAACACTCGGTACCCATTCACTGCTGGGTGGACAGGGGCTCGGGTTTTAAGAAGACAGCCCGTCTGTCTTCGCCCAGCCCGGGGATCGAACTCGGGATTTCTCGGTTGTGAAGCGAGCGTGCTAACCCTTACACTACGGAGTTCCCCTGTGTGTGTGTGTGTGTGTGTGTGTAGGAAGAGGGGGAGGGGAAAAGAGAACAGATGAGTAAGGAGGGAAGATCAGGTAAGGGAGTGTGGGGGATAACAGCACACCTAAGTGGATTGTTTCCTGGCTGGCTGCCTCGAGTGACACACGCGCGGAGCTTCACACAATGACTTGTGGCTTTTCTCTCCTTGAGGCTTCACTTAAGTGTTTCGAAGCTCCACATAAGGCTTCATGGGGCTTCTCTTTAGAGATTCCTTACGTGGATTGAAGCAAGTATTATTTGTTTGTGTGTGTGTGTGTATGTATATATATATATATATATATATATATAATATATATATATATATATATATATATATATATATATTATATATATATATATATATAATATATATATATTATATATATATATATATGTGTGTGTGTGTGTGTGTGTGTGTGTGTGTGTGTGTTCTGTAAGACTTCGTAATCTGTTATTTTTTCGCATGAAAATACAAAAATAAATATAAGGCAAAAAATCGCGCGTCTTGATCAAATCGTGGTGTTTTTTGTACCTTTGGTTGTTGCGGTGTGTGAGTGACTGGTTTGTGGTCACCTCAGTCCGCCTCGTCCAATCAGCAGCCCAAGTTCCTCTCAGCCCCGCCCAGTCCCCCCCCCTCCCCCGTCCATCATAAGGGTGACACACAAGGCTGTGACACCTCAGGATTAGGAATTTCTTGGGGTGCTCACACACAAACACACACACTACTAGAAAATTGTTATAAGTGTGTGTGCACGTGCCACAATATGAAGGAGAAAGTAGGTTGATGGAGGCTCATTGATAATAACCCTCAATAATAATCATGATACGGCGAAAAATATCATCACTTTTTATTCCCCTCGGGTTCTGTGTCTAAATTTATAGAACAAAATATGAGTGACAGTTCCTTTAATGTCGAGAAATATTTAATAATCGCATCGTGGTTCCGGTGGTTCATGTTGGCGCGCAGGGCGTGGCGCCACCTTATAGTCTAGTAAAATTAGGGTTGCACCCGGAAAAAAATATTATAGTAATGAATTTGGTATCAAAAAAAGCGCAATTATATGTAGATTAACATATCCAAAATCCTCTCAAAGTGCGTTTGGGAAAATATGTTTACAGCTAGTTAAGTAACAGGGGGTATTTTGCAAAATTTGGTCAACTTTTGTACAATTTTAAGATTATTACTGACAGAAAAATAACTAGAATTCTGTATTTCCTTTCGTTTTTATTTGATATAACTTTGCATACATCACAAAAAATGTATGAAAATTAATATTATAAATTATAAATTTATCGTTGATGACGTCATTGATGACGTCACTAGCTTTTCCTCTGAAATCTATATACAATGATTGCTGGAATTTCTTGCTCTTCACAATTAAGTAAACTTACAGTTTTACACTTAAGAACATTTTGATTGCAGTGTACGTTTTTACCTGCTAAAATAAAATACGTTATGACTATTTTGCTTGAAGATGTTTTTTTGTAGCTGAAAGTCAATTTCATTCATATCAAGATTTTTGTACTTCTCAGTCATGGTTGAGGAAGACTTCGATCCTGAAAAGTGTGTGATATGCCTCAAAAGCTTCCTTACATCAAAAAAAGTTGTGGTGGGTTCAAAAGGACTGAATACTATGCTACATTACTGCAAACTTCGTGAACGCCCGGACCTGGAGTCTTATATTTCTAAGTGCATAGAACAAATGTAGAGGTGTTGGTCCATAAAGATTGTCGCCGCAATTTCACTGACATGAAACGAAAAGTCACCTTCCGCGCTGACGAAGCGTCATTCTCAAATGCTCCTAACAAGAGACTCAGATCAAGCATGGAGCCATTTTCTTGGAAAGATCATTGTTTTTTATGTGGACAGGCAGCTAAAAAGGACGAGAAGCATCCTGATCGAGGCCATGTTTATCAAGTAACACTTATTGGATTTCGACAAAGAATTCTTCACAAGTGTGACCAAAGAAATGACAACTGGAGCCATGAAGTCTACACAAGGATTGCAACAAGTAATTATTTAGTCGCTGACGATGCAATATACCACAAAGAATGTTTTTCTCGCTTTGTTTCAAACTGGCCATCTCCAGATGCTCCACCAAGCAGAAGGGGCCGACCAAAAGACGAAAGTATGCAAAAATGTTTCGAAGTTCTTTGTATTTGGCTAGAATGAGAATCAGATGGGGAACTGTATAGTCTACAAGAATTGCATGATAAAATGAGAGAACTGGCGGATGGGGAAGAAGTAAACAGGGAAAAGCGGTTGACACAAAAACTAGAGGATAAATATAAGGACTCTTTGGTGTTTGCAGAAGTCAATGGGCGTTCCAATATTGTTTGTTTTCGAAATATGGCAGAATATACCATAAACAACAAATTGTATGAGTCAAGAAGAGAAGATAGTAGTGAAGAAGCTCATCGCATCATAAAAACAGCAGCAAAATTGATAATGGCTGAGATTCGAGAACATGAGTATAGCACAGCTGTTTATCCTTCACAGAAGGATATTCTTTCACAATGAATGGTGCCAGCAGGCTTGAAGTTGCTACTGGAGGTTCTAGTGAAAGATGAACTCAAGCAGCAAAGTATCGGTCAAGCCATTACGTATGCTGCAAGACCAAGATCCTTTATTCCTCCAATGTTATTTGGTCTTGCTGTCGAAGCTGACCATGTCTTCAGGTCACGGTGGTTGATCGATGAACTAAATCAACTTGGTTTTAGTTTAAGTTACAGCGAAGTAACGCGATTCAAGAAATCAGCAGTAATAGAGGAGGGTGCTTCAACAATCCTCCATTCTATTCCTTGTGGTACTTTCACGCAGTTTGTGGGAGATAATGTGGACCACAACAACTGCACATTGGACGGCAAGAGGACATTTCATGGTATGGGAATACTGGCAGCGTCAACAAATAAGGATGGAATCCAAACTCAAACTCCCTATCAAGAGACATCCACTCACACAAAGTAAAGCCATCACTCAAAACAAAGTTGTCAAGATTGTTCCATATCTTGCCTCAAACGAATCTGCTTTCTCCAAGATTGTGTTGAAGTCATCTTGTTTCAAACGAATCTGCTTTCTCCAAGATTGTGTTGAAGTCTGTGAGTAAAGTAGAAACACCCGAAGTTGTTAAATTTGGGCACAATATCGATCTTCTTTGGCAAACTGTCCAGGTGTTCCCAACAGAGACAAGACCTAACAGGTCAGGATTCATGCAAACTTATAGCGATGATGAGCATCCTGGAAAATGTGTAATCACCCTTTTGCCAATAATCAACCTGAAACCATCTGATGAAACATGTCTGTATTCAACGCTTCTATTTGTCACTGAATTATGCAACCGTCATGGTATGGGAACTCCTTGTATTACATTCGATCACCCACTTTGGATCAAGGCAGTCGAAATAATAACCGACAAGTCACTCTGTATCTTGTGCCGACTAGGAGGTTTTCATACTCTAATGAGTTTCCTCGGTAGCATTGGGACACTAATGAAAGGTTCCGGATTGACTGAATGCTTGCAAACAATCTATGGAGAAAATGCCGTGACATTTTCGAGATTCTGGAGTCAGAGTGCAATTTGTTTGTTGATGTTTAGGTTTATCAACATGATATGATACTTATTCTATCACTTTTGTGTTTAGTTTTTTAATATAAAGACAAACTTCGTTAATTTTTTTTGGTTTCAAAACAGTGTGGAATTTAGAAGCTTTCGCTTTCATCATCAATGACGTCATCAATAGGTATGAAAACTTTACAAACCATATTTGAAATCAATTAGATCTAATGTATGTAAAGTTTCGTCTTAAAAAGCTAAAGAATTTAGGAGTTATAATGATTTTTCAGCCTGGTTTTATTCTGAAATTTGTGTAAGTTAGGGCAATTTTGACAAAATACCCCCTGTTACTTAACTAGCTGAAAAACTATTTCCCCAAACGCACTTTGAGAGGATTTTGGATATGTTAATCTACATAAAATTGCGCTTCTTTTGATACCAAATTCATTAGTATAATACTTTTTTCCGGGTTTAATCATTATAAGGCCTATTTTTACTAGACTTATTGCATCGCCTATCCAGGGGCCAGATGCTGAGAGCGAGCTAGGGCGCCTGTGGTAAGGCAAACTGCCCTCCCACCGCTATGTTCAGACGAGAATGCCGCCTTAGTGGCACAGCTAAAAGCGCTGAAAACTAAGGCATGGTCTGACCATGCCTTAGTGAGCTGCTGTTGGCCTTTGACAGACATTAATCTTCTGTTTAGAAGGCAAATACAGCCTTGTTTCAGTTCCTACAACGTAACAATTGGTGTTTACGTAATAATAGTGTTGCAAGGTATGTATGAATCGATCGTGGAAGACTAAATGTGGCACTAGGGTGTTAAATGCTGGCGATATAAATGTTGTGTGTTGTGTGTGGTTGGGCGGTCGGCGGGCGAAGCGACTGCATGGGTGTGCGTGCCCAGACAAGTGTCACCGAAGGTGCTCCGCTAGCACTAAAATGTTGTACTATTACACGGTATTATCATACTACCAGATGATATTTAGGACAACTGAACATACCATCATCTTCACAAGACATTAGTGCATATCATGAATGTATAATAATTACAGTAAACTATACCTATAATCAGATAATGAGAGCAAAATGAAATCGTGTATAAACATTTTTTTCTTGCACCTTTTTTTATTCAACTTCTTCTTATTCATGTAATTTTGCTTGCATTAAATTTTCACTCACAGTCTCGGAATCAGCACAGTTTTCCAATTATCATGGTATGTGGCACGTCCCATTGCAAAAATATGTAGGTGGTCAAAACCTGCGATGAACCTCAAACTTGTGACAAAACAGATTTTTGGCCGGGCGCGGGGCGAACGTTGCATCCCTGCCTTAGTACTTGGTGTGTGGGAGGGAGGAACAAAAATTCTTGTCTCACCTGAGAAGTGTTCAAGCCTTGTGATTGGTCGAAGCTGCCTAAACAGCGCTCAGACAGGCAGCGTGATTGGCTAGTAGGATTCTCGGACTCCGCCCACGCCTTGGGCGTTGGAGGTGTAAGGCAGGGCAAAAGCGCCTGAAATATCGACTGTACATAGGCCTGAGCCGGTGCCTTAGCCGGGCCGTTACAAAAGCGCCTGAAGACGGGTAAGGCGCTCTTTTCACCTTACCTCTAAGGCACTTCTCAGCATCTCCCCCCAGGCTGTTACCGGTGGTGGCTCTGACGGGGACTTCCAAGGCACGCGGGAACAATCACTCCATGATTTTCTTTTTTTTCTTTTGTTTACTTTCCGTAATTCGTTATTGTATTTATGGAAGTGCCACAAGGAAACACCTCTATTGGATTCCTTAGGTTGTTTTTTATGAATACTTTCCTCCTTATTTTTTGTTCTCTTAATTTTTCTCATATTCCACCTCCTCCTCCAACATCCTCTCCTTCCTATTCCTGCTTCTCTTTCATTTCTTATCATCATCATCATCATTAAAAAAAATATTTTACCACTCCTTTTCATTCCATCCTGATCTCCCTTTCTTCTCCCTCCAATCCTCCCTTCACCTCACACCCTATCGCTGTCACTCGCGGTCTCCCTTTCCTCCCATATTTCCCCTCCCTCCCTCCCTCTCTTCTCCCCTCTTTGCACACTCCCCGCATCCAGAAAGGCAAGTTTGGTAATGCTCAGTGTACGTGACCAGATCGGTGAGGGACGAGGCTGGCTTGAGGGCTCGAGGAGTGGGAGTGAGTGGGTGGTGGTGAGGGGAGTGGCTAAGGGGGGGTCTGGGTGGTGGGAGTGAGGAGGTGGTGGTGGTGGTGGCTAAGGGGTGGGGGGCGAGGGTCTGGGTGGTGGGGGCGGGGGTAAAGGCAAGATATGTTGAGAGAGGAAGGTTTATTGGTGGTGGGTGGGAAGGTGTGTGTGTGTGTGTGTGTGTGTGTGTGTGTGTGTGTGTGTGGTGTGTGTGTTGTGTGTGTGGTGTGTTGTGTGTTCCTGAGTAAGTGATGAAAAAAAAGGTAGAGAAATCTAACCAAACTGAAGCATAAGCCAATATTAATGGAATATAGTGAACTTGCAACATACGACAAAAAACATAGGCAGTAACATGGCAGTAAATTGAAAGCAAACTAGATATCAAACAAGGTGAAAAATGCCACTACTTTACGCGGCGCGGGATCCTTGCTCGTGACATTCCAGGTATCGGAGGAAGACTCGTTAGTATAGACACGGGTGTTAACGACGCGCTATCGACACACACACTTAACACACATCACAGAAAACACGGCCATTTTTATGCTAAGTTCCCCCTGGAAAGTTTTACTGTTTTCCTGGCGACGGTGGGGGAGGAGAGAGAGAGAGAGAGAGAGAGAGAGAGAGAGAGAGAGAGAGGAGAGAGAGAGAGAAGAGAGATAAGAGAGAGAGAGAGGAGAGAGAGAGAAGAGAGAGAGAGAGAGAGAGAGAGAGAGAGAGAGAGAGAGAGTAATGATTAAAATTCCAAACGGTCTATTTCATGTCAACATTTTTTCTCGTTTCGTATAAAATCGATAGTAATCGATTTTTATTTCTCTTAATTTGGTTTCTTATTCATTCCTAATATTTTTCATTGTTTTTCATCTTGTATTCGCACCCCTTTCTCTCTTTCATCATCATCTCTTTCCTATTTATCGCCCGATCTTTTTATGTATTCCACTGACTTTTTATCCTTCCTCATCCCCCTTTTCTTCCTCTTCTTCTACCTTCATCTTGAACATCTCTTTCTCCTCATACTCCTCTTCCTCCTCCGACCCTCGTTTCCTCCAAACTAATGGAGAGAGGGAGATACATGCAGAGGGGAAGGAAGAGTGTATCAATGAGGAGGAGGAGGAAGGAGGAGGAGGAGGAGGAGGAATAGGCGTTGGGACATGAAGGAAGAGAAGTGAAGGAGCCTTAATGGACGCACCTTCAACGGTACTCACGCCTCTTCCTGACACTTTAATGTTCCTTTTCCAGGTATTTTTTTCTTCGATTTTTTGCATTTTTATGTAGATTTACGATGATATTCCTCACCACCACCACCATCGCTGCGAACGTTATCACCACCACCATCGCTGCTAACGTTACCACCACCACCACCATGGTGCACAACCACCATACCATATAGACATTGTACTATATGGAAAACTAATGGTGTAGGGAAGAGGGGAAACTATGCATAAAATGCACCTTTAGGGGTGCAGGTTTTGCACCTTTATAGGTGCAACTTTTGCACCTTTTGGAGGGGTGCACTTTTGCACCCATATAGGTGCAGCAAATGCACCTTTAGTGGTGCAACCTTGCACCTTTAAAGGTGCAAAACTATGTCACATATCTCGCACCTTTAAGGGTGCAAGGTTGTACCTTTAACACTAGGGTGCAAACTTTTTGCACCTTTTGGAATTTGGAACTTTGGGTGCAATTTTTGCACATATGGTGCAAAAAAAATGCACCTTTGGGGTGCAGGTTTTTGCACCTTTATAGGTGCAACTTTTAAACCTTTTAGAGGGATGCACTTTTGCACCCATATGTGTGCAACAAATGCACCTTTAGGGTGCAACTTTGCACATTTAAAGGTGCAACATTATATCCCACTTTTGCACCTTTAAAGGTGGCAAAAAGCTCACGCCACACGCTCAAAACTGCAGCTATTGCACCTTCTGGAGGAGTGCAACATTAACACCTATTATACAAATAGGGTGCAATTATGCCAGCCCCTCCTGAAGGTGCAAAAACTGCACCTCTGCACATCCTCCAGAATGCAATTATAGTTATTTGTCCTTTATGGATCTTTTAAAGGAAAATTCCCGATATCATATTTTTTTGATGGCAAGTTGGATGTAACTTTCTATCGAAAATTATGAATATCCTGAATTCCTCCTTTTATAAGATCCGTAAAGAAACAGAAAATTGCATTCTTGAAGGTGAGGTGTTGCTGCAAGAGGGTTATGTACAATAACAGCTCTCCGATGCCCAAAATTAAATGTAAGAAGTTTCCTGCCAATAAGATAATTTCTCAAAATTCCAGCAGGATCTAATAAACAAGCATTCATGTAAGTCTATTTTTTCTTTCTGTAAAAACGAAAAATATGCATGAAAGGAAAAATTAACAGGATTAAATATTGATAAGATATCATAATGATTATAGAAATACAATCCTTATTAAGTTGAAACAACTTAATTAGAAAAAAAATACAATGTTAGATTAATGTTGTAATGTTTAAGGGTAGGATGATGACCATCTACTTTGTTGGCGTTTGTCCTTGTCATGATAAATATCAGGGGGTGGAAAAATATTTTCCGATACCTTATCTTTGCAAACTGACTCAATTACGTTTATTTTTATTTTTAAATATCTTTAACACCCAATCTATGAAAATTGAGCCATGATATTTTTCATATATGGACTTCGTTTTTTTTATGCAAATGATAAATCAGTAATCGTCTATATTGTGCTTTGCAGCATTTAAGACTGAGATTAGCCAAACGCGACAGTTTTGCCTTGCACCTAAACCCTATGCCATTATTGCAATAGCCTGTGAGTGATTAAGTGGATTATTTTACGCGGGAAAGCAATTGGAAAGGATTGGGCCGGCTATAATAGTTGTTGCAGTAAAAGTAGAAATATTGTGTACATATCCATCATACAGGTATCAAAATATACTGCAAAACCACTGTTCGTATAAGTGAGTTAAGTGGCAACATCTTGTGAGAAAGAAATATATAATTGAAGCTCTTTTTTACTCACAAACGCATTAGTTAGGAAGGGAGTACAATTAAATGTCAATAAAAAAATAGTTGCAAAGTTTGACATCTTGATGAAAAGCTTTTGGATTCCTATGCAATGTTTTAAGAAAGACAAAAAGAAAAAATCTTTTGGATTAGTTTTGCATTAACAAACCTAACATCTGGAAAATTCAAACCTAATATTTTTTTTTGAAAACCTGGAAAAGAGAAAAAGACATTCACGTGGAAAGTAAGACAGACACAATAAAATAATGCAGTGGCCATGGGATAATGATGGCTATTCACATATCAATGCCTGGCCCAGAATGCCATGACTAATTCTATTTATTACTTCTTACAAGAATGCCAGTAGCTAATATTGTAGTATATTTACATGCGTAATATGCTCCATACCTTATTTCCAACTTATGTGCATATCCTACCCTTCACAATTCTGTTTGTACAGTAAACATTAATATTATAACTTGCTGTACAACAGGTTGTGTAAGCTAGGCTATGCACATAAGTAGAAATGATAGTCCAGAATAGGTATAAATAAGACAAACTAGAAGCCGCTATAACCTACCACATGTGAATATCATTGTACTGTTTGCATAGAATGACAAAAAAAATATAAAATCTAGTTAACTATCTCAATAGTTTCTGTGAGAAAGAAACCTGAAAGTTAATGTGGGCCAAAATATGCTGATTGTATTTGGATGAAAGTGAAATACTTAATTTGCAAGGCAATGTATAGTTTCAGAGATAAAGGGAGAAACATGGTCCAAAATAATATCTAATTAAACAGATGATATGGAAGACAACCTTGTGCAAACAAGGGAGCATGGGAGGGTAGATAATAGAGAGAACACAACAAGGAAGGGATGTAGCTTCAGCTAAATGTTGAAAGTGCAGTGAGGCAGTAAAAAAAGGCACTCAAGAATAGCAAAACAAAACTAAATAACACTGTCCTGCAGAGGTTTTAAAGGAACCTATATCAACATAATTAGATTAGACCAAACCTGTTTCTTGTTGTTCCCTCAGTTCAATCTCTTCTGGTCTCCTCAGCCTGATGTTCATGTTGTTGTAGATGTTGTAAAGAGCATAGATTTCCAAAAAATTGTACAGCTTCAATGGTCTCGCAAGCCTAGTTTCTCCATGAAGAACATGAAAACTGTGTTTTTGTTGACCAATATAGCGTCCCTTCACACTGCTGTCTTGTGCCCACTGGAATGACATGTATACATTAACAATAAAAAAAGTTAAGCCTAGCATTATGTCACAGAGCAGATTGAGTGTGTGGCCTAAAACACAGGGGAAAACAAACCCACTGACATGCTAGTCACCAAACAGTATGCAATAGCAAATGAATGACAAATAAACATAAAATATACAAAATATATTATACTTTTGAAAACATGGAGCTAAACTCCACAATAACCATGGAATCTAAACTTAGTGTCGCATCGCAGAAACTAGAGACTAATAACACTATACACTAACTATAACAACCGGTATCCATTCACTGCTGGGTGGACAAGGGCTCGGGTTTTAAGAAGACCGCCCATCTCTTTTCGCTTCACCCGGGGATCGAACCCAGGAATTCTCGTTTGTGAAGCGAGCGTGCTAGCCACTACACTACGGAGTACCCTTAAGGAGTGTGTGTGTGTGTGTGTTTGTGTGTGTGTGTGTGTTTGTGTGTGTGTGTGTGTGATGTGTGTGTGTGTGTGTGTGTGTGTGTGTGTGTGTGTGTGTGTGTGTGTGTGTGTGTGTGTGTGTGTGTGTGTGTGTGTGTGCACGCTATAAATATCACATAAAAATTACAAAAATTTGTAGGGACAAAATTTTAGTTTTTCTTCCTTTCCTTATCTCTCTGTATATGTATGGCTCTCTCTCTCTCTCTCTCTCTCTCTCTCTCTCTCCTCTCTCTCCTCTCTCTCTCTCTCTCTCTCTCTCTCTCTCTTTTCTCTCTCTCTCTCTCTCTCTCTTTTCTCTTCTCTCTCTCTCTCTCTCTCTGGTATATAGGAACTACCTCGTGTAGGCCTCACGGCCTCTTATAGCTTCCATATTTTCTTATGTTCTTATGTTCTGTTATTATCTCCCCCATTCTCTTTTTTCCTCTCTCTCTCACTCTCATCCTCTCTCATTATGTCTTCTCTCATCCATCCTCTCTCCCATTTTCCCTCTTCCCATTCTCTCTCTTTATTCTCTCTCATTATCTCACTCATTCTCTCTCATTCTTTCTCTCATGCTTTCATTTTCTTTCTCCCTCTTTTTCTGTCTGTGACGAAATTTAATCGATAAACGTGGCTTGAGGCTGGCCTCAAGCAGCCAGAGCCGCTCAAGCCGCCAGAGGCCTCGCTCAAACGCAGCTTGAGGACGGATCGCTTGATGACGGATTGACCAGGTAACGGGATGACTAGGGTACAGGTTGGACAAGGTCCAGGTTGACTAGGTTACACTTTGACTTGAGACTAAAATGTCTTGGGGATCATTTGACTTCATTACCAATCGCCTCAGTACCAATTGACCTGCACTCTTATTGGGTTATTCTCCTCCTCTTCCCCACCTCTCTTCCCTCCTCTTCTCTCTCTTCCTCCTCGCCGCAGCCCCGCTCCCAAGGGCCCCGTCGCCGGCCCGCCCCGTCGTCCCTGAAGCGTCTCTCTGCCTGGCATTTGTCGTCGTCGTCGTCGTATTCTCATCTCGAGGCTCCTGATCTTTGACATTGTTCTCTCCCCGCTACAAGGCAAACAAATGAGTGAGAAAGATTCCCCCTTTCTCTCTCTCTCTCTCTCTCTCTCTCTCTCTCTCTCTCTCTCTCTCTCTCTCTCTCTCTCCTCTCTCTCTCTCTCTCTCTCTCTCTCTCTCTCTCTCTCTCTCTCTCTCTCTCTCTCTCTCTCTCTCTCTCTCTCTTATTTTGTGTTTCTCTCGCTCGGTCTCTCTCTCCTCTTTTTTTTTTAAATAAAAAAATGCATCCTTGTTTCGAGTGTGGAATGTAATCCAATCTTTTTCCGTCTACTTTCTTCCTCTGTTTCGACGCGAGTCATGACTTTCAAATATGATCCAAAATGCAGTTCAGGAAAGGTTGAATTTTGTATATTTGTCAGCCATTTCTTTCCGTCTCTACCATCCATCCTGCCATCGTGTCTTGTCATCGTCAACATTGTCATCCTTATCCTATTCCTCGCCCTCGTCCTCCTGTGCTTCTGGGTTTTGTCCTCCTCGGTCTCTTCCACCTCGGTCTCGTCCTCCTCCACCTCTGTCTCGTCCTACTGATCCTCCTGCGCTGCGAGCCCCTCCTCCTAAGGGTGGCAGGTGTGCTCCATTGCGTGGTGGATAGCCACCAGCTCCGCCTGCAGGGTGGAGCAGTGGTCGGGCGTTCTCCAGGACAGCACTTCCCCGCCGGTAACCACCGCCACGGCCGTCGTGCCTCTGTCAGGGTCGACCGAGCCGTCAGTGTAGTACACGGCGCTTCCCGGGATGTTTGCCTCTGCCACCGCCCTCAGCGCGCATGCTGCCTTAGCTGCTCCGGCATGCACAGCGCCTTGCTGGCCGGCAAGGCGGTAATGATGACCTCCGCCGTCTGGGGCTGCCACGGGGGCGGAGCTGCGTAGGTGGCGGCAGGGAGGTCGGGTCCTTCCTGCTGCAGCGCCCCGAGCATGGTCCTCGTAGCCTGGTTTTGGATGACCTGGATCCTCCCCTTCTGGGTAACGGACATGGCGACGAGTACCGGCGCGCTGTAGTCCTCCAGCGTGCGGACAGCCAGCACGTAGAGGAACCGCAGCGCGGTATGCGTGGCTCCAGAGGATGTCCTTGTCACGGCCTTCATGATGCTGCGCCTTGCTTGAGTCCGCTTCCTCAGGCGCCCGCGTACACGATAGGGTTGCAACTTACAAAGGCTGCCGTGAAGCCTCCAGTGAGCGGTGTCAAGCCTGCAGGTCAAACAATGTGCCGTGATGGATTCAAGGCGACATGGATACCAAGACTGTCCCCTTGAAGTGTGAATGATAGAGGTGTGACACAGAGTTATAGAGCAATAGCGTGGTAATGATGGAGTAGGTGATACATTAATGAAACAAGAATGGGGTATTTGTAAACATATAAAAACGACACAAGTGCTGCACAGAATCGACACAGGAACAATACACGACTAGATACAATAATAATGATATCAACGCTACTCAAGTGATGTAAAAGGGAATTACATGTTCTATTATTGAAACATTTTGTGACCGAGAATGTTGTAACATGCAGACTAACACAACACGCCTACAGGATATTGCACAAATATTTGCCCCAAAAAAACATATTAATTTCACTAATATTACAACACAGTTCACCTACCAAGCATGTTTTTTCATTATAATATTTATAATATTTTATAATTCTGGATGACACAAGTTTATCTTTTCATATAAACATAAGAAAAGTCAGATGGAATACTGTTTTAATCGCGCGTGTGTCTCGCAACTTATGTGTTTGTGTGTGTTTTTATCCTTTTTTGTGTGTGTTATTGACCATTTGATATCACATTGTGTTTCCATATGGAACATTATCGCTTGATCAAGCCAATCACGGAGGCAAACGTTGTAACACAAACACCCTCGCGTCCATAACGCGACGGTAACGCGATCATAATAGCGCCGAATACAGCCGAATATGACACTTTTATCCACCGGAATTTACGAATTTACTGACGGTCTGGAGGGGGAGACCTGAACGCCTGTGTCTGTGTTGCGTTGTGATTATGAACACAGCACACAGCACGACACAGCATCAGGGCGTGACACAGCACAGAGTGGGAAGACAAGGACGCAGCGGCGACAGAACACAGCACGACACAGCATCAGGGTGTGACACAGCACAGAGCGGGAAGACAGGGACGCAGCGGCGACCGAACACAGCAGGACACAGCATCAGGGCGTGACACAGCACAGAGCGGGAAGACAAGGACGCAGCGGCGACAGGACACAGCACAACACAGCATCAGGGCGTGACACAGCCAGCACACAGCGGGAAGACAAGGAAGCAGCGGCGTCTGTTTATCAGGATATCGAAGTGCTCTGGTAGCTGATCTTATTGTTTTTTTGTGAATGTCCATCACGTCCTCGGATATAAAAGAAATAATGCAACAGACGTGATGTGTGTGTGTGTGTCGGGGGGTTGGGGTTGTTTGTGTGTGTGTGTCGGGGTAAAGCCTGCGGTAAGCCTTGCCATCACATTTTAAGGTTCCATGTTCCTACAAACTCTTGGTTCCCGCAGTAAATATTATCGTCCAATGTTTGCTGTGAATATTAAACTGATGTTTTTCTTTCATAATTCAAAGTTGCAGGTAAAGTATTGTTGTCTTAATCTTGATGTTGGTCACGGCTTGAGAAAGATGGAAGACTGGGTCAACCCTCCCTTGATAGTTTCACATGTCTCAGTCGGTACTACTACTCAAATCTGCGTCACTCGTACCTGACTTGCTGCTGCATCGAGATACATTAAAATGAATGCAGCGGAGGAAGGACAGGATGACCTGCGTCAGAAGTCATTTTAAAAGCGTTGAAGGTTGAGATTTAGTCCGTGTTGAAGCATAATGTGAAGAGAAGACTGAGTGAAATGCTCCACCAAAACAACTTCAGTTTCCTGCAATAAATATAAACTTTGGCAATAAATGAACGTGAGACTCACAGCAATCCGTGTTATTTCCCGAGGGTGGAAAAACATAGTCGTGGAAGAAAGGAGAGTGTCATTAGGAGGAGGAGGAGGAATAAGAGGAAGTGAGGAAGATAGGAGAGGTGAAAAAGCAGGAGGAAGGCCTGATTGATGACTCCTCGAGCGAAATGTGGAAGCAAGGATCAGAGCGAAGAAGCAAAAGCACAAAATAAACGTTGGAAGTAAAGTTTGAGAAAGTACAGAAATAATAAAAAAAAGATGGAAGAGAACTGGATGAGCGGGAGTGTTTCAATGCGAGCCAATCCATGCGACACACCCGTATTTACCCCCCTCTTTTTTTTTTTCTCTCTCTCTCTCTCTCTCTCTCCTCTCTCTCTCTCTCTCTCCTCTCTCTCTTCTCTCTCTCTCTCTCTCTCTCTCTCTCTCTCTCTCTCTCTCTCTCTCTCTCTCTCTCTCTCTCTCTCTCTCTCTCTCTCTCTCTCTCTCTCTCTCTCTCTCTCTCTCTCTCTCTCTCTCTCTCTCTCTCACGGCACAATACAAATTTCCATGTCACAAAATATTACAAAGTTGAAGTCGA
>JACEEZ010014126.1:0-15000 GCA_016584305.1 Chionoecetes opilio | reverse complement strand
ATCGGGACTGCAAAAATTACGCGGTATTACAGCCCCGGTGCCAGGCGGTGTTTGCCCATCTATTGTGACGCGGATTAACAGTAAATTTGAGACATCAGAGACCTCAGCAGTTGGGTTCACGCCGGGTAAGTCAACAAGGGCCCGTATCCTAGCGCTTCGGTCTGGTGGAACGCCGACGTGAGTTTCAAAACGGGGGCTGCTGCAGCCTATTTTGTTTTTAAAAAGGCGTTTGACTCAGTGCATCGGAGCCCCGGGGATCTTCTGCGATTCGCGGGAATCCGCAAGAACTATTGGGTGGGACTGGTAATTCTGGGGGCTGAAAGTGCTGTGAAGTGTGGGGGGGGTACCGCTTTTTCCTGTTAATCAGGAGTGAGGCAAGGGGGATCTTGCCCATCATTTTCAAATTGAGGATGGGTATTGGGAAAGTTGTAGATCAAAATGATTGTGGAGCATCCGTCGGCAACACCAAATTTTGTGATCTTGTTTTTCCATGATGCATAAACTTTTGCTGAGTCAGGAGGGTTTCCCCCCGGTGATGTCTCTCAGGCCTGGCATGAGGAGGCGAAGCCCTTTGGGGTTTTAGGTTCCTGACTTAAGACCAAGGCCCGGTTTTTTGGAGGTTAGTAGATGAAAAAGTACAAACGTTTTATGCGTGCGGCCGAGGGCATTGGGGGATTTTGGGAAAGTTTACATCCCTTTGGTAGCGAGTCCATAATGACGACGAGTCACTCAAGAAGTCTTCGGCGGATTGGCATAGCCAAAATGTTATGGACTCGCTCAGCAGGAGTTTTGGCTTTTTGTCGGTCCCGTGCAGGGGACAAAGCCCGATCTTAAGCGTTTGTGATCCCTGTCTTCTCTTGGTTGTGAGACATGGAACTAAAATGCGACTTAAAGAGACGATCGATCCCTTTGGTAATAAAGTGTTTCGCAAAATCTTTGCGTATCGCTGGGATTTTATTCAAATCAACGTTTGCACCGTGAGACTGAATCGAGGCCATTACCTGCTTAGCCCCGTCAACCCAACTTCGGCTATGGGGGCATGGGGCAAGCTCCCCTGAAACCGATCCTCCATCGGTTTTGTATTTGTAAGAGAAAACCAGCGTGGAGGGGGCCCAAAGGGGGCCCCCCCAAAAAGGTCGTGGCTGGGGCAAGTTATGTCTCTTGTCGAAGTTGTTGGTATGGGAAAGGACCCTGCATGGGTACCGCCGGGGGCCCCCCCTGGGTGTGGGTCGTAGGGTGGGCGAGGCGACGCGCCCCCCGGGATGTCCCCAATATTTATTGATTGAGGTTTTATTTTTTCATATTTTCAAACAGATTAGTAGTACCTTGTATCCTTTTTTAATACTTACTAATGTTTAAAAAGTATTTTAGGGAGGTCCCTTGTTAGTAGTTAAAAGAGGGCGTTATCGCCCGGGTTTCAAAAAGCGTGTGCCCCAGCGAGGGGGCGCGTATAAAGGTAGAGGGGGACCCCCTTCGGTCACTTCCCCCTTACCTGTTCCCGGTTTAATCTCCTCTCTGCCCCCAAACGGGACGAGGGGAAACAGCGGCCCCATGGGCAGGGTTTTTTTAATTGGGTGGTGTGTTGGGGGAGGGAGAGAGATGGGGTATATAAGGAAGTCAAGTATGTTCTCTCTCCTTAGTAAATGTAGGAAGGTTTATTTTGCTCCGGGCATCGGGTTTTTTTTTGAAGGGTGCTGTCGCTATGATAGTTTTGGGTTTGGGGTATACAGGTAGAATGGTGTCCTTTTTAGGGGTGTGATTTCGGCCCATTTTTCTTTAGTGAAAAGTATTCCTGCACTATGTAGTGTTTTGTGTCTGGCTTCACCCAGATTTTCCCTTCTTTTTGTTTGTAAAGAAGTTCCTTTTGTGTGTCATAGAATTATTTTCCGTTATTTATGTTAGTTAGTTTTCTAATTTTTTTGTACTTTTTTTTGATTTTTGCTTTGTTTTAAACTCGCTCTACTGCAAGTTTTTTGAGCGAGTAACCCTTAAAATTTAGTCCGGCACCCCCAGGTAAACCCTTGTTTGGGTCTTAATTTTTTTTTCCCCAGTGATTTTTTTTGCCCTTTTCCAGTTTGAAAAATTTTTGGTTGGTAGTGTCAACCCTTGGGGAAATTAGAGAATTAACATAAAACAAAATGGCCCCCTATGAAATATCAAAATAAAATATACCATAATTCCTTAAAAATTTGACATAACCGGTCAAACCAAACAGGGATTCCCAGGGTTTTTTTGACCCAAAAATTAATCTATGTATTTTCATACCCAAATGACCACCATTTTCAAAAAAGCCCTTTTTTTTTTTTGAATTTTTTTTACTTTACTGTTTTAAGAAAATTTTCTTTTTGAACTGAAAGTAATAACGATTTCCAGTTTTTTTTTGCAGATCGTTTTGAGTCCCCAATTTTTTTGGGCATAAAACATAATTCTTTTAGGTAATTTGTAATCATTCTCTCACCCCATCAACTGCTGTTCGTTTTGACATTTCAACATTCAAAGGAGGATTGCAAGACAAAAATTTTTCATGGTAGCCTGCCCTTGTTTCATCGATCTTGTGACTTACATGGGTTACTTGAAAGTGCTTTATCAAAATTAGTATAGATTGTGTAGCTGAACATTGGTAGGGACTGTTGTAGGCAGCAGTAACTTTTTTCTGCTTTCTTTGATCCACCATAGCTTGTGGGTTCCAAATTGGGGATCAGTTTCGGGCATTTTTCCATATGCATGTTTGCAGATGAGCCCGTTTTACTTCTCAATAGGCCCCTGTAGTAGGTGGAAGAGAAAAATAACTGGGCGTAACTGTTGTCCCGACTTCCCCGTTCTTAAGCCACACATTCTCTGGCCCAGACATAGAATTTTCTTTGATTGCCATAAAAGGGAAACTATGAAATTTTTTTGCCCGTTAAAAAATCGGGCCGTTAGCCTCAATTTCCTATCATATCCAGATTTAAACCCTTTTTTGTACTTTCAACATCTTTCCCTTTCCTATACCAAAACGCGCCACTGTATACTCCCGTAAGAGCCTGACCTTTAATATTTCTGAATTATGTTCTGATGTTTCTTTTCAGTTTCGGGGTATCAACAAAATTTTTCTTTTTCAGGGGATTCCCTAAACATTTTTGGTTTTTTGGTTTTTTGTTAAAAAAAGCCTTGTTTCCAAGGTAAGGGGTTGTGGATAATTAAAATGAAAAAATTTATTAAATTTTAATAAAAAAAAAATTTTTTTTTAAAAAAAAAAATATTAAAAATTTTAAAAATATTTAATTATAAATTCAAAAAAACCAATATTATTAAGAATTTTAAAAAATTTAATTTAAAAAAATAATTTTTAAAATAAAACCCATTTAAAAAAAAAATTTTTTTTAAAAATAAATTTATTTAAAAATTTTTAATTAAATTTATTAAATAATATTAACAAAGGGAATTAATTGGGTTTTGGATAAAATTTTTGATTTTTAATTTTTATTTAATTAATTAATAATATTAATATTTTTTTAGAAAATTTTATACCCTATTAAGGGAAAAATTAATAAATATTAAATATAAATAAAATTGCCCCTGTTTTAATTTAAAAGTATTTTAAAAAACAAAAAACTCAAAGGGGGGATACATTTTTTGTTCCCGTCCCCCCGGGTTTCGTAACCAATGAATTCCCAAAAAAAACCATTTCTTATTTAAAACTAAACAAAACCCCCCAAACCCCCTTAAGTAAAATTAATTTTTTTATAGTTAAAATTTTAGAAAATATAAATATTTAGTTTTTAAATTTAAATTTTTTTAATTTTTTTTAATTAAAAAATTTTAAATTTTAATTTTTTAAAATATATAATTTGGGAAATTAAAAAAAAATATAATTTTAAAATAAAAATATATACTAAAAAAAATAAAAATTATATATAATATAATATATAAAATATTATATATATATATATATATTAATATATATATATATAATATATAAAATTATTATTAAGATTAAGTTATTAAAATTTTAATTTTAAAAAAAGAGGTTTGTTCCCTTTTCCATAGAGGCAAATTTTCATTGAAAAAATTTACAGACCAGCGATTTTTTAGCCGGGGGAAGAAAAGGAGAGGTGTTAGGAGTCTGCTGGGATGTGGGGGGGCTTTTGAACACAAAATGCCTCCGACCCCCCACCGAGCCTTGAAGAAGCCCGTTTTTCCCAAATCCAATCCGGGGAGTGGTATTCGAGCAGCAATGGGGGCCTCGTGTCGGACATGGATGGGCAGATGGCTCGTTGGGTGGACTTTGGGAGTTTTTTCCGGTGGACCTCCAATGATCAGCTTCACACCACTGGTTACAGGGATGGATGCCCATCCCCATTTAAAAACCGACCTTCTCTTGACGAAGAGAAGGCGTGTAAAGTTGAGGGGTGGAAAGGGGCCGGGGGGTTTTTAATACAGTGCGGACTCCTCCAAGTGGGGGTGAGGCCCCGATCCGCGGGTTTTCATGCTGTCCTGCTGCCGTATGGCAATCAGGTACCTTCCTCCGACGGAAAGGGGGCTGGCGTCCCTACTGGAAAGGGGGAAAGGGGGGGAAACAGGGCTGCAACAAATTACCGCGGTATTACATGTCGCGTGCCAGGGAAGGTGCTTTTCCCACATTGCTGACGGGATTTAAAAGTCAAATTTTAAGCATCAGAGACCTCAGCAGCTGGGTTCACGCCTGGGAAGTCAACAACGGACCCAAAACCTAGCGCTTCTTCTGGTGGAAAAACCGACTGAGTTTCGACAGGGGCGCTTGCAGCCTATGTTGATCTTAAAAAGGCGTTTGACTCAGTGCATCGGAGTCACTCTGGGATTTCTGCGACTCGCGGGAATCCTGCAAGAACTTTTGGCTTGATGACTGGTCTATATTCTGGGACTGAAAGTGCTGTGAAGTGTGGGGAGGTGTATCCAGCTTCTTTCCTGTTAATACAGGAGTGAGGCAAGGTGCACCCTTGCCCCATCACTTTTCAACACTTGTATGGACTGGGTATTGGGCAAAGTTGTAGATCAAAGTGATTGTGGAGCATCCGTCGGCAACACCAAGATCATGATCTTGTTTTTGCCGATGATGCACTAATCTTTGCTGAGTCACTGGAGGTCCTGGTGATGCCCTCTCGAGGCCTGCATGAGGAGGCGAAGCCTTTGGGTTTGAGGTCTCCTGACTTAAGACCAAGGTCCATTGTTTGGAGGCTTAGTAGATGAAACAGTACAATCTGTTCATGCGTGCGGCGAGGCCCATTGGAGATCTTGGAAAGTTTTACATACCTTGGTAGCGCAGTCCATAATGACGACGATCACGTCAAGAAGTCTTAGGGCGGATTGGCATAGCCCACAATTTTTATGGACTCGCCCCAGCAGGAGTATTTGGCGTTGTCGGTACCTGTGCAGAGGACAAAGTCCGTATCTTCAAGTCGCTTGTGATCCCTGTTTTTACTCTATGGTTGTGAGACATGGACACTAAATAGCGACTTGAAGAGACGAATCGATGCCTTTGGTAATAAGTGTCTTCGCAAAATTCATTGCGTATCGCTGGGATCTTACGTTGTTCAAATTCAACGATTGAAACCGTGAGACTGAATCGAGGCCTATTACCTGCTTAGTCCGTCAGAGCCAACTTCGGCTATATGGGCATGGGGCAAGCTACCCTAAAACCGATCCTTCCAATCGGTTGAAATTTGTAAGAAAACAATCCAGCGGGGAAAGGAGGCCAAGGGGCGCCCACAAGGCTCGTGGCGGGGGCAAGTTGATGTCTTTGTCGAGAGTTGCTTGGTATGGGAAAGGAGCCTGCATGGGTACCCGCGCGTGGTGACCCCTGGGTGTGGCGTCGTAGGGTGGGCGAGGCGACGCGCCCTCCGGCGTATGCCCCCCAATGATTGATTGATTGAGGTTTTAGTTGTTCTATTTTCACAACAGATTAGTAGTACCTTGTATCCTTGTTTTAATACTTCATCTAATGTTTAACATGTATTACTAGGTAGGGTCCCTTTGTTAGTAGTAAAAGAGGGCGGTTATCGCCCGGATTTCAAACGCTGTGTGACCCCAGCGAGGGTCGCGTATATAAGGTAGAGGGCGACCCCGTTCGGTCACTTCCCCCTTACCTGTGTCCTGGTACACTACCTCCTCTCTGCCCCCAACGGTGACGAGGAAGCATGCTGGCCTCATGGTCAGGGTAGTTTTAATTGTGGGTTTGGGGTGTGTGGCGAGGGAGACGAGTATGGGTATATAAGGTAAGTCAAGTATGTTCTCTCTCTCTTAGCTAACTGTAGGAAGGTTTATTTTTGCTCCGTGGCATCGGAGTTTTGTTTGAAGGGTGCTGTCGCTATGATAGTTTTGGTGTTGGTGTATGACAGGTAGAATGGTGTCCTTTCTTAGGCGTGTGATTTCGGCCGATTTTGCTTTAGTGAAAGTATTTTCCCTTGCACTATGTAGTGTTTTGTGTCTGGCTTGCAGCCAGATTTTTCCCTTCATTTTGTTTGTGAAAGATACTTTTCCTTTTGTGTGTCAGTGAGATATTATTTTACCGTTCATTTATGTTCAGTTAGTTTTCTAATATTTTTGTACATTTTTTTGAGTTTGCTTTGATTTAAACTCGCTCTACTGCAAGTTTCTTGAGCGAGTACATCCTTAAATTAGCCCGGCAGCCACAGGCTCAACCTTGTTTTAGGGTCTTAAGTTTTTTTTCCAGTGGATTTTTTTTGCCCATATATCCAGTTTGAAAAATATCTTGGTTGGCTAGCTGTCAACCTTGGGCAATTAGAGATAATTACCATAAAAAAAAAATGGCCGCCTATGAAATATCAAAATACAAAATATACCATAATTCCCTTACAAATTGACATAACCGGTCAACCAATACATGGATTCAGGGTATTTTTGACCCATAAAATTAATTTAATCGTATTTTCATATCCAAATGAAACCCCCATTTTCAAATAAACCCTTTTTTTTTTTTTGAATTTTTATACTTATACTAGTTATAAGAATATTACTTGTTGAACATGAAAGTAATAACGATTCCAGTTTTTTTGTGTCAGATCGTTTTGAGTCCTCAATTTCTTATGGGCTAAAAGCATAATTCTTGAGGTAATTTGTAATCATTCTCATCATCCTCATCAACTGCTGTTCGTGTTTGAAACATTGCCCAAAATTCAATGGAGGATTGCAAGCACAAAACATTGTGCATGGTAGCCCTCGACTTGTTACATGCGCATCTTGATGACTTACATGGCTGTTTACTTGAACATGTGCATCTTATCAACATTAGTATATGATTCGGTGCTAGCTGAACATTGGTAGGGACTGTTGTAGGCAGCAGTAACTTTGTTCTGCTTTCTTTGATCCATCCAAAACTTGTGGGTTCCAAATCTGGTGGATCTAGTTGCAGGGCATTCTTCCATAGCGGGTTTGCAGATGAGCCCGCTTGACATTCTCAATGAGGCCTCTGTAGTAGGTGGAAGAGAACATAACTTGGGCGTAACTGTTGCCCCCGACTTCCCCGTTCTTGAAGTCCACACACTTACCCCTGGCCTCAGACATAGAATTGGTCTTTGATTGTAAATAACAGGAAGCTATGAATTTTGTTGCCTGTTCCAACACCTCAGGCCAGTTAGCCTCAGCATTACCTATCATATCCAGATTCAGACCTGTTTTCAGTACTTTCAACATTTTTCCTTATCCTATACCAAAACATGCTCCCAAACTGTATCACATCCAGTAAGAGCATGACCTGTCAATATTGCTGGAATTATGTTCTGATGTTTCTTTACAGTCCTGGATATCAACAACATTTCTCTCTTTTACAGGTGATTCCATAAACATTGGTGTTGTATGCCTTGTTCCAGGTAATGTTAAAGAAGAAGTGCATAAACCATCTGTATCATCTGCAAGAACATGACAGGTTGCTGCTGAGCTACAGCAACACTATAGCCTGCTGCAATAATGATGTTATCACCCTTCTTCATGAGTGGTTCCCAAATGTCAGCTCTTTCTACAATTGTCCCACTGCAACATATAGTCCATGAGCCGGGCCAGATATCGGTACCACCTGGGGTGACTAAACACGAATGGTACTAAATGTTTATAGAGTGATGTAAATACATTAAGATATGATACCCTTTCCCCGCACTGGTAGCTTAGTCTGATTTTTTGATGCAATGGGGGTGCTACCCATAAAAAAGATTTAGCGTGACTCTGGGGTTTTTTTCCTCATTTTCTTTAAAATCAATCACACGATCGTTGCGAAACTTTGGACACCTATGTAGAATTTGATTCTCTACCAGAGTTTTCCCTTAGGTTTTTTTCAAATTTCCTCATTTTTTGGGATTTACCCTAAAAAAAAAAATTTTGGGTTTTTTTCCCATAAATCTGGAATAAATCCCTAAATATGGGAGAAATTGAAAAATATATTTAACAGCTCTTGTAGCTAATTTGATTCTCTACAAGTTATTCCGATGTATATTTCAAGTTTCCCATATTTAGGGGTTTATTTCATATTTGGTGATTTTTTGTGATATTTGGGGATAATTTATTATTGGAAGGAGCAAACAAAATGTAGAAGGGTTTTCCCCATGTAAAGGGTGTTTGTTTGTTTTGTTCATGTAATGTTTAATGGTGATATTTTTTTTGCAGGTGTGTGGCTGACTGTCTGACGGCATGATGCAACCATCAGCGAGGAAGGGGAGCACGGATCGACTGTATCATCCCTGCTCTGATGATGACAGCGATCTCTGGTGTCACCACGGGATTTGGACTCCTGGAACACATTGCTCAGGGCTGCAGAGATCAGGCAGCATGATCCAGTCCTGGAAGCAGCCAGGGCCTTGAAGAAGGAGGAATACCACACATACATTATCACCGTAAATGTCGTAGTCCTCTTTACAATGAAGAAGTCACTGGATTCTATCCTTGCCAAGGGTGTCAAGATAGAATCAGCAAGCGTCGACCCCAGGAGGAGGGCATCAAGGGATCCCCCTAGTACTAGCAGGGTTTATCCCCAAAGTATGTCTCTTCGGGCGAGAAGTCAAGCAAGTACATGAAAGCAGCAAAGACAAGGGAGCCCACTCATCCAGTGTGTTGACTACGAGCAGATGAGAAGATCCGCAGAGCAGCAACAAGGAAACTCAACCAGAGAATCCTTGGTTTACTTCAGAGACTTGTTGCTGGCAGAGGGTCACTAACCACAAGCCCGTGCTACAAACTTTTTACAAAAGATAAATTCCCCAGCGGCCGCCGGGTCGGGTGCAGGTTGAAAATCAGGAAAAAGCGAGGGAGCACGCTACGAAGAGGCTGAGATAAAAAGCCCTCGAGGAACTCTTCTTGTATATAAGGACTGAATTTTTCCCCCAACCCAGAGGTACTGCCTATGATAAAACCTCACATCTAGGCTTGAGAGATCCATGATGCCCGTGGTATTTCCAACTGAAACCAGCGACAAAGAAACATGTTCGCCGAAAGATTGAAACCGAGTTTGGGGAACCCACTACGCTTTGCCCCAGTAGAAAGGAAAGCTTCTAATCTATCCACGCAGCCTCTCAATGGACGACCTTCCCCGACAAGCCACCAAAATGACAAAAGATCTGCAAGAAGCAAGAGCAGCTAACTCTGAAGATATCTTACCAAAGCAGGAATGCAGCTGAGGAATGAGATCAATAAGAAAGATGTGAGTCAGCCATGCCTCCCGATACAGATCAGAATGTTATTCCTGCAGCAGTCACTAAATTCCTGCACACCCTGCTGACAGGAGAGTGTGAGTGTCAAACTCCCTCTAAAGACTAAACTCTTGCCACATCCTTCGGCAGGGGACTTGGTCTTTGCTGTTCCCCAGTGGAAAGACAAAGCCACCCAAGCACGTACTGCTGTCCAGCTGTAAAGTGTTTGACCAGGAAACACAGAACTGATCCGAACTCTGAATGTCTTGCCACTGTGTGTCCTACTCAATGTTTGAGGAGATCGATACAGCCCTTTGTATCCAGAAGCTGGAATGTTCAAAGGATAAATTCCACTGCCAGCAAACATCTACCCTGGTGTGTTCACAACCCTGGCCTGGATACATCGACCGACTTGAAGAGACACTAAGTGGAGCAGGTACTTTCACAGAGTCAATGGCTTTGGGCTGTCCAGTTCCAGGTTGCAGGCTCTGTGCCAGAGAAGGTCCTGCCAGAGATTACCAAGTCCAAGATAAGAAGCATCACTCTGACCGCATCAATTCCGCCAATATACAATGTTGGGCGGCGGCAGGGCCACCCAATTGAGACTGCGTATGTCGACACTACCAAAGAGGTCCAGGATTCAAAGACCAAGAACCATATTTTGGGCTTCTTACTCGAATGTCAGACCATGAAAAACCAGTCCATCAGCGTTGGACTGGGTTCAACATCAAAATCCGCAGAGACATTGCAGTGGTCCAGGACACTGTAAGCTACCTGCCCACTATCAATGCCCCCAACAGAAATGTCCACCGTTAATGAAGTCTTGGAGCAAACGCATGCCATCATGCAGTCCTTACAGCTTAACAAGATTGTGTGCGTGTTTGATCAAGCACTCTATGCCAAAGCTGCCGAGGTTCTCTGGAAACAAGAGAAGTTCAAGAACATTATCATCAGGATGGGCGTCTTCCACACAATCTGCAATCCCCTCTCCCCATAGGGAAGGGTTTCAGGATCAGGTCTTAGAGATCTGTGTGTGGAATCAGGTGTCATCGCAGAAGATCAGTGTCAGGGGTGATGGACGGCCGGAGGTAAAAACAGAGCAGTGAGACTGCACAAGCTCGTGTATGAAGCACTGATGAGGCTTGCATGGAAAGGCTTCCTTCCATGGCTAGAAGAAAACCATTCAAGGACATACACCATCTGGATGGAACACTGAAGAACATCAACAGCTTCCCCAGAAATGTGTCTCAGGGAACCTTTCAAGAGCTGATGGAGAGTGAATCATGCACACATATCCTGAAGCCTTTTTCCAAGTTTATCTTGAGACCCTAAGAGATGAACACAACCTCTCGCATTCTGGATGTCATACCTGGACATGGTTGGGGAAACATGCTGGACCTGGTTCGAGCCTCCAGAGAAGGCAACTGGGTGCTTCCCTAGGAGCAATCCGACATATGATACCGTGGTGTTTTTTGGGCCCATGACAAGGTGAACTATGCCCGATTCCTGACCTACTACTATGCCATGATTCTCGAACTGCCCATTGAACACCCAGAGGTCCATGAACACTTCATGCAAGGTGGCTTTTCGGTCCAGATCGGTAGCAAGAATCCCTTTGGACGGATTCCTGTGGACCAAACCCTCGAAGAGACGTCAACAAAAACACCCAGACACCCCGGGGGACAAAAGGGTTCAGCCTGAAAGGTGGACCCGTCGCCAGGTATACCTGACATCGGAGTATCGCAGCAGATACTTGAGGCAGCTCAGGGCCATGGTAGTAGGCCAAAGTATACTGACTTCAGCCACCCAGACCTACAGATGCCCAGGATTAGAAGAGATGAGGCCGATGTCCAATCTTTAGTTCAACTGATGGAGACCAGCTTGGTTGAACCCCTTCAACGCAGAGCAAGGAGATCTTGTCATTTGTCAACTGCGACTACAGCACCACCAGAAGTTGCCAAAGACCTTCTAGGGGCCTACAGAATAGGGGAGGATGCATATCAAGCCTTCAAAAAGAGCGCCTGGAGACCGATACGCCAACTATACAGTTTTTATGACACGATGACGAAGACGAAACTGAGAACGTTCACTAACATCAGAATGAAGCCACGCTCACAAGGCATGCCAAGGAGGCTATCTTGAAGGCTGACGGAACCTATTTGGCCAGATGATCCTTGTTGCTGAAAAACAGAAAGCTCAAAATGAGTGTGTCTTGGCTCATCCCCTGGGGCCTTTGCCATGGGCACTTGCCAGCGGTGATGGGTCTCTCCGCAAGACCAACAAGGCTGCCCTAGCAAGGGAGTTGGAGGGGAATGTTTCTCCTGCAGAGGTGATCCCCGAGCCCTCTGCTACCATAATTGATGGGATGACCTGGGCCAGAAACTGAAGGGAAACGACAAAACTTTTTCACAGCTTGCAGGCACAGCACTGAGTCACGTTGTCCATGAGGTGCTAAGAGCAGGCGCATTGATGTTGTGTTTGACGTCTACAAGGAGACATCCATCAAAGATGCAGAACGAGCCAACAGAAGTGCAGGCAACAGAGATCCATTTTTAAGAAATTCAACCTGGGCACAACATCCAGCATTGGGAGAAAGTTACTCGGTAGTTCCTCCAACAAGGCAAATCTCATCAAGTTCCTGGTAGAAGAATGGAAAAACCACAGCAAAAGGAGAAGCTCGAGGCAAGGGGCGTATGTCATGTGAGCACTCGCTTCAAGATCACCAAAGAGCAGTGGGAAGAGGCTCCTGAGCTTAAGTCAAGTCAAGAAAGCAGACACACGCCTCCTTCTCCATGCACTTCATGCAGCAGAATCTGGGTACAAGTCTGTCATCATCACTGCAAGGATACAGACGTCATGGTCCTGTGTCTGGGCATGTGCCACAAGATTTCCCCTCCCACCTGTTCCAGAAGTGCGGGACGAAGAACCGGACAGATTCCTGGATATCACCACACTGAGCCGTACACTGGGAGGCAGGTGTGTGATTCATTGATTGGTATGCATGCCTTTACAGGCTGTGATACCGTCAGTGCATTCGCTGGCCGGGGAAGATGACGACACTCAAGCAGGTGAAGATGGACAAGACATACCAGGATGCTTTCCACCCAAATTTGGGGGCTCATGGGAAGTGTCCCCCTGAATCTTTTTAGAAGCTACAGGAAATCACCTGCCACATGTACCTGCCATCTACCCACCAACTGAGGTGAACAAGCTTCGGTATGAGCTGTTCTGTGCGAGACGTGGAGAGGTGGAGTCAAGTCAACTCCTCCTTGTGAGGACTGCCTCTTCATGCATGCACTAGTGCAAACTACCAGGCTGCGATCTGGAGGAGAAGTCTGCAGAGCCAGCCATTTGTTGCGAACCCAACAGACTGCTGCTGGATGACAGATGGGGGACGGCAAGCTTGCTGTCAAATGGATGCGAGGCTCACCAGCACCAATGCTGTTATGCAGCTACTGTCCTGCAAGTGTGTGCGGTCATGCGAACTCCCTAAGTGCACTTGCCTCAGCAATGGCCTGAAATGTACGGACATGTGCAGGTTACAGACATGCCAGAAAAAGGCTATTGAAAAAAGAGCCGGTAGCACAACAGCAGATTCCGAGTCTGACGTAGATGATATTGAGGGGGATTAATTGGCCATAAAGTAAGTACAAGCCCATGGCATGCTTAGTGTGTATTTACAGGACTTGTATTAAATGTGACAATTACTATATTATTTTTTTGACATTTAGGCATTCCTGTCCCCAAATTTGACATTTTAAAAAATTTTTTTGAATTTTCGGTAGGGTGTGTCTATTCAAGAAGTGATAACGACCATTAAGCTACCAGTTTTGCAAGGGCTATCATATCAAAACATAAACTAGAGACATGTAGCAAGCTAAAAACACCTAAGAGAATTAGTCACCCCGGGTGGTACCGATATCCCAAAATTCGGGTCTTGGCTCATGGACTAATACTCCTACATATATTTTTTCTGACCTTTATCATAAGTTTGTGCTTTGTTGTATTCTTCTGAATGAAATGTTGTCATTCAGAATGTTGTCGCAAATAATATTGATCAATTGCTTCTTGTTTTCTGTCATTGTAAGGGCAAACTTCTGAGAAGGCAGAGGGGCTGTGGGACTTAACTTAAATACGCGGCAGCCTTCATTCCCTCTACAAGTCCTTGTAGAACATTTTGTACTGAAATCCTCATATCTGTCAAAGATCAAAACATGTCTTCAATTTTCAACCTCTGTTCTATGTGACTTTTGAAATTTTCCTACATAAACAAATACCACAGGCTGTTTAGTTGGACTTGATGCTGGCCAATGAGGAATCTACAGGAGGCACAACCATCAATGACTGTGCATAATGACTTCTGAGTCAACTGTCTGTTTAATACACCTATCCTTGTCTGGGGTTTTTAAGACAGACTTTGATTTAGAGACTCGTATTTCTCCTGATTTAGTAAAGAGAGATGTGGGGGGCTGGTGAGAGCTCATATGAAGAACCTCTTTAATATCTTTTATCTCTGGACTACTTGTAGTCCCATCACTCTGGCATAAATCAGGTTTGTATCATAAACCCTTTTGTTCCCCATCTTGATTGCTTTCTTGGGGACATTCATAGTTTTCAACTTCCTTCTTAATTTTATCATAGAAGCCATCAGGTAATTTTTTTCAAACTCATTCATTTGTCTGGTGCCAATATCTATTACTTTATCCACATTTTCTGATTGGTGAAGCATTTGTCCCCTAACCACATTGATAACTGTACCTGCGGGGTGCTGTTATGGGCTAAAGGGTGTATACTCATATCAAGTTTTCTTCGAAGCCCTATCCTGTCAGCGTTATCTGCATCAATTCTAGCTTTCGCCTCTTCTTTGTGGGTTGTCTTTGGCTCTGTAACCTGTCCCGAATCTCTCATGCTGGAGACATCCTTACTATCTGGCCACAAGAATGCAGACTAAGAGCCCAAATTTTCAAATGTTTTTAGGTTTTTTTGTGGCCTATTATGCCAGTCTTTCCATGGCCCTATCGCATAAAAGTTGTCTCTATATACATATCACTCCAGATTCCATTCCCCCAGTTCCCATCTTGTGTCTCACACATGGGACCTTTCATGAAGTGTTTCCAAGACATTTTGTGGCAGGGCCCTCCTTCTGCCCTTCAATAATTTTATGGTAAGACAAAAATAAAAACATAAATTAACAAGTGTTCGAATCATACTACGCAAAATTACGATTTGTACACTTTAATTTCTTATTGTTGGGCCCATTTTGAAAACGGTGCCATTTTGAATTTGAAAAAGATGATTTCTGGATCAAATACCCGAAATTATGTATTGGTGACCCTGTGGAATTTCA
>JACEEZ010014124.1:0-10071 GCA_016584305.1 Chionoecetes opilio | reverse complement strand
AACGTTTCTAAACGCGGGCGGACACACTAACACGGAAAAAACGCAGACACGTGGTTACATAGGATTACATAGGAATAACAGACACCAGGAGACCTATTGGTCCATGACGAGGGTATCTGCTGAAACTACATACTACTAACTATCAACTACATGTAAGAAAACAGTTGGAAAATGATACCATGTCCCTAAAAGATAGGAACATGGAAGTTTCGTAGTGCAGAAAGATAGGGTATGAAATATACTAACTACAACTACCACTACCACTACAACTAATCGATACGGGGGACTAGATACGAAATCGCTCTATCAATACCCATTTACTTTACAGTGCGCGTCAAGTCTGCTTTTTAATGTAGTTATTGTGGTGGCTCCGACAACATTTGCTATTAACTTGTTCCATCGATCAACGACTCTAACATTAAAATAATTTTTACGGAGATCGGTGATGCAACGTTGACCGTTTAGTTTTAAACCATTATTTCTTGTTGTCACTTGAGTTGAAAGCTCGAATAGGTTCTCTTGATTAATGACATCAAATCCTTTTAGGATCTTAAAGGTTTCTATCAATTCCCCACGGATTCTTCGATCCTTTAAGGAAAACACATTAAGTTTCCGCAGTCTCTCTTCATAAGATGAATTTCGCAGAGATGGAATTTGTTTGGTTGCTCTTCTTTGCACTGATTCCAATTTGGCTTGATCTTTTACGAAACAGGGCGACCAGAATTGAACGGCATATTCCAAGTGCGGCCTAACCAAGGACGTGTATAATTGTGTCATTACTTTCGGAGTTTTATGTTCAAAGTTGCGTTTAATAAAGCCCAACATCATATTTGCCTTTTTACTTGCAGCTAGGCAGTGCGGACTGGTTTTCAGACCATTACTGATGATGACACCTAAATCCTTTTCCTGCTGTACTTCAGTTAACGATTTATTTTGCATTTGATAGTTATATTTGAGGTTATCGTTGCCTATATGCATTACTTTACATATATCGGAATTTAATTTTAATAGCCATTTGTCACTCCAATCTGATAGTTTGTCGAGATCACTTTGTATGAGTTCGCAGTTTTCTCTAGTATATGCTTTACCGCCTAATTTGGTGTCATCTGCAAATTTCGATATTTTAGATACAAGTCCGCAGTCCAGATCGTTGATATATATCAGAAAAAGAGTAGGACCCAAGACCGAGCCCTGAGGCACCCTACTAGTAACATCTAACCAATCAGATGCCTCGCCATTTATTACTACCCGTTGTTTACGATTTGAAAGCCAATCGCCAATCCATGAACATAATTGCTCTCCTAAGCCATGTGCCCTTAGCTTGGTCAACAGTCGCTTATGGGGAACTGTATCGAAAGCTTTCTGAAAATCAAGGTATATTACATCCGAGGGAATTTTAGCGTCCCAGTTTGAATAAATGACATTAAAAAAATTGAGTAGGTTTGTTAAGCAGGATCTTTTATTTCGAAATCCATGCTGGGAGTTTAGTATTGAGTTATTTTCATCGAGAAAAGACACTATTTTATCCCGCAATATTTTCTCAAATAGTTTAACAATCACGGACGTTAGACTAATTGGGCGATAATTACTTGCGAGGCTCATACTCCCTTTCTTGAATATCGGTGTCACATTAGCTAATTTCCACATACTAGGAACATTTTTATCCATTAGCGATTTATTGAGCATAATCTTTAATGGGAACGAAAGTTGACTGTGACATTCGCGAAGTAATCGCGGCGAAATTTCGTCCACCCCCACGGATTTTGCTGGGTCGAGTTTCTGCAAATACTTTGATATTTCGTCTACTGTTATCTCTCCTATTTCCAATCTATCACTTTCGAGTCCCGCGTACATGGTTACTGGTTCTGGTAATGGGGCTTCGTCGTCAAAAAACACTGAGAGAAGCTCGAAATCACCTTTGAAAGCAGACACAAGACACCAGCGACTGAGCGTAGAACCAAGTTCTAACTCAGATTGGTAGTCTGTATGTCACGGCAGAATGCGAGTAAAGTTCGATTCTGAGAGCCGAAAAACTACTGCGGGGATAGGACGACTCCACGGGGAGATCCTGGCGCGGCGGCGATCAAAACAAGACTGGATGATGGGCCGAAGATCACGCGCTAACCCTCTTTATAGACAGTTCAAAGAGCGCGGAGTAATACATGAGTGTTGCCATATATATATCCTAACACAGTACAGTACATTTAATCAGTCTTTGAGAAAATGGTGGTCATGACTTTGAGTTACTTAACCGTAGACAAAATGCAGCAATGTTAGAGTAATACGTTTGAGATGAGCTATAGTAGTGTAAGTAGGGGAAATATTCTTTTGAAAATAATTGCACCACAGAAAAATAGGTCATTATTAAGGAGAATGGGCTCTTTCCCCGTCCTTACTACTCGGTTTTCGTATAATTAAATTCCCCCCTTTTTTAGTGACGATACTATGAAAACTTTAGAAAACAAAAATTAATCTATATTTCATAGAAACCAGTAGAAAAGTTGTTTTTCTTTTACCGGGGTGAGTCTTCGCTGCACTGCCCAGCCCGGGCCGGGCCCCGGCCGGGCGACGTACACATTAGATTTGATCAATGCCTAAACCCCCAAATGGGGTCCCCCCCCAAAATTTCTAGCCTAGACCAAAATAGCTAAAACTAACCGAACCAAACCCAAAAACGTGACCCCAAATCTAAACCTAACCTAGCCATCATAATGAATTTGTTTATGAAAAAAACAACGGGTTTTAAAATATTTCAATATAAATTCAACATTTTGAATTATGTTTATTTGTCTAAAATCGCGTATCACAAAAAAGGGGCAAAAAAGGGTTTTTCCATAGTTTTTTTCCCAAGCTCTAAACCATACACACACGCACCCACAAAACACCAATTATTTTTTGGGTATTTGCTGGAATTTTGTTTTTAAAGGGTTACAGGCAAGGGCCCAAGGAGTACACACACACAACACACTAGCATATTTTTTACTTCAGCTTTAACCAATACTTAATAATTCTCTAAACCCCACTATATAAATCAAGACTGAAAATTAAATTGGGCTTGCAAAAAAATGGTGGAGATAAAACCAGTGTTAGGGGAATGGAAAGGAAACAAAGACAAATTTTTTAAAATAAATGGTTTGTATTTTGATTTATTGATCCCCAAGATGATTTTTTTAAACTTTTAAAAACCATCCCCTAATAACAAAAAAAAATTGCAGATTTTCCCCATCAATTCAAAAAATAAAACGCATTCCTTGCTTTACAAAACCAAGGGGAAAAACATATGCTGGAAATGATGCATTATCACAGCCAAGTAGTGAAATCTTGCCCCAACAAGCAAATATATATGACCTAAAAAATTTTACAGTAAAAAAGTGGTTTTCTTTTGTCACTGGTAAATTTGGGTACCGGAAAACTGTCCCCAATAGGAATTCTCGCCACGTCGGCGGGTGTTTCAATATTTCACTTCGGCGTTTGTTCCTTTTTTCGGCGACAGTTCTTGATAATGAATTAGCCTATAGTACCCAATATATAATTTGATAAGTTTTTAGCGTGTTTCTCCCTTCAGGATTGGTAAAACCGCAATAGACTGAAACAGCTAGGCTAGGTTAGGGGTTAGGTTATCTGCGCTTAGAGGGTTATAAACGAGCGGGGGATCTGGGGGGGAGGCTCCCCATTTGGGTCAAGTTACGTTACCAAACCCACCAACCAGGTACCAGTTACCAAAGTAAAACTGCAGCTTCAGTGTTCTGGGAAAAGCAGAAAAGTTTGTGTGCAAAAATGAAATGTTTTTTCTTTTTTTTCTCTATTACCAGTGGAACTGTCCCGAACATTTTTTAGTCGGCGGATTTCGGTTGGCTTTTCGGCGAGAGTTCCTATTGGTTTCTTAAAGTTTAGTTTGGGCTTTAATTTAAATTCACCCCCGTTTTTGGGAAATTATTTCTATACTGTGACATATTAAATCAAGACACAACATTATTCGGAAAAATTAATTTTCGTCCTGAAATCCGTGGTGCCCAAAAAACGAAAGTTAAAATAAAAGGAGTTTTACCTACCCCAGCTAGTGGGGAAAGTCTTATAACAATCTCGGGGAAAAAGAAGCTGTGGTCACATCACATCCAACCTCTTTTTTTCCGACGCTGTCGATGGAAAAATTTAGACCCTTTTTCAAAAGCGAGGAACCATTCAGATGGGAAACTAAAAAGGCGCATTGCTTTATGGTACTCGAGATCTCGTCGACCTGTTGGGATTTTTGGACAAATTTTTGGTAGACGGAGCACAGTTAATCTGGGGGAAGGGTATCCCCAGCTGCCCGGGCACGTATAAAGTTACAAGTCATATCTCTCTCCGCTACATAAAAAATTTTAAATTTTCCACAAGGGACAGCGTCCAGCCCTCTCAAAACCTGCAAGAAAAGCTTTTCTGAAAGGCCGTCGTGGTTTGACTGAAGAATGAAAACTACTCCCCGGCAACACTTTTAAATCGTAGATTTATAAAAATTCTTCAACATTTTTTCCCGTTAAACTTAGTTATGGCTTTATACTGTTTTCTAATAATGATTTAGTCCGAAAGATACATTTTTCATTTTTTTAAAATTATTTTTTTTTTCATTCGGACTTATGGTTTTGAAAAAAGCGTCCATAGAACGGTTTACACTCAAAGTACCCAGGATCGCTAATCGTTACACTCAAAGTGGATGAGGTAGCATATCATTTCGAAAATCCAAATTTTACACTTAAGAGTAACATTAAGAGTAAATAATAATGTAGGGAGGATTGGGGCCCCTGTGGGTGACTGATCGCCGCGACCCAAATCCCTTGCGCGTTTCTCGCCTTTCTTGTTTTTGGGGCCGATTTCTTAGCCCTTTGGTAAGCCCCTAACCAAAACCCTTACCAATCTGGAAAACAGTCCTTACTAAAAAAGATACCGATTTCTTACCCCGGTTTCTGAACCAGGAGCTCCCCAACAGGGTTAAGGATACCAACGAATCAAAGACGGCAGATTCGGTATGTTGGTATGCTAGTGGCGGAAAATGTAAAACCATCCAAATCAGTAAATAATTTCTATTTACACATAAATATAACAACATTATTTTAAATTTACTTTTAAATTTTTAAAAAAATATTTTTTTTATTTATTATATAGATTATATTATTAAAATTATAAAATTAATTTTATTTAATTATACTTTTTTTTATAAAACAAGTTCACATATAACCCCTTTTTTATTCTTAGCATATGTCCTACAAATTACTGAAATTTTAAAAAGAAATAGGGTGACAGATAAAATAATTTTTTAAGGTAGATGGCCGTGAAAAAATATGTTTTGCTTTGGGCAGCGGACGTGTATTCACCGCGGCCATCCAAGTTCTTTTAAAATTTTTTTTTTCTTCATTTTAACCCTCAAGTGTTGTGCTTATCTGATATTTTTACTCTGTTTCAGAAAAAATATAACCCCTTGGAAGTAGTAAAAAGTGGTTTGATAAATAATTGCATTAGTAAGCCCGTTGGGGAGGCCTAGGCTCCCAAAACCCGGGGTCCCCCCAAAGGTTCCAAAACTATGGATCGATAAAACCCAAAAGCGGCCCCAAAAGACGACTAAGAAATGGATTTTTGTTAAAAACCCCCCAAAGAAAGGGGCCCGAGAAATCGGCCTTTGGGGACGGCGTGGCGGCTCGTGATAAAATAAAAAGGAAGGACTGCAAGCTTTACCAACGTGAGATACACCAAAAATTTTTTCCTATTTATTTTGGTTTTAGTTTATATTAGGATTTTAGGGCATATGGTATAGTGGGTGGTAAAGGGATGGGGGGGTGGTAGTGTTGGTAACAGAGGGGATGGTGAGGTGGGGATGGAAATTACAGTATATTTAAAATAAAAACGTACCCGGGTTTTTGTCTTTTCATTTAATGTCAGCTGGGGGAAAAACTGTGTTTTGCAAATATTATAGATTTTCCCTCGTCATGGGTAGTTAAGAAAAACGTTTTAACCCCTACACGCACGTAAACACGAGAGGGACGAGGGCTTACTGCATCGACTGCAGTCTTTTTGTTCCCAATGGGGGCGGGGGGGCGCGACATGATCGTACAGCAAAACTGAAAGAAAATTAAATTTTTTGGGCTGGGGTTTTAATTAAAATTCACTTAGAACGTATGAAAATAAATTTAAAAAACAAAAATGCTTTTATTGATAATTTGTTTGTACGTATCAATTCTGCGTGTTCTAAAGGATCATACACCCGGGGTGAGTGTCTGGGGGTTTTTGACTCTACGCCCTTTCCACGGCCGCCCCTGGTGACAGGGTTCTCCAGTTACCTCCCCGCCACCACATAGACCACGCACCCCCCTGTGTGTTCCCATCAAGGCCTCCCCTAATGTACTTCCTACATATTCCCCCCGTAATAAATTGTGTGTGAAATCTTGCTTTGGGGTAAAAGTAAAAACCGTGTCTAGCTAAATAAAACTACATTTTTAAAATACAAAAATAAAAAAATAATTTTGGGTGGTAATAATAATAACAAAAAGTAATGAAAATGATGTGAATAACCAAATAATAGTAGATAAAACAATAATAATAAAAATAACAATAACAAAATAATAATAAACAATAATAAAAAAACAATAATGTAAAAGTGACTAGGTAGATTTTTATATGACGCTTGTGGATATGTAATGGTCCCTTTTTTGGTGGCTACCCTCAGGGAGAGGGAGGGAGGGGGGGAGGGGGAAGGTTTCCAGCGCGGCATTGTAGCTGAGGTGCAACCGGCCAATGATACACGCTCCCAAAACTGAGCCCAAGAGCGTTAAACTATCATACCGGTTTGCAGTCGGGGAGTCACTATAAAAAAAGCCCTACACTATTTTCTTCCTGGTATTGGTACTGTCAGGGGTCTTTTCGGAAAAAAGAAAAAAAATAATACAAACCCAATACCGACTAAATAATTCCCATACCGGTATACCCTGTAATACTAATACCGATACGGTATATGGTACACAAAAATACCGGGAAAAACCGGTTAAACCCGAACCAAATACCGGTATTTCGGGATACCCGGTACCCGGGCAATCCCCAGCCGGGGTGCCGCGCGCACCCTTTTTTGTTTTCTTTTTTTGTCAGGCCCCACAAGCCACCAATCAGTGGACAAGGTGCCGGAACAATCGCAGTGTCCGGTGCGAATGACGCCCCCGATGAAGGCACTGCCCGCATTGAACAATATATATATTTTTTATTTATATATATATATAATATATATAGAGAGAGAGAGAGAGAGAGAGAGAAAAGAAAAGGATGGGGGAAGAGAGAGAAGGAGGAGAAGGGGAGAAAGGGGGGAAAAAGGGGAGAGAGAGAGAAGAGAGGAGAAAGAGAAAAAGAGAGAGAGAGAGAGAGAGAGAGAGAAGAGAGGGGAGAAGAAGAAGAAGGGGGAAGGGGAGAAGAAGGGAAGAGATTAAAGAAAAAAAAAAAAAAAAAAAAATTTAAAAAAAGAAAAGAAAAATAATAAATAATTTTAAAAAATTTAAATTTTTAAAAAAATTTATATAAAAAATAATATATTTTTATTATATAATATATATATATAATAATAATAATAATATATATTAATATATAATATTATATATATATAATATATATTAATATTTTATATATATTATTATTATATATATAATATATTATATAATATATTATATAATAATAATAATATTATATTTATTTTTTATCATTTTGGTATGGGTTTTATAATATTTTATTTTTTTTTCTCTTTATTTTTTTTTTTTTTTTTCTTTTTTCCCCTTTATTATATTATATATATTTATAATATATTATTATTTTATATATCTATATTATAATAAAGATTTAAAAATAATTAATATGCCCCCAAAGGTTTATAAACGTTTTTATAAAGCCCCTTATTTTTATATTTTTTTTTTTTTTTTTATAAAAAAAATTTCCCAAATTTCGAGAACGAATTTTACATATAAACATTCCCCATCAAAATACAAAACCGGGAGCTCATAAAACCAAATATCTCAAAAAATAAGAGATATTTTTGGGGGGGGCCCCTTTTTCAGATGTAAAAAACCCCTTCCCTTACGGTCCCGGGCCAAAACCTCATCTCCGGGTCTCCGCCCCACCTAAATAAACACCTCCATACCTCCCCATCACCTCCTACCAAAATCGAGGGATCTTCCCCCACCTGGATAACAAACCCCTTTTCCTTATCACCCTCCCCATTTCCCTCACACACCTCACTCACCTGCATCCCCCCCTTTCCTAAAACCCCCATCCCTTTCATAAATAACTATAATTAAATTTTTGCCCAAAAAACAAAACCAAAAAACAAAAAATTTGGGGGGGGGAAAAAAATTAAAAATTTATGGAACTTGCTTTTAAAGTCACTAACCTAACCTAATCCAGCTTTAACCTCCTAACTAAAGCCAAATCTGCATTTAAAGTGTGCGGCAAAGAAGAACAGAGCGATGTAGTTCACAAGAGAAGAAGATGAAGGCACGCCGCACGTAAAACAAAACTTTCTCCTCGTTTGATCCAAAAGAATGTTTCCTAAATCCAAAGGTAAACAGAAACCATATTCCCAATTGTTTAGGAAATTTCGATCCTATTGTAAATAAAACCATGTTCTGGTAGCTTTGGTTTGTGAAAAAGTAATAAATGTACGTTACGGCGGAGGACCGATCGCCCAATATCAATTTTTTCCCATAGTTATATTTTTCAAAAAATGGAGCGAGTTCACATAAAACACCTCGTTTATCGACCAATTTTCTCGTTTTATGGGGGACCTAGTGTATATCTACTATCTATCTATATATAATACCAATATATATATATATATATATATATATATATATATAATATATATATATATATATATATATATATAATATATATATTTTTAAAATATATAATATATATATAAAATATATATAAAATAGATAGATAGATAGATAGATAGATAGATAGATAGATAGATAGATAAAATAGATTTATATTGATATATAAATTATATGTATATATAGGTATATATAGTGATAGGTAATGAATAATATATATATATATATATATATATATTATATATATATATATATATATATATATATATATATATATATATAAAATATTATATATATAATATTATATAATTATATATATATATAAAATTTAATATATATTTTAAATTATATATATATATTATATATATATATATCTATATATATATTATATATATTATATTATCTATATATATATATATATATATATATTTATATATATATATATATATATATATATATTATTATATATAAAATATAGTCATAGAGGATATATAGTATATATATATATATTTTTTTTTTTTATTTTTTTTACATCTTGGCCTATACCTCCAGGGGTGGGATGGTAGGCCCCTTAGGCTCACTTGAGGGCTGTGATGGTTGGTTGGCCCTCGCCCGTGGTGGCGCAGGCAGGATTTTTATAGTGACGCCTGTGATTGGAATTGGAGGCTCATGCCGCCCCCCTGTGTACTGCGATGCAAGGACATTAGCAAGTATTCGATATTTTAAGTCTGAAGAGTGGATACGGCCAGTTACCTCAACCCCCAGGTGTCTCAGTCGTTCAGTGTATAATTTGGGAAGATCAGACAACTGGAAAATTAATATATATTATATTATATATATTTATCATGAATATCAGCTTAATCGGGATTTCAATGCCTTCTAGCGACACATGAGTGGTGCCATTGGCTTCTTTATGTGTGAAAATATATAAAACGATATGTTATTCATGTCTATGTGATATATATTCAGAAAGATATGACGTAAAATAGATTTTCACGATTCGATGGCGACCAAACTTAGATTTCCCACTTTAAAAGCGTGTCAATTGAAAAATTTGCTTGGCCCTATATCTCAGATCATTTAGTATGTCATGATCATCAAATGTGCCAATTTTGGTGCTTTTACCACAAACTACAAAAGCCACAATCATATCACATAACTGCCTAAATAAATGTACTGTGTATATTGATCAACTGGGAGCTTTGCTTTAAATTCGCCAAAAAAAAAATTA
>JACEEZ010014122.1:0-19689 GCA_016584305.1 Chionoecetes opilio | reverse complement strand
AAACCCAAAATATACACATAAATCAACAACTTTAAAACCCCAAACCACCAAACCAACAAAACCCAACACAAAATTTTACAGAAAAAAAGAGCCAACAACGTACAATGAAATTCTTTCAAAATCAAAGTTTACAAGCATTGCCCGGTGCCTCAATAGAAATGGCGCGCAACAGTGATTTACAATAAATTAATGCCAACATCTAAAGAAGTAAATACTTTCCAATATGTAGGTAGGTGGGGGCCACTCGGGCCCCCCCTACCCAAACATAGGGACAGATAAGACCGGATTTTCAATGCAAGTCTTCGCCCCCAAATTTTCCCTGTAAGATTCCCCCCATGGCGGCAGTTGTCGGCTCCCCTACCCCTCTGGGGATTGAAGTTCGATATTTTTGACAGATTAATGCACGGAATTACTTTAAGCTGTCATAAAGCGATCACATTGAACAATTGAAAACCAGTCCTTTCACGGGAACTTTTTTCTTCGTACTTTATTTTTGCTTTTCCCCCTTTCTCTCCTCTTTTCTCTGTCCTCTTTCTTCTCCTGTCTTTTTTTTTCTCTCTTTCTCTCTCACACACTCCTCTCTCTTCTCTCTCCCCTCTCCCTTCTCTCTCTCTCTTTTCCCCTCTCTTCTCTCTCTCTCCCCCTCTCTTCCCCTCTCTCTCTCTCCCCCTCTTCCTCTTCTCTCTCTCTCTCTTCGTATATGATATCTCGCATCGGTAGTATAACGAAATTATCATCTTATCGTTATCTACATATATTTCTTTTTTATAATTTTTATAAAAGTATAATACCAATTGTAAAGCTTGATGATTTACCCTCCCTACCAATAATAGGTCATGCTCTTCATTTTGCGGAAAAAACGTCGCGCCTGCCAATTACTGAATTCCTCTTTCCCCGGGCTACAGTGGGGGCAGAGACGGAAAATCCACACTAAAGAAGGGAAAAATCAATCTATTTCATTAGAAAAAAAGCACAATTAGGGTATCTACAAATAAAATGCAGCATGCGTTCTGCTGGTTGATGCCATCGAAATTCCCCCCCTCAAGAAGCTCTAATTCTACTGGTAGAAACCGAGACAGCCCGCCCTTTTTGGGGGGGGCCTAAGATAATTTAAAAATTTCCCCCCCGCTCCCCCCACACACGCACGCCAACACCACACCACTCCCGTTAATAATATTAATTTAAATACGATAAGGTTTTTATCCCTTCACATACTTCAAAACTTATAAGCCCTTTTATAAATTTCACTAGTTTAAAACTGTGCTGGATATTTCACATTAGTAGACCGGGGTAATACTAGGTTAACACAACAAATACAAAAAGCTGGAAATTGCAGGATATGTTCAGAAAATTGTTTCTGATTAACTACAAAAACCCCAGAAATCCGTTGTGCTTTAGCAGAAAACCAAAGATGGGTTCCAAAATGGCCGCCATTCCCTTTTGTTTCCCAATCTCTGGGTTTCAACATGATAGAAATACAAAAAAGGTGTCAAAATATAGGTCTTGGGGCATGGGGATGTTATTAAACCTTTAATTAAAGCCAAAGAGGGAAATCAAACATCCCAAACAAAAAACTAATATAAAGGTGTGGCGTAGATGCACTTTTCATGGTCGCATCCCAAATCATCTGTACTTTTTTAACTGCCCAAACTGTTTTTTCTTTTAGTTTTTTTTGTTTTCAAGGGCATCTGTGTAATTTAAAGATAATTTGGGGAAAAATTAGTCTGCGCTGGAGACAGGACGGGGGACTCTGGTGACACCCCAACCAAAACAAAAGAAAGAGGGATTCACACCTGTTAATAACATCATCTCATAGGCGATCACCTGGGGGGGTCGGTATAAATTGGGCGAGAATGCTAATAGTTTTTTTGGGAAGGTATAAATCCCTAATTTTAAAAAACTGTATGATTTGGCAGGGCAGTTTTGGGGGGTTTCCCCCCTTTTCCAAACGTATATTATAAAAATTTATAAATACTACTTTAAAATTTTTTTTTTTTTTTCTTTTTCAGGTGTCGTATTTCATCGGCGAGAGCGGACCGACGATCGACTGCGACTTTGGGAACCCTCGAGAGCCCACCACCCCGGGAAGACCCCGGGGCCCGCGGTCGTGGTTTCGGGAAAGTCGGGTTTTTGGATGGAGAGTAGAGAAAGGGCCGACTACCTCTCGAACTATTGTTAAAGGGCGGTGATGTAGAGAAAAACCCGGGGACCAAATCTGTGTCGTGGTAGCTGTGGAATTCAACGTAGAGGCCGGGAATGCCCTTTAAACAAAAACCCCACGGGCACCCGCAAGAAACTGTGCTCATACCCCGGCAGTATCCGACGGAGATAAAAATTTTGCAGTCCTAAAACCCATGCCCCCCGGGGTTAACCTTACTTGAAGCGCCAAAGTCAGGAACCATGTCCCCATTCTAGACTTTTTTCAAAACGCTTCGGGCAAAAAATTTCCAATTATATTCTATCTCAAAAATGTAGAAGCATGTTCACCATGAAAAAAGACTTGGAAACTCTGAAAAGAAAAGCAGGTAATGTGTAGTGATCTTTGGTAGTAGTGACTGTCCTCCAAAAAAGTCTTCCAAAACTAAAACACAGAAAAATTTTTAATGCCCCGATCTCGTATTCTGTACAAGGTCAATTCAAAAGCACTCCAATACACGAAAAACACTTACGCTAGCTTCAAACTGAGTAATAAAACACTAAGAGAGAGTGCCTCAGAAAATGCGAGGGCGGAGATAGCACAAACCTAAGACATTGTTGCCGCAGGGGCACCTACCACGCTTCATGCTATAGGAATTACACTGGGAACAAAGAGGACAAAATGAAATAAAAGAGGAAAAAACAGATGATTTTAACTGAAAATAAAGTTGAAGGAAAGCTTCCAGAACTTTTAAAATATCAGAGAAGATATTTCCCCAACAAGAGGATTATCCCAGTCACCTCCTTGACCACAAATTGGAACAAAATTTTGTCGGGTGAGTTAATCTTCTAAAGGATTAAACAAAGAAATAGCACAAGACTGAATCCGAGTTTGGGAGGTGCGTAAAAATATTTTCCCGACGAAAGGGGGAAATTGTTGAGGGTTCCATGCTGTTTCATTAAAGGATGTTGTCTTGGAAAATCAAATCTACATGGGAGCTAAAGTTTTGGGAAAGGGAAAAGTTAAGATATCAAAAAGATCTAGCAGACTTCGTCACATACCCGAACGGCCATCAAAGGACTATTTTCACCCCGGGGCCATTCATCCGTCTGATTACTACTCTATCGCCATACCAAAATGAGTTACAGCGATTTCTGGTCGGGCTCCTACTGGAGATAAAACTATACTACAAATAAACCCAAAAAGGACTGCTATTCTTTCGGTCATTACCGGGAATGTATACGCTTTTACACGTGGGGCATTTAAAACAAAATTTAAAAATTTCAAAATTATTGGTGATTTTGGGGCCTTTTTGGGAAAAAAGGGGAAAACTCTAAAAAGGCTGCCACCCCCAAAATGCTTCACTTTTTTCTAACTCTAGGCATTTTCCTTCTAAAAAAACACTTTTGCATTCTCGCCCTAATTTGTCCCGGGTGACAAAATTTGGGACCGGGGCTGCCGACTACGGGGGGAAAGACGAATTAATCCTGATCTGTTCTTCAACAGAATCAACTGTGTCTTGAATAAAGCTCTGCCCGGGAAGAGTTTGTGTCATTGATTTGCCCCTAACTTCTAGATCTCTGTACTTTTAACGTACCACTGTTTTTTTTGTTTTTTTTTTGTATTTCAGAATGGCATCGTGTGTAAATGTCGAAAATTTTGGGAAAAATTATTCTGCGCTGGAGAAAAGGGCGGAGGCTCGGGTGACAGAAAGCCTGAAAAGCAAGATGGACTTCACCACCTGTTGAAAAACTCACTCTCGGGGGAAAGAAGTCATTAACCCTATCTTTCTTCCAGATCAACGGTTTTGAAGAAAGCTCTGATTTGGGAAAGAGTTTGTGTCATATGATTTTCCCCCTAAACCCTTTCTTCCCTTTTTCTATGTGTCATGGGGAAGCCAAAAAAGAGTCCCTGGGTACACTCCTAAAGTCGTTTGTCCTCGCAACCCGACATCCAGACAATGTCCTATTTTGTGGATGGGGGTCACCTGTTGTAAACAGTGGTGTTGGCCACAAAAAATTTTTTAACAAAGAGATGTGTGCCACGGTTATGTACCTATGCCCTGAAACCCAGGGAGCCTCCTACTGTTTTTTGATGGGTAAACCCATCTCCACAAAGGAGCTGAGCAACACGGCGAACAAAAAAGCCCCTCTAGTAACACTGTTTGACCAACATGCGACCAAATTTACGCACCGCTCGACGCCTTTTACGAAAAACGCAGACATAATTTTTTTCCCAAAAAATTTTCTTGACATTTACACACGATGCCATCTCTGAAATGCAAAAAAACCTATCGATATAAAAATTGGTACGTTAAAAAAATTTCAGATATTTGGGTCGACCTCAGGCTATATTTCTGGGCCAATGTCCAATAAAAAGCGACTAACACAAATCTTAGGTCATTATGTGTCAGTCAGGCATTCTACTGAAAAGGCCAAAGGGTGATGCGAGCCCCGATTGATCAAAACTCTATCCTTAGCAAAGGCAGGGAAACCTTTGTTGTTGTTGGGACAGAACTGACATACTGGAAAGCTGGTGCTCAAGCAACCAAAAAATTGACGTGTAAATATGTGTCGGAGGAACCCCCTAAAACTGTACAGGATTCGTGACATTCAAAAAACGTTGGTAAATGAGCTCATATCTGATGGTGCTCCATGCAATAAATGGTTGTGATACTGTTCTGCGTGTATCGCCAAGGAAGCGCAAAGGGATTCAACCTGGTACATAAAAAAATGTATGGTCTTTTAAATCTTCAACAGTATTGGAGCACTCCCAGCAATGCAAGAGGCAGTGAAACTTCCTCCTGAAGCTATATGGAGCTAGCACAAATGTGCTTCACGGGGCAAATTCCGATAAAATTCCTACAAAAAGGCAATCCGGACCTCTCTTGCATCAACCTTTTTCCCGTCAAAAATTCCGCCAACAAGTGCCAGCTAAGCACATTCCTTCAACAACCCTTGCAGTGCAGGGTGAATGCATGGGGAAGTCATGGGGGCCAAAAAGTGGGGATTAAATGAAGATCAAGCTCACTCCCCTTGAAACAGATCACCCATAGCCCCCGCCTCTGGTACTCCGCGGGTGACCCCGGGATTGGCGTCGTAAGGGGGGTGAGGCAACGCGCCTCCCGGGGTATACCCCCAAAGATTGATTTATTCAACAAACGGTTTTTAATATAAATTATATATTGGGGCCCCAAAAAATTTTAAAAAAAAGAAAGTGGATTGTTTCTGGGGAGGCGACCTTGACGGCCCCCGTCCGGCGGAATTCGGGCGAATATGGGGTAGGCGGACGTTGGGGCGGGCCCCCGTGGACGGCGGGTATTAGGACGAGAATGGCAAAGCGGACGTAAAAAAGTCCAGTCCGTCCCCCCGCTTTTCGAAATCTGTCCGCACATGAGGACGTCACTGACGTAAGAGGGACTCCGTCAGACGTCTGTTTGCCGGCAGGGAGACGCCCCAAGGACCCAAACTTTTTAATAGCTGTTTTAGCAAAAGTAGATTTTCAAGATTTCAAGGGCGTTTTTTTTCCAATAATATCTAAATGTTTTTTTGTAGAAAAAAGGAGAGTTAGTGACATTAAGAAAGGGGGATAATGGGCCCTTTATTCACACCTAAAAAGCGGGGTATTATGAAGGTTTGGGTGCCAATAAACTATATATCCAGTACTCATATTCATTTCTTAAAAATGCACCATGAATGAATCTTGCAGTTTTGGGGGGAAAATATGACGTGGGGGGTGGGAAAGCCTGTATTGGCTGGACGTAGACGATCGTGCCATCCATTTCCGCTCCCTTTCCTTTCCCCGCTCCACCCTTTCCCGCCTAACTGATCGGGTATCTATACAAACACTAGTAGACCGTCAGTACCTATCCCTTTTACTTTTCCCAGGCAAAAGAAAAACTATGTTTTGTGGCAGTCGCTAAAATACCCAATTAAAACAAAAGAGATCGTTCATATATGGCCCAAAAGGCAAAAAAACAGGGGGGCGTGGCGTGCTTTCCCTAAAGGAACACCATGTTACGCATGTGTGTGTGGTCAGAGGTGAGCACCGCAAGCTAAAATCCATTCAGCAAACGCAAACCCGCAACCCCAATCCTTCTTTCCAAAAAAACCGCAAGCCCGAAAATTTTTCTTGAAGTTCACTTTTTCCGCACCGCAAGTCCGAAAATCCCCCCAAACCAATGGGTGTTTTTTGTCTGCAATAGTACACAAATAGCGGTAAAGAATTTTTGCTAGTAAATTTATATATTACTTACTAAATCACTTATGGCGATAAAATTATTGATAAATTATATATATATATATATAATATTAATATATATAATATAAATATATATATATATAAATTATATATATATATAGTACTTTATATATATTTATAATATATATTAAAATTAATAATATATAATATATATATATATAGTACTTATATATATTAAATATATATTATATATTTAAAATAAAATTTGGGGTATACCGAATATTCGATTCGCATTCGCAATTGGGGAATATTCGCTGTTTTTTTCAATATTCGCATTCGCATTCGCATTCGCATTGACTCCCACTCGTATTTTTGCGAATATCGAAATTTTGCCCAAAACAATAACTTACAAAAAATAAAAAAACATAAACAAGTTAAAATAAATTACACAAGCAAACAAAAAAAAAAATTAAAAGAAGCCGACCGTTAGTTAAAAGAAAGGGGTGAGGAGGGGTAGTGGTAGCCAAGGGAGGTAACCAAGGGAGTGCCCCCGGACACTACCTCCATCCTCCACCCTTCAAAAGAGTGACAGCCCCACTGAGTCGCTACTCTCAAGGTCACTGTTTTGAAATAAATCATTGCCTCATGCGCCATCTGCAGTAACATTTACCCCTTCTCTGTCACCCCGAGCAAATCAATTTCTTTAAAAAAGAAATATTGCAGCACCTACTGCTAAAAGCGTCCAGCACTCGTGTGGTTTGGGATTTTTTCGAGATTTCACTAAAGAATTGCAAAAATGTAAACTTTCAATAAAAATTAATTCATGTAAAATATTTCACGTAAGTATTCGTGTAAGAGTGGTCCCGTCCCGCAAAATGGCAAATAGAAAAAAGAATGGAATTTACTTTTGGCACTCAAAATTTTGTATGGGTGAACTCTTACAAAACAAAAAAATATTTTAGTTACCTTTTTGATTAAAAATAGTGTATTACTTGGAAATTTTTGTAAAATTTATTTTGCATTTGCATTTGCGAAAATTAAAACTAAATATTGCATTTTCATTGCATTCGCGAATACGGAAAAAAGATTTTAAAATTTTTTTTTTTTTTAAAAAAAAAAAGTTTTTTTTTTCCCCCCTTCCCCCTTTTAACCCGGGGAAAATTTATTTTTTAAAAAAATTTCCCGGTTCAAAATTTCCCCGGCCTTTTAATTTTTAAAAAAAGAACATTTTAAAATTTTTGAAAACAAATAATTTTTTGGGGTTTAAAAAAAAGGTTTTTAAAATTTCCGGGGTCCCGGCCCCCCCAAATAAAATTAAGGTTTAGGGATTTTTTTGTATTTAACTATTTAAAATAATTTATTTAAAAAATTAGAATTTTTTTTTTTTTTCCCCCCAAAAAAAAATTTTAAAAAATATTCATTTAGAAAAAATTTTATATATTTTTAAAAAAATTTTTGAAAATTATATAAAAATATATTTAAAAAATTAAAAATTAATAAATATTTTAATTTTTTTAAATTATTATTTTTTAATTTTTTAAAAAAAATTTTTAAAAAATTTTTTTTTTTTTTTGGGGGTTTACGGAAAACTTTTTTTTTTTTTAAAATTTTGGGGGGGGGTTTTAAAAAATTACCCAAAATTTTCATTAAACCCCAGATTAAAAAAGGGGCCCTTAAAGGGTTTTTCCATGAAAAAATTTAATTTCGGGCCCCTTGCAATTGGGGGAAAAAAAAAATTTTTTTTAAAAAATAAAAAAGGGAAAATTTTTTTTTTTAAAAAAAAAGGGGGGTTTAAAAAAAAAATTTTTTTTATTTAAAAAAAAAAATAATTATATATATATATATTTTATATATATATAAAATTAAATATTATATATAAAAAAAAAAATATTAATAAAAAAAAATTTTTTTTTTATATATATTTATATATATATATATATTTTTTAAAAAATTTTATAATATAAAAAATTTATTTAAATAAATATTTTTTTTTCCCTTTCCAAATGCAAATGCAAAGCAAATTTTTTTTAAATTTCGGGAATGCGAATGCGAATAAAAATTTCAAAAATTTCCCCAAGTAATACCTATTTTTTATATCATACAGGTAACTGAAATATTTTGTTGTATTGTGATTCAGCCATAAAAATTAGTGTCCAAAGTAAATTCCATTCAATTTTCTATGTTGCCAGGTTGCGGGACGAGGACGCACTCTTACACGAATACTTACGTTGATAATATCTTACATGAATTAATATTATTGCAAGTTTACACTTTGCAATATCATTAGTGATAATCTCGAAATAATCCCAAACCACACATGATGTGACTGGACGCCATTACGCAGTAGGCTGCTGCAATATTGTTCTCTTTTAAAGAAGTTGATTGTGCTCGATGGGTGACAGAGAAGAGCGCGTAAATGCTTACTGCAGTATGGCGCATGAGGCAATGAGTTGAGTTCAGTAACAGTGACCTTGAGAGTAGCGACTCAGCTGCGGCTGTCACTCTATTGAAGGGTGGAGGATGGAGGTAGTGTCCGAGGGACACTACCTTGGTTACCTGCCTTGGCTACCACTACACCTCCTCACCCCATTCTTTTAACTAACGTCGGCTATACTATTAATTTATTTATGTTTGCTTGTGTAATCTTATTTTAACTTGATTATGTTTTTCTTATTTTTTGTAAGTTTATTGATTTGGGCAAAATATTCGTATATTCGCAAACAACTACGAGTGGGAGTGCGAATGCGAATGCGAATGCGAATGCGAATATTGAAAAAAACATGCGAATATTCGCAATTGCGAATGCGAATGCGAATATTCGGTATATCACCAATTTATATATTATATATATATATATATATATATATATATAATGTACTATATATTTTATATATATATATATATATATATATATATATATATATAATATATATAATATAAAAATAAATGTACTATATATAAAATATATATATATATAATATATATATATATATATATTTTATATATAAAATATATATATATATATATATATATATATATCAATAATTTTATCGCCATAAGTGATTTAGTAAGTAATATATAAATTTACTAGCACAAATTACTTTACCGCTATTTGTGTACTATATGCAGACAAAATATCACCTAATTGGTTTGCGGATTTGCGGACTTGCGGTTGCGGAAATGTGAACTTCAAGAAATTTGCGGACTTGCGGTTGTGGAACGTAAGGATTGGGGTTTGCGGATTTGCGTTTGCTGAAGTGGATTTTAGCTTGCGGTGCTCACCTCTGACACACACACACATGCGTAACATGCGTGTTCCTTCAGGGAAAGCACGCCACCCCCGCTGTTTTTCTTGCCTTGGACACATATATGAACGATCTCTTTTGTTTTAATTGTGGTATTTTAGCAGACTGCCACAAAACATAGTATGTTCTCTTTGCCTGGGACAAGTGAAAGGATAGGTACTGACGGTCTACTAGCTGATGCTATAGATAGCCGATCAGTTAGGCGAGGACTGGGTGGAGCGAGGAAGAGAAGGAGCGGAAATGGATGGTCACGAGTCGTCTACGTCACAGCCAATCACAGCGCGTTCCCCGCCACGTCATATTTTTGCCCCAAAAACTGCATAGATCTCATTCATGGTGCATTTTTAAGCAAATTGAATATGAGTACTGTGATATATAGCTTATATTGCATCCAAACCTTCATAAAACTCCGCGTTTTAGGTGTGAATAAACGGGTCCATTATCCCCTCTTCTTCAATGTCACTCAACTCTCCCTTTTCTACAAGAAACATTCTATGACTATTATTTGGGAAAAAATCTGCCCTTGAAATCTTGCATAATCTACTCTTGCTAAAACAGCTATTAAAAAGTTTGGTGTCCTGTGGCGTCTCCCTGCCGGCAAACAGACGTCTGACGGACGTCCCTCTTACGTCAGTGACGTCCTCATGTGCGGACATGATTTCGAAAATGCGGACGGGACGGACTGGACGTTTTTACGTCCGCATTGTCCATCTCTCGTCCGTAATATCCGCCGTCCACGTGGGCCGTCCAACGTCCGCCTAGTCCATATTTCGTCCGTAATATCCGCCGTCGACTGGGGCCGTCAAGCGTCCGCCTACCCAGCAAACTAATCCACTTTTCTTTTTTTATTAAAATTTTTGGGGCGCCAATATATAATTTATATTCAAAACACGTTTGCTTGAATCAATCAATCATTGGGGTATACGCCGGGAGGCGCGTTGCCTCACCCACCTTACGACGCAATCCCGGGGTCACCACGCGCGAGTCACCAGAAGTGTCAGGGGCTATGGGCTGATCTGTTTCAATGGGAGTGAGCTTGTTATCTTTCAGTTTCCATCCCCACTCTGTTGGCACCATGACATTCCCCATGCATTCACTCCTGCACTGCAAGGTATGTTCTGAAGGAATGCTGCTTAGCTGCAGCACTTGTTGGCGGTAATGTTGACAGCTGAAAGGTTGATGCAAGAGAGGTCCTGCTGATTGCCTTTTTGTAGGCAATGTATCGGAACTTGTCCAGTGAAGCACATTTGCTGCTAGCTCCATATAGCTTCAGGAGGAAGCTTTCACCTGCCTCTTGCACTTGCTGGTGAGTGCTCCCAATACTGTTGAAGATTTGAAGACCATACTATTTCTTCTTATGTACCAGGTTGAATGCCTTGCGCTTCCCTTGGCGATACAACGCAGACACAGTATCACAACCAGTTATTGCATGGAGCACCATCAGATATGAGCTCATGTTACCAACGTTGTCTTGAATGTCACGAATCCTGTACAGTGTTATGGGGTTCCTCCGACACATCATTTACACGTCAATGTTCGTGGTTGCTTGAGCCACCAGCATTTCCAGTATGTCAGTCTCTGTACCCAACAACAACAAAGGTTTCCCTGCCTTTGCTAAGGATAGAGCTGTTGATACAATCAGGGGATCGGCATCAGCCTTGCCTGCTTCAGTAGAATGCCTGACTGACACATAATGACACTAAGCATTTGTGTTAGTCGCTCTTTATTGTGACCATTGGCCAGAAATATAGCCTGAGGTCGCATGCCAAATCATCTGTACATTTTAACTGTACCAACTGTTATATTTGTATAGGTTTTTTTGCATTTCAGAGATGGCATCGTGTGTAATATGTCAAGACAATTTGGGAAGAAATTATGTCTGCGTTTTTCGTCAAGTGCGTCGAGTCGGTGCGTCAATTGGTCTGCATGTTCTGGTCAAACAAGATGTTACTAGAGGTGGCTTTCTTTGTTCGCCGCTGTTGCTCAGCTGCCTTTGTGGAGATGGTGTTATAGCCATCAAATACAACAGTATTGAGTGCTCCTAGTGTTTCATGGCATAGGATACATAACCGTGGCACACATCTCTGTAGTTAAATTGTTGTGGCCACACCACTGTTTACAACAGGTGACCCCCATCCACAACATAGTGACACTTGTCTGGCATGTGGGGTTTGCGCAGGGACAAACGACTTCAGGAGTGTACTAGGGCACTTTTGTTTGGCTTCCGCATGACACCATCATGAAACAGGGAAGAAGGTTGAGGGGCAAACTCATATGCCCACAAACTCTTCCAAGTCAGAGCTTGACTTCAAGACCAGTTGATTCTGTTGAAAAACAGATCAGGTTTAATGACTGTCTTTCCCCCTGAGAGTGATGTTATTCAACAGGTGGTGAAGTCCATCTTGTCTTTTCAGGTTTGCTGTCACCAGAGTCCTCCGCCCCTTGTCTCCAGCGCAGACATAATTTCTTCCCAATTGTCTTGACATATTACACACGATGCCCTTGAAATACAAAAAAAACAAAACGAAATAACAGTTGGTACAGTTAAAATGTACAGATGATCTAGAAGGTTGAGGGGCAAACTCATATGACACAAACTCTTCCAGGTCAGAGCTTGACTTCAAGACACAGTTGATTCTGTTAAAGAACAGATCAGGATTAATTACTGTTTTTCCCCTGTAGTCGGTCACCCCCGGGTCCGAAATTTTGCTCACCGGTATCAAATTAGGGCGAGAATGCAAAGAGTGTTTTTTGAGAAGGTATAAATCCCTTTAGAGTTAGAAACATGTGATAGCATTGTGGGGGTGGCAGCTTTATATGAGTTATCTCCCTTTTTCCAAAATGGCCCCCAAAAATACACCCAATAATTATAAAATTTTTAAATTTCGTTTATACTGCCCACGTGTAACACGTATATCATGTCCTGGCTAAATGACTCGACAAGAATAGCAGTCCTTTGGGATTTATTCGTAGTACTAGTTGTATCTCCAGTGAGGAGCCCGACCAGAAATCGCTGTAACTCATTTGGTATGGCGATATGAGTAGCTACATCAGACGGATGATATGGCCACGGGGTGAAATCATGTCCTTCTTGATGGCCGTTCGGATATGTGACGAAGTCTGATCTATGATCTTTTTTGATATCTTAGACTTTGCCTTCCAAAGCTTGAGCTCCCTATGTAGATTTTGATTTTCCAAGACAACATCCTTTAATGAGACACAGCATGGAACCATCAACAACTTTCCCTTGTCGTCGGAAAATATTTCTACTGCACCTCCAAGCTGGGTTTCAGTCTTCTGTGCATATTCTTCTTTGTTGAATCCTCAAAAGATTAACTCCACCAGACAAACATTAATGATTCCAATTTTGTGGTCAAGGAGGTGACTGGTATAATCCTCTTGTTGGGGATAATATCTTCTCTGTTTGTATTCGAAAAGTTCTTGGTAAGCTTCTCCTTAAACCTTGATTACAGTATAAATTCATCTGTTACTTTCTCTTTTTCATTCTCATTGCTGTCCTCTTTGTTCCTAGTGTAATTCCTATAGCATGAAGCGTGGTAGTGTGCCTCTGCGGCAACATGTCTCTACTGGTTAGTGCTATCATCCTGCCGTCTGCATTTCTGACGGCACTCTCTCTTAGTGTTTGATCTACTCTCAGTTTTGAAGCTAGCGTAAGTGTTTCACGTGTATTGGAGTGCTTTTGAACTTGACCTTGCTACAGAATACGCAGATCGGGGCATAAACTCTTGATTTTATGTGTTGATGTTTCTGGAAGACTTTTTTGGAGGACAGTCACTACTACCAGATAGATCACTACTACATTCACCTGCTTTACTTTTCAGAGTTTCCAAGTCTCTTTTCATGGTGAACATGCTTCTACATTTTCGATGATAGAATATAAATTTGGGAAATTCTTTGTCCTTGAAGCGTTTTTGAAACGTCTAGAATGGGACATGGTTCCTGACTTTGGCGGCTTCAAGTAAGGTTAAACCCGGAGGCATGGCTTTTGAGGACTGACAAAATGGGTTCTCTCCGTCGATACTGCCTGGTGTATGATGCACAGTTTTTTTGGCGGGGGCCTGTGGCGTTTCCATGTTAACGGACATTCCAGGCCTCCTACGTTGAAGTTCCACAGCTACCACGACACCAGATTCTGTCCCGGATTCTTTTCTACATCACCAGCCTTCAACAATAGCTTCGAGAGGTAGTCGGCTGCTACTCTACCTCTCCACTCCAAAAACCCGACTTTCTCTGAACGCACGACCTGCGGGCCGGCTGGTCTTCCGGCAGTGGTGGTCTCCTCGAGGGTCTCCAACGTCCCATCGACTCCCCCCTCCGTCTCTCCCGATGAATACGACACCTGAAAAAAAAAAAATAATTATAGTTTATATTTATATATTATATAATTACAGTTGGAAAGGGGGAAACTCCCATAAACTGCCCCGCCACAATGCATCACATTTTCTAAATCTAGGCTTTATACCTTCCCAAAAACACTATTGCATCTCGCCCTAATTTGATACCGACCAACCCCCCAGGCTGATCGCCTACTGAGAGTGTGTTATTCAACAGTGGTGAGTCCATCTTGTCTTTTCAGCTTGCTTCACCAGAGTCCTCCGTCCCTTGTCTCCAGCGCAGACATAATTTCTTCCCAAATTATCTTGAATATACACACGGATGCCATCTCTGAAATACAAAAAAAAACTAAACGAAATAACAGTTGGGTACAGTTAAAAAAGTACAGATGATCTGGCATGCGACCTATGAAAAGTGCATCTACGCCACACCTTTATATTAGTTTTAGCTTTTGGGATCGTTTGATTCTCATCTTGGCTTCTAATTAAAGGTTTAATCAAAATCCACTGCCTCAAGACCTATATTTTGACACCTTTTTTGTATTTCTATCATGTCTGAAACCAGAGATATGGGAAACTAAAGGAATGGCGGCCATTTTGGAAGCCAAACTTGGATTTCTGCTGAAGCACAAGCAGGACTTCTGGGGATTTTTAGTATGTTAATCAGAAAATTTTCTGAACTATCCTGCAATTTCCAGCTTGTTTGTAATTTGTTCGTGCTTAAACCTAGTATTACTCCCGGTCTACTATATGTGAAATATCCAGCACAGTTTTATAACCTAGTGAAATTTATAGAACGGCTTATAAGATTTGAAGTAATGTAAATGATCAAAACACTTATCGTAGTTAATTAATATTATTAACGGTGAGTGTGTGTGTGTGTGTGCGTGCGTGTGTGTGTGGAGCGGGGGGGTAATATTTAATTATGCTTAGGGCCCCCCACAAAGGCTTGGCTGTCTCTGGTTTCTACCAGTAGAATTAGAGCTTCTTGTAGTGGGAACTTCGATTGGCATCAACCACAGAATCGCATGCTGCAGTTCTTACTTGTAGATCCCCTAATTGTAGCTATTTTTTCTATATGTAAATATGATTGAATTTTTCCCTCTCATTAGATGTGGATTTGTACCGTCTCTGCCTCCACTGTAGCTCCGGCGAAAGAGGAATTCAGTACATTGGCAGGCGCGACGTTTCTTTCCCCAACTGAAGAGCATGACCTATATATTGTGTATGGGAGGTAAATCATCACATGCTTTATCAATTGGAGTATTATACTCTTATGAATAAATTATAAAAGAGAAATATATGTAGATATACGATATAAGATGATAATTACGTTATACGATACACGATGCGAGATATACATATACGAGAGAGAGAGAGAGAGAGAGAGAGAGAGAGAGAGAGAGGAGAGGAGAGAAAAGAGAGAGAGGGGAGAGAGAAAAGAGGACGAGAGAGGAGAGAGAGAGAAAAGGGGAGAGAGAGAGAGAGAGAGGGTGTGGAGAGGAAAAAAAGGGGAGAAAAAGAGACAGAGAGAAGAAAGAGAGACAGAAGAACAGAGAGAGAGAAGGAGACAGCAAGATAAAGGTACAGAAAGAAAAAAATTTCCAGTGAAGGAACTGGTTACAATTGTTCAATGTGATCGCTTTTTGACGCTTACTATTCCGTGCATTAAATCTGTCAAAAAGTATCGAACATATCAAATCCAGCTAGAGGAGTAGGCAGCCAGACAACTGCCGCCATGGTGGAATACTTACAGGGATAGATTGGGTGCTGCAAGATTTGTCATTGAAACCCCGTGTCTTATCTGCCCATATGTTGGGGTAGGGGTGGCCCGAGTGGCCACCACCTACCAGTACATTTTTGGAGAAAGTATTATACTTCTTGAGATGTTGGACATTAATTGATTGTAAGTCACTGTTGCGGCCCCCATTGCTATCTGAGGCACCGGAGCAAGCTTGTAAACTTTGATTTTGAAAGAATTTCTTTTGTAGCTTTGGGTGTCTCTTTTTTTCGTAAAATTCTGTGTTGGGTTTTGTTGGTTTTTGGGTGGTTGGTGATTTAATTGGTTGTTGATTTATGTGTATATTAGGGTTTGGTTTCTGCAAAGTCTTCTTTCAAGACTGGAAGGAACAGGGCGAACACCCTGGTTGCATGGGAAGGAGGTTCACCAGGGATCCTGGAACAACGGAAAATCGAAAGGGAAGAAAGACAAGCAGAGAGAGGAGAGAGAGGAGAGAGAAAAGGAGAGAGAGAGAGAGAGAGAGGAGAGAGAGAGAGAGAGAGAGGAGAGAGAGAGAGAGAGAGAGAGAGAGAAAAGAGAGAGAGAGCGAGAGAGAGAGAGAGAGAGAGAAAAGAGAGAGAGGGGAGAGAGACCTGAGAGGAAGAAAGATATTAAACTGGCAGAAATTGTTTTTCAAGGTAAGACCTCAGTCCTGTTAGAATATGATCCTGTCTCCAGACCTAGTCTACCATCATACAAAGATGAAGAAGACATGCCACCTACTTAACGAGCTTTGAGCGAGTGACCGACATGCTGGTACTACCCAAGAAAAACCCTTTGCCGATGTCTGGGCTGCCTCCTTACTGCGAAAGCTGCGAGCCTTACACGTCCCTTCCATCATCCACCACTAAGGGTTATGAGCTACTAGAGCAAGCATTGCTAACAAGCTTCAGTAAAACTCCAGCTGGATACCGGGTAGATTATTGGCAGCGAGCGAAGCGAGCTGCCACTTACCATGAGACCCATTTGCGTAAGGGGGGTGGAAACCATTCGTGAGTCAAAAAATTAATACCTACTCCAAATATTGTCGGATTGAGCTGAAATTTGACATGCAAGTAGTGCTGTCAAAAATCAATGGGGGTCTGTGCAACAAACTTTTTGCGTTTGAAACAAGCCCTTAATGAGAATTAGCGTAATGATTTTAAATTTGTGCAAAATAAACTTCGGTTTTACAATAACAATTTATTTTTTTTATGAATACAAAAGTGATCCTCGATATAGGTTTGCATAATAGAATATCAAGATAAGCATGCCATTTGTAAATTTACACTTCGTGTGTCATTCGTTTTAACTTGTTCTTCCAAGATCAAGAGTTTCACGGAACGTTCTGGAAAGCAAGGTTGCTGTAATGTCTATTGCGCTTTCCTAGCGATTATGCATAGGGATGGATGATCATGGATCAGCCATGAATATAGAGTATATAGTATATCCTATATAGTATAATATATATTTGCTCTCTGAAAATTTTGGTATGAGGCCCCCACGGGTACAACTCAGCCATCAACTGTGAGAAACCGTGAGAAAACCGTGAGAAATGTTTGGGCGCTTCGTAGCGTTGCCGTCTGTTGACCGATTGAGCTAAAATGTGGTGGGAGAGTCCCCAGGGGACAACTCAGTCTTCTACCGTGATAAACTCAGTCTTAAACTCTGGCGACACAAAGCACTCGGCCTTCTTGGCTTTGACAAGACTCCAGTGCCTTCTACACTGCCCTATTAGCTCCCTCAGCCCAGCAATTCCACAAATGTACTAAAAAATGTCAGCCCTCTACATATTCTCGAAAGTGTGTCCCTACGCAAGCTAAAATGCGGACGAAGGCATAGTAGGGGCACCTACTTGTTGTTGTTATTTTATCTGCAGATAATTATGAATTAAATTTCAGTCTGTAGACTAGGTATTTAAAAGCACTTTGAGCTCGCTGCCACGTTTCAGCCGCAAGAACTGAGCCAAAAGCAAAGAGGCCAGAGGCTGGACGCCTATACTTGATATATATATATATATATATATATATATATATATATATATATATATATATATATATATATATATATATATATATATATATATATATATATATATATATATATATATATATATAGGGGAGGCGGTAGCAGAGTGGTTAGCGTCTCCGACTGGCGTTCTCGATGACCCGAGTTCGATCCCCGAAGAAAACCAAAAAATCTTTCTGCACCGTCGAGTGGCGTAAGAACACCCACATGCCCTGCCATTAACTCTACCTTCGATTGCGAGTGCATCGGAGGACACAGGGGGGCGGCATGAGCCTCTAATCACAGGCGTCAGTATAAAAATCCTGCCTGCGCCACCACGGGCGGGGACCAACCATCACAGCCCTCAAGTGAACCTCCAGAGCCTACCATCCGAGCCCTGGGTCACCACTGCCTACAGGCGCTATAGGCACAAATGTAAAAAAAAAAAAAAAAAAAAAGTTCAGCGTAAAAACCATAATATTTACGTTAATCCGCTCACTGTGGGTAAAAACTTCTTTGCGAAGGTACGACTCCTGTCCGTGTACTCAAGCTGGACTTCGAAGCACCTTATTTACTTTTCATGTTACTAAAAGAAATTCAAATACTTGTGTGAAAAGATAAGTAGTAAGAAGGTGTAAAGTTAGTAGATACGCGAGGTTTATGTAGGATGTGTAGCATGGATTATTTTAGAATATGGTTTATCAAACGGTAGCTACTTATGTAAGGTTCGCCACTCAAACTTTTTAATGACTATGGATCCGAACAAACCAGAAGGAGAGTCTTTAATTTCGCGACATAAATGTCTAAGGTTTGTTCCTGCTGTCCAGTTCAAGTGGTCAAAAGACCTTTCTCCCTGTTGGTCCTTTCTTCGCTCGGCTAAGTTCTGTGCTAAAATAACATAATTTTACTTAGGTACTCACTAGGTACTTACTTAGATATAAGTTTGCTTAGGTATTAATTGCTGTGTCGACATGTTTTAGTTATTATTTCATACACTTAAAATCTATGTCTGTGTGTACATAGGCGTTGGTCGAGGTTTATTTAAATTTATGGATGAGTTTTGAACCATGCATGCTCAGTATTATTGTTGTTCATAAATTTGATAAATGCAAACTCCTATGAAGAAAAATCTAAAGTGACCGGATATAAACTTTATATCCGGTCACTTAAAAATTTTTCTTCATAGACGTTTCCATATTTGCTTATTGCTTCGTTAACGTTTGTCTTACCGGTGTTTGCGTTTTCGTGTACATTATCAGTTACGTATTTATAACTGATTTGTGTTTTGTGAGGGAATTTTAGCCATGTTTATTATTTATATTGAAGCGGTGGGGGGAGGGGTGTTCTGGCAAAATGATGTTCGTAGGTATTTAATTTGAATTTTTTATTAATTTCCGTGATGTACGAATCTGGGTCTCCTATGTTTGGAAATATGCACATAAATATTTTACTTGCAGTGTCTTGCAGCATATTGAAGTTTGTTGTTGTTTTGGTTGGGGTTTTGGCTCCTTGGCTTAATTGTTTGTCACCTGACTATACGTTTGTTATTCTCTTCCCTTTTTTCAACTTTTAATTCATTATCTTTCTTCATAGGTAGGGAGGAGAGTAGTAATTCATATATAGTTATAATGGTATTGGATATAAATTAAGGTCTTTTAAGTAAAATATAAGTATTGGGATATGGTAAATAAACAATCCCAGTAGTATTAACAAATATCACCTTAATTAGTTAGGACTGGTTATTAATTATACTAGTTTAAAGACAAGTCTGCCATGATTAATGATTTGTCAGGGCCGAGGTGGTTATCAATTAATATTACCAACCCTAAGAAATGGGGGGGAAGGAAAGTCAAGGAGTATGATTACCCCGAATATATTTGCACACAACAAGATAAATGGCTAGCCGCCAAATAAGATCGGCACCGA